>OZ020560.1:21992631-22487631 GCA_963971465.1 Lepidochitona cinerea | reverse complement strand
TTCCGTTGTCAGTGTCATTTCTTTTCGTTTTTCATATTTAATCCTGGGCAGATACTTATCTTTTATTTATCGATATATATATATATATATATATAGAAAAGGCATGAGATTACCAGTACATTATTTCATTAAAGACTATATTTATTCTGGTGCATGGGTGGTGAATCGCTTAGTCTTCTGGATAAAATTGTGGACGCTAAGTAAAAGTAACCTATTTTTATCATATTTTAAATCAACCGAGCCATACAGCAACACATTTCTCAGATAAGTGCAACAGGATGGAAGAAAAACAGAGATGTGTACACCTGGCGAGATAATAGCTAGGAGACTATCAAAAAGGTGCTTCCTTTGTGTGGCATATGCGGGACAGTAAAAAAAGAAATGACATACATTTTCAATCATAGAATCACATAAATGACATGACTGGTCATCAATTATATTTTAACAGGTCTGCGTTAAGAGTACTCAATCCCATTCTCATTCTGCATAAGTAGACAGAGGGTAAACTGTCAAAAGAATTATATAAGCCGATAGATCCTTTGCTTTATCCAGTTTTGGGAACAGATATGTTTTCATCTGCGTCAGGTTAAGTCCCTTGATCTTATGATTCAAACTATTCCATTCCTTAGTAGTTTTTGGAAAAAATTACGAAGCGTACAAATTTATCCAACATTTGAATAATCGAAAGTTATTTCTATTTCTTAGATTATAGGTACCCCCTGCAGAATGATAAGTGAGAGTTGAAAACTCTTTTAAGTATGGAGGTGATAACCCATTTACAATTTTGAAGAACAGCATTATTCTATGTGATCTCCGACGGACAAACAATGGTTCTCATTGGAGTTCGTGCATTAAATTAACATACGATTTTCTAATTGCTAGGACAAAGCCATGCTACAATTATCATACAATACATAATCAGACTCCTATACAGAATCACTAAACAATTTCTAGTTAATGTGCGCTTGACCCTATTAATAAAATTCAATTTCTTATTACCTTTAGTTTTTATGGTCCGTGTATGTCCATACCATTTCCCATTACTTTGGAGTATTATACCAAGGTGTTTGTGTTACTGAACATTCTTCACCTCTACCTCGTTCAAATATAATTTTGGGTGCTTAGGACTATTTTTTAAAGATACAAGTAAGTACACAGTTTTTAATGCATTAAAAGTAACTATCCATTGGTTTGCCCATTTTGATAAGCGTTCTAAATCACGGTTGATCTTTGCCTCAGATAGCGTTACGTGAACGATCTCTTCAGACAAAGACGTGTCGTCGGCAAAGACATTTATAGTACATTCAATATCAGCAACAATGTCGTTAATAAAGATCAAAAAGAGCAGAGGTGTTGCAACGAGTTTTTTCACAACATACAAGTTTTATTCCAACTCACGAGTTTTGTTACAAGGTCGACGCGTTTTGTCACATCTCACGAGTTTTGTTCCAATCTTGACGAGTTTTGTTCTAAACACGTCACGTGTTTTGATACAAACAGACGACAGCTTTTGTACCAAATTTTACATGTCACGAGTTTTGATACAAACAGTAGACAGGATTTGTAACAACTTTTGGCTGATGTTTATAACCATTTTGAAAAAGTAGATGGAGTTCGGAGTAAATTAGATTACCATTATTTGTTTTGAGAACGTATTAAATCAACAAAAAGAAAAAAAAAATCTAAATTTTACCACTTTAAGAAATGCCGAATTACCTAAATGTAGACTATTTTTATCAAAAGAACATAAAAATTCTTCCCCATAAATTTAAAGTCAAAGTCGCGATATGGTGAAGGCGGACAATTTAACCCAAATAGTCTTTATCCATGCAAAATAATTTACACCTTAAGAGGTACGCATTAGGGGAAAATTGTGATTGGCATGCCTACAATAGTTGTCTGATAAACCACAAAGCGACTTCTAATTGGTCAAAATTATGGGATTGGACGGTTAATAAGTACCGCCTGGCCAGGGAAAAGGGGAATTGTGGGATTTCCTTACAAAGCCTTGGAAACGGACGCTGAAGAATTAGAATCATTCAAGCCCCGTGTTTATTTGGGTAATTCGTCGGTGGCGTAAATATAACATTGGAGTATTTCGTTTAAAATTTTTTTTATTTCGTTTCAAACTCTTTTTTTGTTTAGTTTTACTGATTTTCATTTATTTCTTCGTTTCAAATTTTATTTTTAGTGTTCAATTTTTTTCTCCACCTTTTATAATGTCTAGGGCTTATATTCAAATTCCGTACAACAAAACATAAATATTCCGATTTAATATCCGGTTCATATTTCGGTTAAAATTTGTAAATGCATTGACGCACGGTAAGTATACTCGCCAAATCTTAATAATACTTTATTTTCTGAGGGTTACACAATCAGTGTTGATACACTGTTCTCCCTTGAGGCCCTCTATATTCTAAACTATTAAAATGTAATCATGAAATTTAAGAAAAACATAACATAATTAGAATAAAGAAAAGAACATATAACATAGGTAGCAAATAAAACTATCAATAGAAAAAATACTATCTTGAAGATCTGAAAAGTTTCTGAGCCAAAAAAAAAAAAATTAATTATATACATATAGATCACAATAAACGGAGAAAGTATAAAAGCACATAAGGATAGTGATATACTATTTAAATGAGAAGAAAAAGCACATTATGATGGTATAATAATATATACAAAGTTACAAGTGTATAGGAATCTATAAAGTTAAAAACACATATTTGTTTATTTCTTTTTTTAATGATTTCAGGTCTTTACAATTTCTTAGATTTTCTGGTAGTTTATTCCAGAGAACTGGGGCGGAGTAACTTAAACTGTTTTTAAAATATTCTGTTCTAGTTGCTGGGACATACAGATTGTTTTTAAGACAGGATCTTACATTTAATTTGGTAACATCAGAGGATTTTGTGAGAAAATTGGAAATAGGATCATTTGAGCAGTGAAGGGATTTATAAACAAGAATTACTTTCTGTAGAAATATTTGCTGATAGATTGAAGTCATGTTTAATTGTTTGAATAGAGAAACTGATGGAGTTAGAGGGGCAGAATTAAGTATCAAACGTGCAGCTTGTTTCTGTAATCTTTATACTCGTTCTAGGTTACTTTTTGAAGTGTTTCCCCAGATGGTTAGACAATAGGTAAGATGGGGCTGAATATAAGCTGTGTAGAAAAGTTTTTTGGTTTTTGGTGAGAGAAAATTTCTGTTTCTATAGAGGAGCCCTAAGAGAGAAGATACTTTTTTGGTCAGAGCATCAATCTGTTTTTGCCAGGATAGAGCATCATCTACTATGACACCAAGCAGTTTTACTTGGTTAACAATTTTCACATGTTGATTTTCTAGCATTAAAGAGAAAGAGTTTTTTTTTTAAATATACAGATTTTTGACGGCTTGAGATCAGCATTGCTTCAGTTTTTTGGGGATGGATAATTAATTTGTTAGCTTTAAACCATTCATTTAGCCAGTTGAGATCATGGCTTAAGGTTGCTTGGACAGTATCTAAACTAGCACTGGAATAAGTTATGGTAGTGTCATCAGCATAGAGATCAATTGACAATGACATGGATTTTTTACATAAGAACAGATCATTTACATAAATAATAAATAAAAGGGGTCCTAATATGGACCCTTGAGGAACTCCTGATACAACATCTACCTTTTCTGAAATTTCATTGTTAACATAGACCATTTGTTTACGTGAGAAAAGATAAGATCTTATCCATTTAAGACTTGCCTCATCAAAATGATAACAAGACAGTTTACTTATTAACAAGTGGTGATCAACAAGATCAAAAGCCTTTTTTAGATCTATAAAGATAGACCCCACAATTTCCTTGTTATCAATTGCTTTTAGCCATGTCTCTGTCAGGTTTGTAAGTGTAGTTACTGTGGATCGTCCAGCTCTGAAGCCAGACTGAGAGTCATCTAAAAGGTTAAATTTTGATAAAAAGCAGTAAAGGCTGTCATGAACATGTCTCTCTAATAATTTGGAGACAACTGGCAATATTGAAATAGGTCTATAATTTTCGGGCAATGTTTTGTCTCCAGATTTAAATAAAGGTATGACTTTAGCTGCTTTTAATGCTGATGGCATTTTATTTGTTGATATGCTTAAATTAAGTATTTTTGTTAGAGGTTCTGTTATTATGGGGGCTGCTAGTTGAAGAAATTTAGCTGATATGTCATCAGGACCAGTACCTTTCTTCACATTTAGGTTATTTAAATAAGCATAAACAAAAGACGTCGTAAGAAATGGAATGGAAAATTTGACATCCTCTGGGACTTTGGAGTTAACAAATTCTTTAAGATTATTAAGTTGAGGATAAGGAATGTTAGAATGACAATGTGGATTTAGGGACAACGAGATATTCCTGAAATATAGATTCAAGGTGGAGGCTATATCTTTGTCATTTTGAACTATTTTCCCATCCACGGTCAGGCTTGTAATTCCAGTCTTTTTATCATTTGTCTTCGGGTTTATCTGTTGAAATATTTTCCATACATTTTTGCTTACGTCTTTTTCAATTTCATCAGCGATATACTTTTTTTTGTTGACTTTATTTCTCCAAATACGTTCAGTTATTTTATCTTTTTGAGAATGATGATAATCCCGTGTTTTTATGGCCTGTTTTATTTCTTCATTCATCCAAACTGGTGTAGTAAAATATTTCACACGGTGTTCCTTAATTGGTGCATGCTGATCAATGGTTCTTAGCAGATGAGAACTCCATGTAGATATTGCTTTTTCTACATCTGTTTCACATTCAAGTAGGTACCAAGGTTTGTCCTTTAAATCATCTATAAAGTCTTGGGGATTAAAATGCTTCATACACCTATACTTAATGGTTTTATGTTGGTTTACTTGTGAGTTTTTATACTGAGTGGACCTTAGTGTTAAACATATGGGGTAATGGTCGCTGATGGCTATTGTAGGAACTGTTGTTTGATATACTCTATCTGGGTTTGTTGTGTAAATGTGGTCGATTAGGCTTGATGTTGTTTCAGTGACCCTTGTTGGCTTTGTAATTAACTGTGTAAAGAGACTATCATTTATGAAATTTTGCCATTTTGAGTTTGTATTTTTCATATGATCAATGTTGAAGTCCCCTAGCACAAAAACTTGTTTACCTTCAAGAAAAGCTTTATTAATTATCATGTTGAAATCATCTAACCAAAAAGCTGGTGAGTTAGGGGGACGATAAACAATAGCCACCAGTAAAGGTTTCTGGTGTAATGGACAGACTTCAATCCAAATTATTTCCTTTTCTTCCGTTTCCAAATCAATACGTCTTTTGTGATTTAAGCAGACCTTAATATAGACTAAGACCCCACCACCCTTTTTCCCTAGTCGATCCTTTCTTTCTAAGTGAAACCCATTAATATACAGCTGATTGTCCATTATAGTAGGTGATAGAAAGGTTTCAGTCAGACCAAATATATCTAACTCATTGACAAAACATTTTACTTCGTCTATTTTTGGTAGAATATGTCTTATGTTCAAATGTGCTATGTTCAGGCCCTTATTAGGCAGTCCTAGATAAGTCGAGAAGTGAAGGTGAGTACAAGTCGTAGTGGTTATTTGGAAATGAGGGTACCAGTTTTGCTTGGTTGTACCTACTGTTCTGTTTTTGGGGCTAAATGATGTCTCTCGTACAGTGTAGGCGAATATAGTCAGAAAATCTAGAAAATTAACATGGTTATAATAGCTGTAAATACAAAGCATATCTAAACAGTTAGCATTTGATTGAGGATCAATTCTATTTTCCCCCTGAGAAATACTATGATTAACTATAGGGCTTTTGTTTAGCAAACCATTTTCAGCGGGCCTCAAGTGAGATTTCATTTCATTTGTATATTTGATTGCATTACAAAGACAGTCAATAGATACACAGACATTGCAGAATGTTTTTGATACGGGAAACAAGTTTAAACTGTTTGTAGGTACATCCTCGAAAATATGTGGTGTTGTGTCGGCAGCCTTTGAAAACACATTGCCTGCATCTCAGAATGGTACACCACAGTTCTTTTGTTTATGTCCAGATTGATGACACCGATGGCACTTGACTGGATGTCGATGCCAACACGAGGATTCCAAATGACCCCCTTCTCCGCACTTATAACACAATATGTTTGAAATCTGCACACCTGATTTGCTTCTTGTTTTAATAATTGGTAGGACTCTATTTAAGTTTTGTATGAGAAGGCTTGTACCCTTAGAGCTAAGGTGTAGCCCATCTCCCAACAGGTATTCACGATTTGTCCGACCACCTCGAGTATTGAAACTTCTCTCCTGGTTCACAAATTCTAAATCATAGAAAGCAGCCAAATCCTGTAGTCCTCTGTTTACTGTTGTCCATTCTGGGACAGAGACCAGAAATGACAATCTTAGTATCTGGGGATATATCATAGATGTCGTTTAGCATGTTGTCATATTCATGTAAAATCATCCCAACAGGTTGGCCAGATTGACCGTTATTTGTTCCTACATGGAGCACAAAGGATGAGAAACTTCTAAGGTCCATCGTGTGAAGCTCTTGTCTAACTTCAACTTTTGCACCGCGTAGTGTCTTAACTTTAACGTTTACTCCTAGCCCCTTTGGCTTAATATCTTGAAGGATGGAACTGCCTATAATAAGGATGTTCCCACTTTTTTCTTGGGCATTGTCAGTGGAAATATAATCCTCAATTAAGTTCCTAGGCTTGAATGGTACAACAGTAATAGGTTGACCATGTGGTGTGTCAAGCTGTTTCAGCTGTGGGGACTGTTTACTGGGTACACTTTTAGCACTGGGGGAGGCTGCCTGTGTGGTGGTAGGAGATTTAACAGTAGTCTTGCTGATTAATCTGCTGTGTAAGAATGTAGTCTTGGGTTTCAAGATGGTTACTCTTTACTGTCTGTACAGACTTTCAGATCATGAGCCTGGTTTTGTATATTTTCAATTGGGCTTGAGAAATCCATAGGACAAAATTGTTCACAACTTTTTTGTGCATTACTGTAAAATAACTGTTTGCATTCAGTGATAGAGTCATTAAGATCACATGGGTTAAATCCATAGAAGCTGGTGGTAGAGTCACTATGAATCAGTAGGTATGTATCCTTGTCATTGTCAGCCATTTTGAATTTGCTTTTCAGTCCAGCATGAATCAACTTACCGGCTTAATTCCTTCAGTTTGATAGTTTACTGCTTTACAATTGTAAAAAAGTTGGAGCTTCCAGTCTTATGCACCATATAAATCCATTTTTGTCAATATAAATACCTTTGGTACACTGTTATAGTTTCTTTACTCTGGAGCTCTTTAACTAGTAGTCTATCTCAGACAGCCATCTTGAATAGTCTTATAGCTATCTGTAGTTTAGACGAACGTCTCAACATATTGATTTTACTTTTATTTACCATTGCACCTAATCTTGAGAAGGCTTTTATCAGATTTTCCTTGCACTGACATTTCGAAAAAAAAGGTAAGCACGTTTTTTTCTTCAAATATTTATGAATTACAGAATGGTACACTCTTAAGGACAAGCATGATTTACTTTGAAAAACTTATAAGACCCTCCCTCAAATTGTGACGTCACAGCGCTGTATGTTGGGTCAAGCTGAAATTCCATGAGTATAAATAGCAAGTATAATACCATTACCCATGCCTCTGTCGGTTTTAAAATTATGAAAAAAGTGAATGCACGAGGACTCATCTTAATTTACTGACGTGTGCACGTGTTAGAAGCCACGCGTAAAGCTGACTATCCGTGTGCGCGTATATACGTAGGTCTATACGTAGTGCGTGGATTCGTGCGTATACGGATGAAATCGCACACATATAAAATAATAGAGGGCCTATCGTTGTGTACGTTTGCGTATGCGAGTCCGTCTGCGTATGCGTATAGAATCGCTCGACGGCGATTTTTACGGACAACGGACAGCAGATCATTGGGGGAAATCCGTGTTTTGACGTCATCTTCTGAGGTGCTCCCTGGCCCAGCTTCTATAGTGGCTCCCGTTCTGCCAAACAAAATGCGCACAATGAGCGTAACCCCATCTTTGGCGGTTATAAAGTAATTAAAATATCGATCTCATGCACATTTATTTAAGAATTACCCTTTCATCATATTTTCAACATTATATTTATATGCTATCAGAGTTGTTATGAGGACTGAAAGCTGAAAATGAAGATCAAGATGTGAACCAATAGCCACACGGTCTTCAAGTGGATTAAGGATGTAGGGTTTATGTGCCATGACATGACGGAAGAGGAAAACGGATGGAAACATACGCATATAGGCCTATGGATGTATGAAAACGTACAAAAAACATACACACTGTATACGCAGACACGCATACGTATACGCATGTACGCGCACATGGATAGTCACCTTAAGAGTCTGGCCTTTTTTTACGCTTAGAAACTCCTTGAACCAACCAACATCGTCTCGTCATTAGTTTCGGAGCGGCTATCTTAATTTGATAGTATCACTTGATCGCGCGCACACGTGACGTAATATTTGGCGGTTATGCTTGCTGTTTCATTTTGTCGAGCTGTCATGAAAGAAAATGCTGAGAATTCGCCTGGACGCAATATGTTACGTAAACAAATTGTCAATCTATACATAAAAATGCTATAGGCTTAATTAGCTTTATAAAGTTACTGTTATTCAAGTTTTCTGACTGTGTTAACCTTTTTGCTTGTTTGGCCCATCATAGCGAGTCTGTCTTTCGATGATTGCAGCAGATAGGCGCCCTGTCAACATATCGCTCCGAAGCATATGTTGGTCTGAAAAGCAGGGATGTCCAACATACTCACGCATTTTTGTCCTTGCATTTTATTGAGAAATATATACAAGAATAAATTGCTGAGAAAGTTCTATGAATAAACAGTTTGTATTTCGTGAAATAACGTTCCCTCCTTAAGGGCGAAACCGATGACTCAAGTATATATTAAACCTGGGACTAATGTATACTACATTAAAAGTTAAAATAGGGCTAACAATAAATACAATTAACTTTAAATAAATTAACAATGATTAAAAAACGACCAAATGCACATCGGTACAGGTCAATGCCTTGGTAAGATGACGTAGATGGAAAGATGATCTTACATTAAAGAACGTAAAACTATTTCTGGGGGAGAAGGCACTTGTTTGTGTAAAAGACTTACAATCCAATGTCATATCAGCTTTCAAGAAAAGCAAAGGCTGAGGAATTTGAAAAGTAACGAAGAGACTTGCCGAAACATTTGAAGGTATCAGTGAAAAACAAGTTGCACAGACACTACATAAATCAAAACTATATTAACAAATGAACATAAAATTTCGAAACAGAGCGATGCTGCAGCCAATCAGAGCGAGTGTACGATACAGGGGAATGATTATCTTTACATACTCTCGTTAATTGACATCTTCAGTAGGTTTGTCTTCTTAAGGGCAGTAAAATAAAAGAGAAGTAAGAAATCGCTAAAAATCTCCAGGACATTTACAATCAAAACAAACTACCGCTCGTATTACAAAGTGATCGCGAAACTGAGTTTTGGGGTTGCGTAAAAAAGCTTATGAAGAAATGAAATGTTAAAATGGTTAGAAGTCGACCGTACCACCCAGAATCCAAGGGTAAAGTCGACAGATCGCACCAATCTTTTCGAAGGAAACTGCGGTTTGATTTATTAAGAAAATCTAGGCCATCAGGTGTTAACTGGGTCAAAAAGCTTCCATTCTTTGCAGGCGCCCTTAATAACAAGCATAAAGAAACCCTTGGCTGGCTAACGCCTTTCAATGTTTATTTCTGACGCAAGAACAATTTACATCTTTCTGGACAATGGAATATTGGAAGCGATGTTGAAGACGAAAGAAATATCGACACTGACAACGGTGGGACAGGACATATAGATGGGTACGAATACGACAACAACGGTGGGACAAGACAAAAAGATGGATACGAAAACGACAATTGGGGGGAGACAGGACACAAAGATGGATACGAACACGACAACAACAGTGGGACAGGACAGAAAGATGGGCACGAACACGACAACAACGACGAGACAGGACAGACAGTTGGCTACGAATACGACAACAACAGGGAGACAGGACATACAGTTGGCTACGAATACGACAACAATGGTGTGACAGGACAAAAAGATGGATACGAATACGACAACAACGGTGGGACAGGACATAAAGATGGGCACGAATACGACAACAACAGGGAGACAGGACAGACAGTTGGCTACGAATACGACAACAACGGGGAGACAGGACATACAGTTGGCTACGAATACGACGACAACGGTGGGACAGGACATAAAGATGGGCACGAATACGACAACAACAGGGAGACAGGACAGACAGTTGGCTACGAACACGACAACAACGGTGGGACAGGACATACAGTTGGCTACGAATACGACGACAACGGTGGGACAGGACAAAAAGATGGATACGAAAACGACAATTGCGGGGAGACGGGACACAAAGATGGATACGAACACGAGAACAACAGTTGGACAGGACAAAAAGATGGGCACGAACACGAGAACAACAGTGGGACAGGACAAAAAGATGGGCACGAACACGACAACAACGGTGGGATAAGACATAAAGATGGGTACGAACACGACAACAACGGGGAGAAAGGACATAAAGATGGGTACGAATATGACGACAACGGCGAGACAAGACATACAGATTGGTACGGCATGTATGAAGACAAGGACTTGGGTTATCAGCTCCCCTCCGAGATTTGGGCTATAATAGTAGAAAAGTCTGTCCATGCAGATATAGCTTCAGTGGGACGTATGTTACTCGTGAACACATTTTTAAACAACAGTGTTAAGATACACATACTAAAATGCTCCAAATGTTCATGTTTATTTTCAGCATATAAAAATTTAAGACCAATCCACGTATCATACATCCTGCAAGAGAAACTATCTTAAGATTAGTACGTATGGCTGGCAAGATAAGTGGCCTTAGCTGCTCTACTCGTGAAATGTTGAAGGGGGTTACTAAATGGTGGCTAAGGAAAATCATTATTAAGCACCAGTTCTCAATAGGGCCCGATTGGTTTTCTATAACCCATATTTTTTTCAGGATGGGGCAAAGTAATTGCATTTCAAAAATATAGTCTCGCTATCCTGTGTCAAATTATAATGTTACCGGTTATTTGAGTGGCTATGTGGGTAAAATATTTTCACAATTTGTTTTACCAGATATCAAAACGTGTAATCTATTCGTTCCATCTGGAGTTATATTCTAAGTTTTAACGGCGTTGGAACAAAATATAAATTTCCATCTCGGTTCTTATTTATGTTATGAATTGAAAGAGGATAGGAGGGCTTTATTTTTTGATTGTGGAATATCCTCACTATACGTAGACGTCCCTATGGGCCCATAACCCAACTTAATTACTGTTGAAACCAGGGAACTGAAAAGCGAAATGAAAATTGAGCTCGATTGCACTGGTTTGTAACTTCGTGAACGTTTAATAATGAGGTAGCAATATCCTTTTACCAACGGGAAAGGGATCTGTTTGTTCCTATTGTTGTGACGATCGCATGCTTTAATGAGCGATCCGAATAGGAAGCATACACATATCAAAAGACAACCATCCCATTTATTTGCTGATAGTGAAAATGTCGCCAATTGTTTGCAATCTACGTCCTGAGTGTTATATTAGTTGAAAAACAATTTGTTCCAAGAGAAAAGCTCACAAAATCTCAATTCCATTTGTACAAGGATCACCTATCCCATATATATGCCCAATAAATTTGACAAAACACGAGAGATACTCTAAAATATCAACATCACTGGAAAATGAGATATGATACAACTACTTGGAAGTGAGTAGGTACCAGTCAAGTTTCAAAATAATCCTCTGAATATTAATCGAAATGTGAACAAGGCAAAAATATCAGCAGAAAGTGACCATTACCACATAAAGGGCAACAACTTTGAACAAATGTTTAAAAAGTAACACTGTACTACTTGATTGTATGTACCAGTCAAATTTCCAAGCACTCCTCAAAATATTACCGAAACATGGTCAGGACAAGAAGTTATGATGGACGGCCTCACGGACGGACAAGGTGGCGACTAAATGCTCCATCAAAGGTTTTTATAGAGCAAAGCTACCAGTCACTATCAAATTGCCTACAGCTGACATTTGGGACAAAAGCTGTGGACTCTGTGTATCAAAATTCGTGTCCTATTAAAATTGTTAAAAACTCGGCAGGGTTGGAACAAAACTTGGGACATGTAACAAAGCCTGGCGCTCTTGAAACAAACTCGTAACCTTTTGTGACAAAACGCTTCGACCTTGTAACAAAACTCGTGAGTTGGAATAAAACTTGTACGTTTTGACAAAACTCGTTGCAACAGAGATCCGAGTACAGACCCTTGAGGAACACCGGAATGTATACTATATAATGAAGATTCTATACCATTGATACATACATACATTGATCTTTCTATTAGAAATATAGTCGAAGATCCATTTAAGCAAAGGACCCTCAATACCAATTTGACGTAATTTAAAGATAAGACCATTAAGCCATAAAGGCACAGGAAGCCATTTTCAAATTCAGTTTCGTATTTGATTTTCGCCTCCTGGCGGTGGATTCCGAAAATGATGATGTCATATTGTGCAGAATGTCCTAGTGTGTACCCTCAGTAAGTTTCGTTCCTCTATGTACAATAATAAAAGGCACAGGAAGCCAGTCTCATATTCAGTTTCGTATTTGATTTTCGCCTCCTGGCGGTGGATTCCGAAAATGATGATGTCATATTGTGCAGAATGTCCTAGTGTGTACCCTCAGTAAGTTTCGTTCCTCTATGTACAATAATAAAAGGCACAGGAAGCCAGTTTCATATTCAGTTTCGTATTCGATTTTCGCCCCCTGGCGGTGGATTCTGAAAATGATGACTTCATATTGTGCAGAATGTCCTAGTGTGTACCCTCAGTAAGTTTTGTCCCTCTATGTACAATAATAAAGGCACAGGATGCCAGTTTTATATTCAGTTTTGTATTCTATTTTCGTTTGAATATCAAACTGGACTTTGAAGTTGGCTGCAAGTTCCTGGTTCATTATTCAGTTCTGCTGAATATTAAACTACTGTGTGAAGTTGGCTCCCAGTTCACGGTTCGTTATTCACTATGTCGTTGAATATGAAACTGAACTGTGAAGTTGGCTCCCAGTTCACAGTTCATTATTCATTTTGAATATCAAACTGTGAACTGGGAGCTAACTTTAAAGTTGAATATCGAACTGTGAACTGGGAGCTAACTTCACTAACATTATATTTTTATTACCCGTGCATGTTCCTTAGGAGTTTGATTTTGGATCAAATTAACCTGAAGCACATTTTTGTGTTCAGTAATTCCTCGTGTTAAGCCCTAATCATTCATTAAGCTATTCCTGAAAACAAACTGCCAGTGTCTTTATTCGATTAACGGGTTTTATTCTCTCAAAGAGAACGAACGCAAGACATATGATGTCCATGGACAATACAAAACACCTTTGAATGACCAATATATCTTTCGGCTTATAATGAATCTTTGAGGATGTTGTTCGACTTGTATGCCATTGACGTCATCTTTTCTGTTGTAGGTGACACGCCTCTTTTTCATTGCGTTATAAACTAAATGAACACGATTCCGACGTCAGATTGATTCAAAAACTCAAAGTAGCGTCATTTTGCCATACACATAGGCTTCTGCGCAAACGTCAGACCTTAAGTCAAAAGGGTCTATACCACTTCTAACGCGACCAATAGTGAGGTTTTAGTGGTTTCATGGTAGTAATGTGATCTTTTCATAAGTTTTGATAATCATTTGAACCATAAGTCTTTATAAAGTGCGATTGAAACACTCTCCGATGTAGAATGATGACTGACAGGTAAAAGTGCGCCCGGCAAAGATCAGCACCCGTCAACTAGTACCTTCTTATGAAGCCCTTTCTTATTGGATAGTTTTTTATTGGGTATTCGGAGGTTAAAACAATAACCATACAATACATTTAAGCGGTAAAATCTCGAATTTTCTGACTTTCCGTTTAGCTTGTTTAATGAAGCGAAACAGAAAGAACATAGAGGGAAGTTAAATAAGAATTCCAGAGTTTAAAATTACACCCGGGCAAAATCGTTCTACAAAACGCATTCTCTCGTTTTTAATTTATTTGTGTTACGGATGAAGCTCTTATAAAACTGAATACAAAATTGAAACAAGTTCTGGATTGCTTTATTGCCAGACATTACGCTGAGCTTGTTTGTATGACAACTCTGGATCCCTATAGACAAGAAAGACGATTCTTAGTACTCTAATGAGTAATGAAACTCTCAGTCTGAGTTAAGTAAGGGAGCGTCCCCATTAATCGTTTTTCGCGATGGCGCAAAAAACGATGAAAAAAAACCAAGCAAAAAACGATAGGTGTAAAGATGCTAACAAAAGACGATAATTTGAAACGGGATATTCACAGCATGTGATCGTCTCGGATTAAAAGTAGTCCGCTGTGCGACTATGACGGATAGCTTGTGTTCAGTTGTAACGCGCTGTCAGAGACCGACTCGGTCCACTCAGCTTGACTGTCCTGTAGTGTTTATACTAATGCTTCACAATAAAGACCTACCACTGCCAGAGAGTCTCGCCGGCACATTCCATTTTTGTGATATAGTTTGCCTTTCCGATCTTTATAATTTATTTGTATGTTTAATTTCTTTTTCCGAAAACAGCAACGAACTGCAATGTTAACTTTTGTAACTCCACGCCTAAAGAGTTTCCAGTGTACTCATATAAAGACATAAACGTCATGGATTTGATAGTGGTTTGTCTATCGGAATTCATTAAATATACAGAAAAATTATGGAAAATATGTAATGAAAAACAACAAGCTATTGGGTAAAAATATCAATACTTGAGAGCAGCATGCGGAAATTAAAAACCAAAATGTAACTATCAAAACGGAAAACAACAAAACGCATGGACCATTCCGATTATTAAATCGTCCATTGATGTTTTACAATAAATCATTTGAATATTTCATTTTCGCTACATTTAAAATAATTGCACATATTATAGCAAACATCAATCAAAAGTGTTTATTTTTGCAGCAGCATCGAAGAGGACTGCAAGTCAGTCTAAAGATCTTGTCAAACAGTACAAGTGGGCCTATCAACCCTTGCCAATTTATTTCTCCCTCGTGGTAAATGTTTCAAAACGTATGAAAACCTTTTTTTCAGACGAATTAGGTAATGAGCTAGTAAACACTGTGAGGGTGTCCGGAAATCTTAATAATCCTGTATAATAATAACTTATTGCTGGTTACCCTTTTTATATTCGGGCTGTAAAAACGATTGTTTTAATCTTCTCCCCAAAAAGTGTAGATAAGAATTGTCCGCAAATAAAATGTATTCATCTTATGTTTTTAGACCACCATGATCTCATGGTGGTCTTATCAAATCGAATTTTGTCCGTGGTCCGTCGTCCGTCGTCCGTCGTCTGTCGTCCGTCGTCCGTCGTCTGTCGTCCGGTGTCTGTAAACTTTTCTTGTGATCGCGATTTCAAGAGACCTACTGGTCGGATCTTCATCAAATTTCATAGACATGTTCCTCTTATGGTCTAGTTGTGCAACATCTATTTTGTTTGCTCATTTGCATAATAAAATGGCCGCTGGCGGCCATTTTGTGATTTTTACCTACATAGTTTGTGATCGCGGAATCTAGAAAACCACCAGACCGATCTTGATGAAATGTTTTTGTGCTGATTCCCCATATGGTCTAGTTGTGCAACATCTATTTTTCTGAGCTCATTTGCATATTAACATGGCCGCTAGGCGACCATTTTGATATTCTATTTTTTATCACTTTTCTCTTTTGTGATCGCGATTCCAAGAGAAGTGCTTGTCGGATCTTCTTTAAATTTCACACGCACTTTCCTCCTATGGTCTTGTTGTGCAACATCTATTTCGTTTGCTCATTTGCATATCAAAATGGCCGCTAGGCGACCATTTTGTTTTTCTACTTTTTATCAATTTTCTCCTTAAGTAATGGGAGGATCTTCGTAAAACTTTGTACGCAGGTTAACCCTATGGCCTCGTTGCGTACTATGTACTTTTTTGCTCATTTGCATATTAAAATGGCCGCTGGGCGACCATTTTGTTTTTCTTCTTTTTGTCACTTATCTCCTAAAGTAAAGAAAGGCTAGGATTTTCGTAAACTAATTAACGCACGTTAGCCCTATGGTCTCGTTGCGCACAATGCACTTTTTTGCTCATTTGCATATTCAAAATGGCGGCCACTAGCCATTTTTTTATCACTGTTCTCCTAAAGTAATGAAAGGATGTTCGTAAAATGTTATACGCAGGTTAACCCTACGGCCTCGTTGCGCACTATGCACTCGCTGCTCATTTGCATATTAAAAATGGCGGCGGGTAGCTTTTTCTGTGATTTCTATCTACATAGTTTGTGATCGCGGAATCAAGAAAACTACCAGATTGTATTGCTTCCTCATATGGTCAAGTTATGCAAGATGTATTTTTTTGTCGTTGATGTTTTCATTTAACACATTCGGTACCGCTGTCGCCATATGGCGTTAGAGTGCTAGCCTGCTTCATTACCGCAGACATCGTATGGAGACAGCAGAAAGTCGGCTAAAACCCCACTGACGCCGTATGGTTATTTTTTCTTACAACTTAAACTAATTTTGAAAATGAACAAATAAAATCACATGTTGCATCTGTTGGTTGCTTTGTGTTTTGTTTTTTCAATCTTCGAATACGGTTAAGAGGTTTAATTTACTTTAACGGACGCGTAATTCACTGATAACTTCCAACTTTGTCTAGGTTAGAACGGACACCTCAAGCATACGTATATAACAAGAAAAGGAATTCCTTATATTTACAGCTTCAGATCTTAATATGTATTTCCTTGTCTCCAATATACTGACTGTGAGTGAGATATTTAAATATCTATGATTAAAAAGTGCTAAAATCGGGCGGTGAAGTTTGCTAGTGCGAGTTCCCGCTGTCAATCACAGGGCCCCTACCAGGCATTTTAAAAGCACGAACCAGTTAAAACTATTTTTGGCACTGAGGACGTTATTTTGGAATTTCCGAGTCCAGGGTAGTGAAAAACAAGACATTTATCGGAGCTTTTATAAACCCCAGAGTGAAATTGCAATCCTCGGGTCATTTTAAAACGTATAAAAATCGACTCCTTTCAGAATTCCAAGGGCGACTATAAGTATAAGAAATAGTTTACTATGCATGTTGCCGGCCGCCACGGCTTGTTCGAAGTCGGTAAAATGGCCTTCTCGAATTGGGATTTTAAACGCCTAAATTCTTTCCAAAAATGTAACAATAATAAATATTTTTAAAGGAGAGTGTTCCCTAAGACACTTAAGAAGATCCATATTGTATTATTCGGAGTGTGAAAGGAAGGAATATTTCAAAATGAAGTGAAATACACGGCAACGTACAATCACTATTTTGCCGATCGAATTTGCATTCAGGCAGCTATGTACAGCAACTGACTTCGCAATTGTAAATGCTATTTACCAATAAAGTAACTGAAATGTTTTTATTCAATCATATATTTATATCAAATCGTGCATGAAGATTTTTTTTTATCAGAGTTTACTAATTTCTGAACGAATCAGGACATTTTTTGACATTAATTTTTAAACTGACTTTCGTCATGTGTAAATTTTTACTCATCAGACGAGTGATACGTCACCCATTCTTCACTTTTCACGGGCTAATTTTGACAGATATACATTATCTTTTGATTTGTAAACAAACACTAAATGCATCTTAGTAACATGTGTACAATCGTTTTGGATTTTGTAAATTTTAATTGTGTACAGGACTCAAACAAGCGATATCACTGACTGGCCTGTGTGCATGTACATGTAGGCTAATATGTAGCTCCGGTAAGTAGCGTTAATGTGCGGCCTCCTTGAAGAAAGATGGTTTTGAGTTTTCAGATAACAGCCACTATCTACCGAAGAAACTTTTTTCTTGTCCAGCCAGCCACCAACCGAAGAAATAAATTTCACATATCAAATTTGCGATCCGTTTACAAGCAGCCCCACTTTCTGATAGTGTTCTATGGTGGTCGCCTAGATCAGTTTAACTGATCTCTTGTTATAAAGATATAGAAGAGACGAACATGTTATTTAAAATTCTATGCAAGTATAGTAAATATTGCCCCTTTCAATGAAACAAACAATTGCAACTAAATACATTTCTATGTATTTTTTACTATAACACACAGGCATTTCTACGAGTGTGTGTAGTCAAGACTTTGAGAAAAACCGGTAAAAATGTCGAATGATTATTTGTTTACCTGTACATCTCTTTCACATTCTAAATACATTTTTCTGACTGATCATTATTCGATCGGGGTTATAGTGGATCTATTGTTATGTACCAGCAGAAGATTATGGCTATTTGTAAGTAAAATAATATTGAGGCGTTGATCTAGCCACTTCACAAAAAACATTCCATCCATTCATTTCTTAAAAATTAAATATATCATAGGCCCACTTTACTACCTGTACAAAATCAGTACTTTTGACCAGACTTCATACATGTAACGGCACTGATATTCAACAGTCCAGCAGAAGATAACATATTTCATTGAATTGCACAGTGCAATTCTCAGCCTGTACACAGACGTCCTATTTGTTATCTATCTTTACGTGAGCCAATGTCGTCGTAAGAATATCCACCTCATATTAAAAACCAACTACCGGCGAATTTTTTCAAAGGCGATTGCAAATGATAAGTAGTTAATACCTTCATTTCTTTAATATTTTCTAATTTGGGTGAACTATTGGGGATTTGAATTTCAGGTGGGGACTTTTTCCGGGGGGAAGTGGGCTACGAAAAAACCCGTTAGCGTGCTTATGCCAGGTGGATTATAGTCTACACGTGGAGTAGTCATTGTTTGGCGCATCCACACATTTGTTCTTCACCTAGCAGCCATACATAATACGCTCGTAACTAGGCATTTCACATCGAAGTGGTTGAAGTTCAAGTTTTAACTAAAATATATTAAAGTTGAAACGAATTGAGAGGAAATATATGATGGATTGAAATGTTTCCAGTATACATAATAAAACCCAGAAAATATTACCGTAGACCTACCGGCATAGGCCCTATTAGTATTGCTACACTCAAGACAGAATATTATGGAGAATTATTTGTTCTCTGTTTTTATTTGATGTTAGTTATTAGCTATCACTGTGCCCGAAGGTATCACTGAAAAAATAATGAAAAACGGTTTAAATACTAGTATGCATTTCGTTTTCATAAACATCATGCATATGGTTACGTTTTGCGTCGATATTTCTAGACTTACATGAATGCGTGTTTGTACATAGATGACGACACAGGGCGCAGTTATAAAACTGGACATTTAAATCATTTCGGCCGTATTCGTTCTATGCACCTTTGACTTTTTTTTAGCCCGCCATCATTCTGATGGAGGGCTATTCAAATCGCTTTTCCGTGGTCCGTCGTCCGTCCGTTAACTTTTTGCTTGTTACCTTTATTCCAAGAAAACTACCTGTCCAATCTTAATCAAACTTAACATACAACATCACCCTATGGTCTAGTTGTGCACCGTACGTTTTCATCTCATTTGCATATTCAATGTGGCCACCAGGGGGCGATATTGTTTTTTTTTGTTACCTTTATTCCAAGAAAACTACCTGTCTGATTTTCACCAAACTTGGCTGACATTATCTCCATATAGTCTAGTTGTACATCCTACATTTTCATCTCATTTGCATATTCAATATGGCCGCCAGGGGGCGATGTTGTTTTTTCTTTGTTACCTTTATTTCAAGAAAACTACCTGTCCAATCTTAATCAAACTGAACATACATCATCACCCTATGGTCTAGTTGTGCACCGTACATTTTCATCTCATTTGCATAAATAATATGGCCGCCAGGGGGAGATGTTGTTTTCCTTTGTTACATTTATTGCAAGAAAACTTTCGGTAGTTACCTTTATTCCAAGAAAACTATTGATCCAATCTTAATCAAACTCAACATGCATCATCACCCTACGGTCTAGTTCTACACCGTACATTTTCATCTCATTTGCATATTCAATATGGCCACCAGGGTGCGATATTGTTTTTTTTTTGTTACCTTTATTCCAAGGAAACTACTTGTCAGATTTTCATCAAACTTGGCTGACATTATCTCCATATAGTCTAGTTGTGCATCGTAACGTTTCATCTAATTTGCATATTCAATATGGCCACCAGGGGGCGATGTTGTTTTTCTTTGTTACCTTTATTCCAAGAAAACTACCTGTCCAATCTTAATCAAACTTAACATACATCATCACCCTATGGTCTAGTTGTGCATCGTACATTTTGATCTCATTTGCATAAACAATATGGCCGCCACGGGGAGATGTTGTTTTTCTTTGTTACATTTATTGCAAGAAAACTTTCGGTAGTTACCTTTATTCCAAGAAAACTATTAGTCCAATCTTAATCAAACTCAACATGCATCATCACTCTACGGTCTAGTTGTACACCGTACATTTTCATCTCATTTGCATATTCAATATGGCCACCAGGGGGTGATATTGTTTTTTTTTTGTTACCTTTATTCCAAGGAAACTACTAGTCCGATTTTCATCAAACTTGGCTGACATTATCTCCATATAGTCTAGCTGTGCATCGTACATTTTCATCTCATTTGCATATTCAATATGGCCACCAGGGGGCGATGTTGTTTTTCTTAGTTACCTTTATTCCAAGAAAACTACATGTCCAATCTTAATCAAACTTAACATACATCATCACCCTATGGTCTAGTTGTGCATCATACATTTTCATCTCATTTGCATAATCAATATGGCCGCCAGGGGGAGATGTTGTTTTTCTTTGTTACGTTTATTGCAAGAAAACTTTCGCTTGTTACCTTTATTCCAAGAAAACTATTAGTCCAATCTTATTCAAACTCAACGTACATCATCACCCTACGGTCTAGTTGTGCACCTTACATTTTCATCTCATTTTGCATATTCAATATGGCCACCAGGGGGCGATATTGTTTTTTTTTTTGTTACCTTTATTCCAAGGAAACTACTAGTGCGATTTTCACCAAACTTGGCTGACATTATCTCCATATAGTTTAGTTGTGCATCCTACAGTTTCATCTCATTTGCATATTCAATATGGCCACCAGGGGGCGATGTTGTTTTTTTGTTATTACCTTTATTCCAAGAAAACTACCTGTCCAATCTTAATCAAACTGAACATACATCACCCTATGGTCTAGTGGTGCACCGTACATTTTCATCTCATTTGCATATTCAATATGGCCGCCAGGGGGAGATGTTTTTTTTGTTACTTTTTTCCAAGAAAACTACCAATCCGATTTTCACCAAACTTGGCTCACATTATCTCCCTATAGCCATGTTGTGTACTGTACATTTTCATCTCATTTGCATATTCAATATGTCCGCCAGGGGGCGATGTTTTTTTTCTTTATCTTTGTTCCAAGAAAACTACCTGACATTAATCAAAATCAACATACATTATCACCCTATGGTCTTGTTACGCACCGTTCATTTTGATCTCATTTGCATATTCAATATGGCTGCCAGGAGGGCGATATTGTTTTTTCGTTACTTCTATTCCAAGAAAATACTGGTCTGATTTTGACCAAACTTGGCCGACATTATCTCCCTCTGATCTAGTTGTGCACCCTACATTTTCGTCTCATTTGCTTATTAAATATGGCCGCCAGGAAGCAATGTTGTTTTTTAACCAAATTTGAAAATGAAACTTATTATCATTATTCCAAGAAAACTACTGACCTGATCTTAACCAAACATGACACACATCATCCCTCTAAGTTCTAGCTGTGCACCGTACATTATCATTTCATTAGCATATTGAAGATGGCTACCAGGTGGCAATGTTGTTTTCAACCAAATTTTCTAGGGGAGCTTAATTTTGCAATTCACAATTTAATTTTCCTCAACAATAGTTATCTCCCTGGAATAAGATTTTTTATGTAAGCCCCAATTCCTATATCCAGTTATTGCTGTAAGTGAAATAATCTTGAGCGCAGCGTAAAACACCAAACAATCAATCAATCAATCAATTTAACATGAATAGATGAACGCGCCCTCTTGTTTTTACTATAATGGGTATCTAATAATTAAAAAAATCAAATTAAAGTCAGCGAAAGCTTTAAAGACTTCTCTCAGACGAGTTTGGTGACAGGGTGTCTGCAGACAACTGATTTCACAGCACAAACATCCGGTTTACCGATGAGCTTTGATGCGGTGTTTGCAACGTAAATGAGAGGATTAACACTGTTAATTAGCGTTTTATGAACAACTACTGAGAAATGTTTGACTTCCCATGAAGCTTATACGCATGTTTATCAACGGGGGCATTTCATTCAAAAGAGCTAACAGACAACCGTGCAAAAACGACCGTACGACAGCTAAAAAAAACAACAACAACAACAGGTAAATGTTCTTTTTGTAATCAAACTATATTTCAATACGTTTTATTTTTCTTTGCGTTTTATTTTTAACCCAATTACAGCACACTTTTACTTTGCTGATTGATTGTATATTACTGCGCGACTGGGAACGACACCCGCCGCGACGAAGCCAGTCAAGCGTGAACACAAAAAACGATAGGTGTAGGCCGGCATCGTTTTTTTTTCATCGTTTTTTGCGCCTTCGCGAAAAACGATTAATGGGGACACTCCCTAAGTTGGTGTACGCGTAGATTTGAAACACATGGTCTTTATAAAATCCCAAACCCCATTGATTGATGCTGAATGTCAAAATTGTTGTACCCATGTTGAATCGTGTGTCAACGTTTTTTACTTGGAAGCAGAAAGGAAAGCCTTCGCGACCTTTCACACTTTGGAAAAGGTACTGTCTTTTAAACCGAATGATTGTTTTAAGCATATTAACTCTTGGTATAAAATAATCAGACTACTTCCCATTCACCCACTCTAGTTGAGGTCTGACATGACATAATCTTACAGAATGCAGTTTTTCGACATGATTGTGACACTTAAAGTGGCATGAGCTGCCAAAATGTTGATATTTTGACGTTAAAACAGAATGTTGAAATTATTGGCTATTTTTCTCAAGCCGTATAATTCAGAAGCTTTTTAGTGCTTCTCGTCTCGAAAATGTACGATAACGTATCGTTTTGAACTAACTTTGGCTTAGAATGAATGAATGGTCGTCCCGGTTATTTAAATTTTGTTTACTTTCGAACACGTTTTCGGTTCGTACAAGCCACATACTGTATGGATTTTCCTCATTCCAACGCCAATCATTTAGTTTTTCGAAGGGCTTCAAAGCCTCTTACTGTTGTGACGATCAAAAATTATGATAAAAGTGTGAATTTCGGCAGCTCATGCCACTTTAAGTTGACAGTTTTAAAAACAGAAAATAATTATTATCCTATAAACAGTTCAAATTTAGAAATTGAGACATTTATGACGGGTGATATTAGTTATGCCCCTGTCAAGAACTTTGTGATAGTCTCTATCACGACAAGATGCTTATTACCCATTTTATTTTAGCAAATTTGCATGACATTTGATGATTTACTTTTTTGTGAAATAACTTTTTTGTACTGGTTCTTAAAAATATAGGCCTACACATTTAAAATTGAAAGGGGTGAGCGTGTAAATGACCTCACCAATTCACAACGATTTTCCATAACAATTTAGTCTTTTAAAAATCCTTTATGCAAATGAAAAATGATTAAAATTCGACGATGTGGGTGAAATATTTCCATTTCTAGATCAAAGGTCACAGTTTCTGTTTTTCAGCTTATGAAAATCGATCTTGGTAATGTTGCATTTAGGAAGGGGCTTCAATAGGCCTACTTAGAGATACATTTTGTATTTTAATGTATGAGTTATTTGAATATTGGATAAAAACCAATGGAGAATTATAATACACACTGATTGAAGTTGTTTGAGTGTTTTAACGGATTAACCAATTTTGAAAACACGACAGTTAGGCTGTGGACGTTTTGACCACGATGTGTCAGTATGGTATGAATGAACTTTTTTGTTGTCAAGGATGTTATATATGTAGATCTATTTGTAAATAAAAAGGAAAAGCCTTAAATAGCCATATTTTAAACCGTTGGCATTGTAGCAAATGGGAAATCAGGCTCACTCACACGAAAAGTTGTATATTACTGTATGTTACAGTCAGCAAACTCTCGCTTCATGTCAACATGTATCTGTTCCTCCATATACTTGCAGTGGGATTCAAACTATTAACCATTTCTTGATTTCACCTTATATGTGTGCTAACATATCAGTAAATAGAGAAGATGTGTAAACGCAGACATAGTTTCAAGTAGGAGTTAACACTTTGATCACCGTTTAAATGAAATTCTTATAAAACATCCATAATAACGAAATAACCGGATTAGTTTTAAACGTTGGTTTAAATACACCAAACGCATTACAACCCAAACTCAAATTAATAAATGGTTTAGATTTTAGTTCAGTTATACTTGGTGACCATTCATTCTCACGTGTATTATTGTATGTTTATTCCCTCATTTGCCTTCAGGTTTATAGAGATAGCAGCTGATAAATATGGTGGATCCCTGTGCATCTCAGCCGGCCTTACCGATACAGGGAAGGTGTATATGTGGGGTGGTGGTAAACATACCTCTCCTTATCTCACAGAGTATACAATCATTGATGAAGTGTTTGCAAACATTCCAGATGAACCTTTCACTTGGAGACTATGCTCTGTAGGTAGGTTTCATGGAGAAAACAAACATGGTGACGTATGTCATTTGTGTGGTGTGCAAATAAAGAGTATTACCTTGTTATGTATGTCTGATATTTTATGTAATTAATATTTAAACCAAATGAACACTAAAACACATGGACACAGGGAAAATACCCTTGATTAAAATAGCCATACAGATAAGTTTCTAAAGTAGTAAGGAAACTTCGTAAATATTCATGGTGTAATCTCAATATTTCGACTTTAATTAAGTCATTGTCAGGATAATTATGATTACATCAAATGGCAGTGTAGAAAAGCCAGAATACAAGGATGACCATATTACGTAATGTGAAAACTTCAAATTCATTGAAAGTTTACTTAATTTACCTTCAAACATAAACAACCTGAAACCTATCCCAACTGAATCATTTTTAGCCCAAAATACCAAAGTAATTGATTCATTCAACTTGAATGAGTTATTATTTAAGGAAGCTCTCTCTATCATGAGATTAAAACCGGCCCTCAATCACGGAATTATGGCTAATCTCTGTAATAACTTACAATGTACTTTATTCTAAATCGCCAGAAAGAGAGCTTATAATAGTCCTTTTTAAAACTTATTTGTTATTTCTATCTTTTCAAGACCTGTTACCATTTCTATTGCTTATACATAATAAATATATGATTTTAATTAATTCTGTTAATTTATCAATTCTATATTTTTTTCTCTCTTCCTTCTTTTTGCTCATTACAGATATATATATATATCTTTATATACATACAAACATGTATTTTTTTTTTCAAACTAATTATTACCGTGAATGTTTGCATAGACCTAGCAGTGATTTCAGTGACATATGTTTACTTAATTTATTAGCCTGGCCCTGGTATTATGAGTGCCTTTTAGGACCCTGATTTATTGTAACAAAATTGTAATCTCCCATGCCTTCTGAGTGTCAACCATCCTTGTATTCTTTTCTACATAATGCACACTGTCTTTTGATGTACTCATAATTCTCTTGACATTGAGTTAATTAAAGTTGATATATTGAGATTACACCACGAATATTTATGGTAAAAGTGGCATGAGCTGCCAAAATTCACACTTTTTCATAATTTCTGATCGTCACGACAGTGAGAGGCTTTGAAGGCCATCGAAAAACTAAATGGTTGGCGTTGGAATGGGGAAAATTCATGTGGCCTACATGAAAAGTATGTGGCCTGCATGAACCGAAAACGTGTTCGAAAAGTAAACAAAATTTAAATAACCGGGAACTTTATCGTACATTCTCGAGACTAGAAGCACTAAAAAGCTTCGGAATTATTCGTCTTGAGAAAAATAGCCAATAATTTCAGCATTCTGTTTTAACGTCAAAATATCAAAAATTTGTCAGCTTATGCCACTTTAAGTTGTTCAGTGGATCAAATAGATAAGTTTTGAATTGCGTTAAACTTTATACCCAATAATATGTTGTAATAAACTAAAGCCCATGATATTTCATTACGTAGAAGGCAAACAAGAGTTAGGTTTTAGTTGTAACGCCACCTAGCGGTCTAAAAGGGACACAACAATTACAAGGCCACGGAAGAAAGGACACACAAGATATAAAATAAAGTTTGATAGTTTATCACAACATAAAGAAAATATATACATTGGAAATGAAACCTGAAATTAGTATTATTTACAATCGATTATAAAGCATGAAATGAAACACGGGTATGATAGCATCTAGTCCTCATCCCCAAATTGATAGCATAGGGAACAGGAAATGTCGTATACTGCTGGAAGCGCTGCCTCTCCGTAGCCTACAGCTGGTAACGCTGCACTGTCATGATTCTACAGCTGGTAACACTGTAGCACACACTCCACAGCTGGAAATGCTAGACCACCACCACCTGTACAGTTGGAAACGCTGAACCGCCGCCTCTACAGTTGGAAACACTGACCCAACAACTCCACAGCTGGAAACGCTGTACCGCCCCTCTACAGTCGGAAACACTGTACCACCAACTCCACAGCTATTAATGCTGTACCGCCAATCTCATAGCTGGTTAAGCTGCCTTGTCAATCCGGCTCTCTCTGCTGTCTCAGTAACCCATCAGGACGCCACAACTTCCTTAACCGCCAAGTTATCCTAGTTACTCACAGAGTCCCAGAACCGGGATACAAACCCAGCTCACGTGGTTTTACCCAGCCGTATCATCGGAGTACAGCCCATGGAGATATGGATCGTACATTCCTCCTCTCACTGTTTAGTTAGTGATGACTTTATTCTGAAAAGCTACTGTTGAAAATGTTGTGCCTATCGTGTTATTAGGTTCATTTTATTGCTTTAATTAATGTAGCCAGCTTTTAATGAGACGAACAGTTGTATAAGACATGTTGATGGGCATTTACTTAAAGTTATATAAATGAGGTGAAGGTTCGAAAAACAATGAAAAGAAGAGATACTATGTACATAAAATGATAAAGGATGGAAGATCAATGGAGTTGCGGGGTAGCCCCCCCTAGACCGTTACAGTATGTGGCCTGTATGAACCGAAATTGTGTTCGAAAAGTAAACAAAATTTAAATAACCGGGACGACCATTCATTTATTCTAAGCCAAAGTTTGTTGAAAACAATACTTTATCGTACATTCTCGAGACTAGAAGCACTAAAAAGCTTCGGAATTATACGTCTTGAGAAAAATAGCCAATAATTTCAGCATTCTGTTTTAACGTCAAAATATCAACAATTTGTCAGCTTATGCCACTTTAAGTTGTTCAGTGGATCAAATAGATAAGTTTTTAATTGAACTTTATACCCAATAATATGTTGTAATAAACTATAAAAACCCATGCTATTTCATTACCTTGAAGGCAAACAAGAGTTAGGTTTTAGTCATTAGAAGTTAAAAAATGTATTTTTATGGCTCCTTTTGGTGGTCAAAGGGGTATGTTATTTAACATAATTATAGGATTACCCATGACTTCAGCAATTCATTTACACTTATATTCAAAGTATATATAGTAATAATACAACTTTACAAATTTTCGCCCCCCTCCCCGGAAAGTCTGCACTGACCGATAAAATCATTGGTGTAGGGAGATTGTTGGCAAACTGATGTTGGAGAAACGACTGATAAGAAAGGGCAACATTCTGGGGATAAGAAATCACCATTAATGGTAATAAGCTATACAGATTATTCAGGATATCTTTAGCCAAATCAAAAGTGTATAGCCTCCATTAGCTTACAACCTACGTCTCAACCCTCCGGTGAGACGTCGGATCTGTTGAAGGGGTAACTGCGCGGATGTGAATCTTTAGAGCACATTTGAGATAGGATTGGCAGAAACATTCAAGCCAGTACAAAATCTGCAGGAATTGGAAGCCGCATTATATCTATATTGGAGGCAGTTACCCTTTCAACAGATCCGACGTCTCACAGAAGGGTTGAGACGCAGGTTGGAAGCTAATGGAGGCTATACGCGCTATTGACATTCTTCTCTAGGGATGTGTTCTGCACAATCAAAGTAACATTTAATACAATATGTTCGCCATGTGAAGCCAGATGGACTCTGAAGTTTCATACTTATAAGCATCTTTTTAATTTGTTAAAATGCTCTTTCGATTTGGCTTATGATATCCTGAATAAATTGTATAGCCTATTGCCATTAATGGTGATTTCTTATCGCCAGAATGTTGCCCTTTATGATCACAATCATTTCTGCAACATCAGTTTGAGAACAATCTCCGTAGACCAATGGTGTTATCGGTCGCTGCAGACTTTCCAGGGGGGGGGGGGGGGGGGTAAGTATCTTTTAGAAAGTGAATATAACAGTATTTTCGTTATGTTGGGATTACACTTTCTTGAAAATATGATAGAAATTCTTCAACCGATTTTTGGGTGACGCCCGAAACGGGAATCGAACCCAGGTCCAAGAGTATGGCATCTATCGCCAGCACTGGTCGGTTTGGCTGAATGGATTAGTGCTGGCGATAAATGCCTTACTCTGGGACCTGGATTCGATTCCTGTTTTGGGCATCACCCAAAAATCGGTTGAAGAACTTCTACCGTATTTTCAAGAAAATGTAATCCCAAAATAACGAGAATACTTTCCAGGGGGGTGCTTAACTGTTTTCTTTGTGTATATTTTACAGTTACAAATCTAAATGAATGCCAAAACGATGTGATGCATTTTTTTTTCGTATATTTAACATATTGTATTGCTCTTGCTATGCTTAGGAATTTATATTTTCGAAAACTCTTCATTTTTCTAATACTGTCAACCAATGATGGGTTATGTATTGCTTGTAGAAAGGGGCGTCCTCAAGCCAAATCGTAAGCATATAGGAATACAGACAGACATAGACAGTATAGTAAGTAGCAAAATTTAGCTATCTATTGTTGAGTATATGTTTTAAGACGCTTTAGAAAGTTTCAAGATTAATTTAGTCTACTCATGACTATTATTGAGTTTCGAAATTAAGGTAACACTTGCTTGATGATAAATATTTTAGTAATTTGTTTACTGATTTCTGTATATCACTTTCTGTGTTTTCATTGGTAGAGTTTTAGAGAACTAAGAGTACAACTAGACGAGACAAAGAAAGAGAAGGACATATTAATGAGAGAGAAGGACATATTAATGAAAGAGAATGAAACTTTGCGTAGAAAGGAATTAATTGAGACAGATCAAGCTCAGCTATCAGGTTGGTTTATTTCAGTGATACACTTTGCCAACAGGTCATAATGAAATGCTAGTCTTTTGAAACCAAACAGAGTAAACTATATACAGACTATATTATTGATATATTTTAGGTGCACGAGCTGTTAGAAATAGAGAAAATTTCGAAGAAACGGAATTAGACAATTATCGCCGAGCCTGATGGCGTCATATATATTTACGCAAAGCTTTCTGGGTAAACTATGTACCGTCAATCCCCCAAAGTGCTTTGCGCGTAAATTTCAAGTGACACCATCAAGCAATTGGTCAATTGTTTGTTATTTTTGTCCAGAAGCACCTAATAAGAGACTCGTTCATTTATTGATCTAAGATATATACGTTAAAACAGCTTTTGTAAGCAACAAGGACTGCAAAACATACCCGATATTTTAATGTTGTCCTAAATTGGCACACCTTTTGATTCGTATAGGTAACTGACTTTATCGAATATTTTTATTCCAATGTAAATATTTAATTTTTTAAAGGCACTTTAAACGATTAACTTCTCTTGGTGATAGAAAATTATGGAAAAAAATCTATAAGGTGGATAGATATGTACCTTCACAAAATAAGAAACGAATTGACAATTTTCATCCCTTAGCAGCTCAAGAGTTATGCCCCTTACATTACCGCTGCTGTAAAAAGCCTCGTAAACACATTATCTACAATAGTCTTTAACTTACAACTTTGAAACTTCACACATTTGTTTAATACAGCAAGTACAAGAAGCCTATCGAAAATCAACGCGCTCGGATGTTTGTTTCCAGAGTTATGCTCCTTACTTAACAATCAACCAAAAACCTCCTTGTAAATGTGATACATGTATGTGGAGTAGTTTTTCACTCGCAACAAATTGTCTGGAAAATAAATATATCTTCGGTTTCTTTGACCCAGACCCGAGGGGTCCTGATGGCGACAGCCACTTATATAAATCGAGTATTTGCAAAACATATTTACAATTTTCTGACTTGTGTGTTCTTTATTTTACAACAATACAGTAATATGTGTTTTGTTTAAAACGCAATCGGTCTTTATGGTGCTGAAAATGCAACATTTCTGGTAGTTTGCAACTCCAACCTTTTGAAACGGATATATGAGGAAACAGTTAGTTTTCACACTGGTGTGCTCTCCACTGAGTGTCAAAATGACCGCTGTCATCTTCAAATGTAAGGAACCTGGCCACACATATTTGTCGATGAATGGTTTCAATAAACATTAATCTAATTAATTTATGGCATAATAATAAAGGGCCTGTAAATATTGATCTGTCATTGTCAACCGATGGATCTATAATCTCTAATATAGAAAAAAAGATAAAACACCAGGTATTTTCGAGGATAAAACCAATGTCACATGATACACATCCAACTTTAATCTACTATTCATGGCGGAAAAGTCAGCATATTTACTTAGGCTTTCGGCTGCACATGACGACACAAGACTTCTCATAATTTGACGAGGTTTACAGAAACTATCTTTGTAACCCATACAATCACACTGATGGCTTAATTGTCTATTCATTGCTTATTTGATAAACAATATCACGCATTTTCAGCTCAATAATCCTACTAAGATATCTGGACTGTGTCAGAGAAAGAGAAAATTCCAATAATTGCAGCATAGATGTAGGAAAACTATAAAAATCTCAAATTATTAGCAATGAAACCAAAAAATCAGACAAGTCAATTCGAGGAAATACATCATTAACTCAAAGAATTTGGAAGTCAATTTCTATATTAAGGAACCTGCTTCCTAGGTATACATGTAGAGAAGGTACAGAATTATGTGAGTTTCATATCAAATCCCTATTGCATCAGATAAATCACAAATATTTCCAACGCACAAGGAAATATCCTTATTTATTATACATCAATATTCATTAGGCTTTACTCCCATTATATTGGTCAATACGTACCACGTGCCGTGTCAACATTTTTCGATGTATGACCTGGAGAGGAATCCGAAACAGATATTTTATATGACGCCCTTATATGCATGGTATGAAATGGGTATGTCTGATCACGGCATATCGGTCGTCTGCTTCCTAACTCTAGCATGACGCAAAGATTCGCTTCGCTGATTTATCTGATTCAAATGTTCAGGATCTTTTGGAAAATCGCAACCGTAACAACACAAATAATCAGATTGATGCGTTTTCGGCCGTCCGTTGCACATATTGCCTGGCAAAACACACAGGTATGGAGAGTACATGTATCTCAAGCTATGGTGTAGTCTAATAGTAGTTGGAGATATCCAAGCCCTATGGCCAAAGTATATATTGATGATGTATGGGCATAAAAACTACATCTATGTCCAGAAAAAAATTGCAGCAAAGGGGGCAGGAAAAAACAAACAACCACAAAAATATCTGGAACTTCTTTTGTCCCTACTAATTTAGGCAACTGTGGCCTTTATCCATATTCTCCATTTTGATGTGACGTGACAATCGCGAAAATGAGGCTGTTAATCAGAATAGCTGGAACAAAATGGCACCCACTAAGTTGTGTTTACCCATGATTGATCATTCTGTGAATGTTAGGGCTTCAGAGACCATGTGACCAACAGTGCCAGACTGCCGGATGTCCAAAATCAAGAAAAGATAATAATCTATATTATATATTATTAAGCTTATACCATTACGCCATTGATAATCCCCCCCCCCCAAGATACCTAGTTGTTAAATATTTATGACCCTTGTAAATAGTTATATCCAAAAAACAAACAGAACTGCAATCAATAGAAGGTTGTAGTTTAATGCTGGGATCAGGGCTATTAAGAGTGTCAATGAAATTATGAAGGTCTTATCAACCACTGACAATACACTACATCAATTGTTTAGTACTCGTGTGTTTTTCTTTTGTATAGTTTTATTTTTACTGTTCCATTTTATAGCTCTATACCCTACACATTGTTTGGGTATTTAGTACAATAAAATCTGACCTATCAATTAAACTTATTACTAGAAGATGGACATTTTAATTATTACCACTAAAGTAGATAATTCAATAATATCGTTCAGATATGTATTGGTTGGCACAAATGTTATCTGAAAGTTTATTTGTAGGCCTACATGGCCTCTAAGTTGACTTTAGTGGTCAGTTAATTGTGATGCAGCTTTTTAGATGACCATGATCAAATCGCTTTTTGTCCGTCGTCCGGTGTCTGTAAACTTTTCATGTTATCGTGATTCCAAGAGAACTACTCTTGGGGTTTCATCAAATTTCACAGACAGGTTCCCCCTATGGTCTAGTTGTGCAACATTTGCGTATTAAAATGGCCACTAGGCAACCATTTTGTTTTTCACCTTTTTGTCACTTTTCTCCTAAAGTAATGAGAGGATCTTCGTAAAAATTTGTACGCAGGCTAACCCTATGATCTCGTTGCGTACTATGCACTATGCGTATTATCCTTATTTGCATATTCACAATGGCGGCCACTGGCCGTTTTGTTTTTGTTCTTTATATCACTGTTCTCCTAAAGTAATGAAAGGATCTAATTCGTAAAATTTTGTACGCAGGGTAACCCTATGGTCTCGTTGCACACTATAAAATTATTTGCTCATTTGCGTATTCAAAATGGCGGCTGGAAGCCATTTCTGTGGTTTACATAGGTTGTGATCGCGGAATCAAGAAAACTACCAGCCGGATCTGGATGATTGCTTTTTTGTTTGCTGTTCCCCAATATGGTCAAGTTATGAAACATGTATTTTTTTTCGTTGTTTTTTTTTATTTAACCCATTTCGATACCACTGTCAGAGTGCTAGCCTGCTTCAGTACCGAAGACATAGTATGGCGATAGCGGAAAAGTCGGATTAAACCCCACTGACGCAGTATGACGACAACGCATTAAGTAAACATACAGGTTATTTTTTCTTACAACTTCAACTAATTTTGAAAATGAACAAAAGAAATCACAAGTTACATCTGTTTGTTGCTTTGTGTTTTCTTTTTTCAATCTTCAAATACGGTAAAAGAGGTTTAATTTACTTTAAAGTGCACGTAATTCACTGATAACTTCCAACTTTGTCCAAGTTAGAACAAACACTTCAAGCATACACATATAACAAGAAAATGTTAATTTTGACAATAAAAGCTTGGGAATTCCTTATATTTACAGTTTCAGATCTTAATATATATCTTCCTTGTCTTCAATATACTGACAATGAGTGAGATATTTAAATATCTATGATTAAAAAGTGCTAACATCGGATGGTGAAATTAGTTTGCGAGAGCGAGTTTCCGCTGTCAATCACAAGGCCCCTACATATTTTTTTTTTTTTTTAAACATGCTTTATTTTGATTATAGCACTGGTCCGCTTACATACAGAAAATACATATGGCATAGGCAATTAGAAGTATTTACAATATGTACAACAATCCTATTCCTAGTTTCTAAAGAAAAGTTTGGTGGGATGGGATACATACATTTCGTGATATAAATGCACAATATTAAGTTAAAGTTAAGGCTGTCATGACAGCGATTTAGGTTTTTGGATAATAAATAGATATTAAATAAGTAAAGATAAATAGATAGATAAATATCATATATAAGTAAACAACTACACACACAAAAACAAACAGTCAAACTAGAAAGGAAAAAAAAAAAAAAAAAAAAAAAAAAAAAATTTAAATATCTATGATTAAAAAGTGCTAACATCGGATGGTGAAATTAGTTTGCGAGAGCGAGTTTCCGCTGTCAATCACAAGGCCCCTACATATGCATTTAATAGGCTTCTCAAGCATGACCCAGTTAAAGACAAAAAGGTTCTTTTGGCACTGAGGACGTTATTTGGAGTTAAGGAGTCCAGAGTAATAAAAAAAAAAGACATTTATCTGAGCTTTATTAAACCTCTGAGTAAAATCGCAATCCTCGGGTCTTCTGAACAAATCGGCACACTTTTTTTACATTAATTTTTAAACTGACTTTCGTCATGGCCAGCCAGCCAGCCATAGGTTGAAGGTAGGAATTTTAAACTACTACCAGAGACAGGTCATAGGGGTCCCTTTGCAGATTCAGGGGTTGATAAGACCTTCATAATTTCATTGACACTCTCATCGGGTTCCTTTCCTTATATATGTTGTAAAAATGCTGAAAACTTTGAGTTAAAAACAGTTGGATGCTTTGTCCGGTCTACCACATATGACCGTCATTGTGACGTCTCTAAATTACCTCATTTTCAAGTAATTGGCAAATCACCTTTTCAAGGCATTCCTTTTCTCTCTACAGTGTGAAATCATCAAGCAATGCGAACAAATCTTGAATAAAACGGGAGCTCAAAAGAATATAGCTAAAATCTAATTGGAAACTGTGCTTGTCCGGTCTAAGATTGGTGCCACGACGTCTTAGAAAAACTGGCAAATGGTCTATTGTGTAGGTTTCTTGCCTGAAATCACATTTTACTTTTGGCTACGTTCGTATGTCTATGTGGTGCAAGTTTTTAAAAAAATTGATTACCAAATATGAGGCATTTGCTTAAACTTGTCATTTATCCTTTAAGGGGAGAGCACTCTGTGTGCCTGTGGTTGAGAATACACTCTTGTTAATTACGCCTGCGTTATCCAAGGCTAATAATATACATTTGCTTTCATTTGTGAAACTTTTCCATGTTTTTTTTTTTGTCAGGATATATCCATCAGAAGGCTATAAAGAAATGCTGGTTTCAACTTGTGAAGGATATTGGAGATCCAGCAGATATTTGTGATGTCTTAATATCAAAGGAAATTCTCTCGCATGATAAGGTGGAGGAAATTATGGTAACTATAAACTTGTGAATATATTTGCACATCACATATGTTTTATCTCATGTGGGTTCAAATGACACCAACATTTTGTGGGAAAACCCTGCTCTGTATTCAAGCTGTTAGCCGGAATCTAAAAGTAAGGTGTGTAAATAGGTTCAAAGTATTTTACCTTGTTAAGTGGGTATCATGTTAACCCATGTTTATTATTCCCACAATGTTAAATAGCTAATAGACCGAGAGCCTAATGACTTCACTCTAAAAGATTATGGGATATTTGAAGTGCTCTGACTTAGTGGTGACCGCTTTGTTAAACCATTTGTAGCAATTCACATGACTGCACACCTGTATTCTCTGATTAATTGCTATGTCTTGAGAAAGAGCTTGGTTTCCTTCCCCACTAAACCTTGGAATGTGGCCATATCCAGAAAATGTAGTAATAATCTTGAGCGCATGTTAATAAAAAACATCAATCAATCAATCAAAACAAATTACTGTACCATTAATTGATTCCTATTTCTGTTAACATTTGACTGGCATCAACATTATTTTGTGATTTTTGGATTTTTTGGATTACATATAAATAATCCAGACATCACATCTTCTATAACATTGGAGCCAGTAAAATTGCATGTTTCTTTGTTGCATTTGCCTTGCTTCTTTGTCAGGTTTCTTTCCCTTTTTCCAGCTATGTTGATATGTAATTCATGCTATTCCTCTACTTAAAGTATATCACATGACGAGGAACACCATGTATAGGACTAGCTTGCAATGGCTTTGACCGATGTGTCCTGTATTGCAAAATCATATGTGTGTGCATATTTTTATTCATTATTTTCTTCAAAAATTTGTTAGTGGGAAATCACTAGAACACCCAATTCAAACATGGAAGGGAAGGGTTGACAGGAACTCAACAATGTTTTTTAACTAGATGTAGCAAATCTATTTGTTTTTCAAATTTTCTATATTTTTATGAATTTTTTGCAGGCGGAAAAAACTAATCAGGCGAGGTGTAGACATTTGCTCAATGTTGTACGTGTTAGGGGTGAGAGCGCTTTTGATGCCTTTCTCACGGCTCTACGCGATTGTCATCGTAAGCATTTGGCTGATCAGCTTGATAATGCAGTATCAGAGGCAAGTGGTGGAAACAGATAACTTAGGTAACATTTTATTATTTTTAGCCCGCCATAATTCTGATGGAGGGCTATTCAAATCACTTTGGTCCGTCGGGGCCTTCGTGGCTCAGTAGGTACAGCGTTGGACGCTCAATCCGATCAGCCTTCCACCAATGAGTCGCGGGTTTGAATCACACTCAGTCCAAAAAAAAAATGTGGAAAATTTTCTGATTGGGTATTCACTCGAACGACATATGTGGGATGGTTACCTCCTGTTTTCTCCTACAATAAAACTGGCAACGCCGCCATATAAGTGAAATAATCTTGAGCGCGGCGTGAAACACCAAACAATCAATCAATCAACTGTTGTCCGTCCGATAACTTTTCGCTTGTTACCTTTATTCCATGAAAACTATCAATCCAATCTTAATCAAACTCAACATACATCATCACCCTATGGTCTAGTTGTGCACCGTACCTTTTCATCTCATTTGCATATTCAATATGGCCACCAGGGGGCGATATTTTTTTGTTACCTTTATTCCAAGAAAACTACCAGTGAGTCAAAAAACCTCTCAACCAGTCAGACCGGAAAAGAATCTGAAGCAGTGTTTGTTGAAATTGTCCACTGTAGTACAACATATATTGTCAGCATTATTTACAGACCCCCTGAAAACAATATAAATTTTTTCAATGACCATCTTTTCAACAACCTTCAAAGTATCCCATTTGCAGTAAATGTATCATCTTAGGTGACTTTAATATTGACCACATAAACCCTCCCAAGATTTCTTATGCCAATTAAAATGCCATTACTTCTTCCCATATGTTACAAAACCAACGCGGGTAACATCCAGATCAGCTACCTTTAAGAGACTATAAACAGGATTACTAATAACTGATATAACAGACCATTTTCCTCATCATTCACGTTCATAGATCTTCATCAGTCACTACACAATCTCACACCATTAACAAATCTATTACCTTTCGCAAAATGACAGACGAACAAAAGTGAAAAGTCACACAAAACACACAAGTTAAAAATTTATTCCACATCAAACACTAATTACAAACAAAACATCACAGGTAGGTCTACAACTTCACACTCCCCTTTTCCCTGAGCACGTCTCTTTTTATATCCCTGCAGTGCCCCCTCTCCAAGTCAGGGGGACATAACTCAACTGCACTAAGGAGTTGTTTACTGCACATAGTTAACAAAAAGAATGAGTTTAAAAGTGCATTAGAAAACTCAAACTGGGATGAAATTTTAAACCAAAAAATTAAACGATGCATTCATTTCTTTCAACGTCTGCTTTATATGACAAGTTCTTCCCAGTATTAACTTTGACTCCAACAAAATGTCCTATAAGTAAACCTTGGATAACTCCAGCAATATGGAAATCAATCCACCACAAAAATAAACTGTATCGTGATCAACTTAAATATAACCATTCTCTAGTAAAACTAAACTACTGTTCATATCGCAACCAACTAAAAAAACTGTTATCGTATTCACGCAAATCATATTTCGAAACTCAGTTCAATCAAGTTAATAATGAAATAAAAGGGACGTGGAAAATACTCAACTCATGCATCGAAAAAATCAATCTGTTCTTCTGGACTCACTCCAACTAGAAGATCATTCCATAACCGATAAACACCAATTTGCTAATACATTCAACTCTTAGTTTACATCAGTGGCAGGAACCTTAAAAAAACAAATACCAAATTACCCCAAAAAATTCACAGATTACTTACCTGACATGACAACTGACGAGTTTCAATTTAAAACTGTAATCCCTTCTGAAATACAATCTACTATAAGCAACCTTAAATCGACTGCTGCAGGACTGGACGGTATTACCATAGCTTCACTTAAACCAGTTTCACATCTTATCTCTAAACCGTTGGCACACATTATTCATCTTTCCTTTAACTCTGGCACCTTTCCAAATCTTTTAAAAATGGCTAAAGTCACACCTGTCTATCAAGCTGGTGAAGCCAATATTATGAATAATTACCGTCCTATGTCTGTTTTATCTTCCTTCAGCAAAATTGTTGGGCGTATTACATGAAACATGATGCTTAACCATCTAGAAACTAACAATATCATATCACCTGATCAATATGGCTTCCGAGCCAATCACTCAACTCAATCTGCTGCATCCTCACTATACTATAAACTAATAAAAGCCAAAGAAAATAAATTAAATAGCATTATAACCTTCCTCGATCAATCTAAAGCTTTTGATACAGTTGACCATGACATTTTATCCTCAAAACTACAGCATTACGGGTTTCTTTCTCCTTGGTTTAGGGATTACTTGTCTAACAGAAAACAAGCCGTAAACTTTAAAGGTACTCTTTCTGCCTTGTCTACAATTAGCTTTGGGGTTCCCCAAGGGTCTATTCTTGGTCCAATTTTATTTATTTTATATATAAATGACATTTCTTATTGCTCTTTTCTTTTAAACTTTACACTCTTCGCAGACAACACCAGTGTTTGCTACTCTTCCGATAATATACACAGGACTATAGATACCATGAACCAAGAACTAAAAAATATTCAACTTTGGCTTCAAGCAAATCAACTTTCCTTTATTATCTCTAAAACTAAATATCTGATCACCGCCCCAAATCGAAAACAATACCACGAACACGCCGACTTAGTAATTAACCACATGCCCATCAAGCAAGTTACTGAATTTAAATTCCTAGGAATAATTCTCAACGAAAAACTAACATGGACATCTCACATTAACTACATCTCCAAAAAAATTGCACGTAATACCGGAATAATACGACATATCAGAAAAAGTCTTAACAAACACACACTCATCATTCTTTACCATTCTTTCATATCACCATATCTGTTATACGCAAACGCTCTTTGGGGAAATACTTACAAATCTCATCTAAATTCTTTATTTCTCCTGCAAAAAAAAGCTGTCCGAATAATAACTTTTTCTCATAAACTTGCACCAACTGTTTCTATCTTTCAAAAACTTAACATTTTAGATATCTACAAGTTAAATATTTTCACTACTGTATAGTTGCTCATACATTTATTCATCACCCCTTTGGTTTACCTCATTCACAGCGAACACTCCTCACTAAACTATCTGATATTCATCATTATGAAACAAGAGCCAGAGACAACAATTTATACAGACCCTTTTTCAAAACAGACCTATCTCGCCATTCACTTGCTGTTAAAGGTCGAGAGTGGAACAACCTTCCTGTTGAATTAAAATCAATGTCGTCGACTTCACATTTCAAATCCTCAATAAAGCAACATTAGATATTTAAACAGATTATCTGCATCACTGGTAAGATACATGAGGATAAGTGTACATATGTTCTTTTATTTCATTTATTGACTTTCCTTTTCTAAATTTGTTTAATTCACTATATAAACAATCTACCACCGTATTCCAATGATTTTTTTCATCATATTTTTTCATCAATGGGATAGAACAAGTTCCATTGGAACTTTACTCCCGCCTTCTATACTCACTACAACTTCTGTACTGCCTCGCTGATTTTATGGTGAATAAAAATCAAATCAAATCAGTCCGATATCCACCAAACTTGACTCACATTATCTCCCTATAGCCTTGTTGTGTACTGTACATTTTCATCTCATTTGCATCTTCAATATGGCCGCCAGTGAGGAGATGTTGTTTTTTTTTGGTTACCTTTATTCCAAGAAAACTACGGGTCTGATATTGACCAAACTTGGCCCACATTATCTCCGTATGATCTAGTTGTGCACCCTACATTTTCATCTCATTTGCTTTTTAAATATGGCCGCCAGGAAGCAATGTTGTTTTTGAACCAAATTTGAATGAAACTTCATTTCATTATTCCAAGAAAACTACTGACCTGATCTTAACCAAACATGACACACATCACCCCCCTAAGTTCTAGCTGTGCACCGTACATTTGCATCTCATTAGCATATGCAAGATGGCTACTAGGTGGCAATGTTGTTTTCAACCAAAATTTCATGGGGAGCTTACAATTTAATTTAAATTTCCTCAAAATTTTCCTCAACAGTAGTAATCTCCCTGGAATAAGATTATTTTTATGTAGGTCCAATATTACATAATAGATACATTAAATGCACTGTCATCCCCAATTCCTATATCCAGTTATTGCTGTAACAACCTTAATTATGGATAGATGACCATGGGCGTTAAGGGATCTCTTGTTTTCTTACCGCATTCTCCAATCGTGATTCCCTTAGCCTCCGTTAGACAATGCTTTTGAAATATTGTGTATAGAGTGCCCCCCCCCTTACTTTTTGCGTACAGTGGTGTGAGGGGACAAGTTCGATAGAAATATATAAATATATAGTATCTCCATTAGCCTGGATTACAGGTCTAAGGGTCACTGGTTTTATATGTTAATTAGTTAGTGTCATTTAGAAAGTGAGTTTAACAGTATTCTCGTTATTTTGCATTACACTTTTTGGAAAAATGGCAGATATTTTTCTACCAATTTTGGGTAACGCCGGAAACAGGAATCAAACCAGGGTCCCAACGTATGGCTCCTATCGCCAGCACTAAATGCTGGCTGTCTTATCCATGTAGCCAACCGGCTATCATTCTGAGACGTCACTTAGTACCAGCTGGCTTATCAACAGAGAGCAAAAATGTAGCACTTTGGGACATTTTGTTCATATTAAAGGACCTGGTTTGTGTTTGTTTATGGACCAAATGTATATTTAAAAAACGTCAGTTGAGACGAAACCACCTTCACGTTAGTTCCCTGGTAGTCAAAACAGAACGGGGAGGAAATATGCATATTTTCCGTATTTTTCATAACTACTCGGAAAAATGACGTCATACACGACCTTCGATGTGTACAATCTGCCACAAAGACGTACTGATACATCAGAAATCGTTTATTACGTCATCGCTGTGAGGGTACGTACACAACGGAGGTCGTGTTTGACGTCAAAAGTCTCTGAGATAATTAACTTTCGTAAGCATAGTAGATCGGCAAACGTAGCTTGAATTTTGTATGCGCTTCGACCGAAATTTACTTTTCTTTTTGGTCAGACTTTTCAAGTACAACACACTTAACGCAAATCAGAAAGTATTTCCAAAGGTTGTTCATAAATCCTTTAAGATTAACAAAAGTAATTTACAAAACAGATGATATGTAGGCCTATTTTAGGGTTCAAGAAAACATATACAAATTCCTGTTTAAATTTTTTTTCTCTGGTGTCAACTGTACAAAAAATCAGAATCATACTCTTAATACAATCATTGGAAAAGCTGGACTGCGCCGTTTTAGTACAGCTTGGTAGAGTCACACATTGGTATATTTATCAACATATCATCGCTCTGAACAAGGTTTTTGTAAAGATAGATGGCGTTATACAATATACATGTGTTGTGTAACTGCATGGTTTACACGATATATAACCATAGAACTGAAACACTTTAGTTATATGATTTAACCAACTGTGAGTTTGAACTCGTTTGTTTCTGAGGGACAATAAACGTATCATTTGGTATTAGTATTATCACATTGCTTCAACGAGAGCTTCATTAGGTTTTGTTTGTTGAGTTTACAGAAAATCTGAAAAATATAAAGTGACAGGAGCTCAGTCAGCAGAGAGAGTCCCACCGCCTGTCACAGGCCTTCATATGGAAGACGGATGAGGCCATTTGCTATGTCGACTTGTCTGCTTCACAAAACATGAGAGTTTTGCTTTGTCGCCTTTTTAAAAATGCACAACACGCCAATTCAAATGGATTCTCGTGTTTTTCTTTCTCAGTCAGATTTGAAAAGACGAAAGTTGACAAAGCAAGAGTTGCTAAAATGTGAAAACCGCGCGCCTCTGTCAAGCTGCGTCAAGTAATCAACTTTTCTTGACAGTTGGCGACTTTAAACTTATTTGTGAAACTCATCTTTTATGCTTGTGACTTGTTTGTATTACGGTATACCCAGCGCCTTCCGTTCGGCCCGTATTTTCTTCCGCTCTATAACTTAGAGAATTTTGACCTGATCTTTACAATTCTTTCCCAACATATACCTTGTGAGTAAATGGTGCGTCATGAACCATTTATGACATTTTCGGTTGCATAATATGTAATATTCTCTTTAGTCTATATCTGCATTAGCTTTCAGGGGGCCTCGGTGGTCCAGTGTGTTAGAGTGATCGTCCCTCAGTCCCACACAGACCTTCCATTGATGAGTTGTGGGTTCAAATCCCACTCAGACTATATGAAAAATTAAAAAAATTCTCTGGATTTTTCACTTGATCAGCGTATGTGGAAGAGTTGCCAGGTACATGTACTTGCCAAAAGTGGGGGTTTTCCTTCACCCCACTAAACCTGACAACGCCTCCATATCAAGTGAAATAATATGGAGTGCTGCGTAAAACATCAATTATCAATCAATTGTCCCTTTCACTCCAAAACGTGAAGCGTTTTGATCCAATCTTTACAATTCTTTCACAGCTCAGCATATACATTTTGTGTTGATGGTGTGTAATCATCCAATTATGACATCTTCAGTTACATAATACAACATGTATGTTAGATTATATTAGATTCTCTTTCTAATAGTCCATATCTTCTTTAATTTTGACCTGATTTTGACAATTTGTTCAAAGTATATACCCAAGGGGTAGTTGTTGTGGCGGGAACCATTTAGGACATCCTGGGTTGCATAATATGGCATCCATATTGGATTATTAGATTCAAAGTGTAAACTTTGAATCTATTGTTTTCGTCGTGTTTATTATTAGGGATCCCCTACATTTTGAAAAAGGTGTATTTGCCCAAATTTTTTCTTCTCTGAAACCGTTCATCCGATTTAGGTCAAATTTCACATACACTTAGTAGAAGTCGGGGGACTACTAAGTTGTCCAAATCAAGAATCTCCGCGAAAATCCATAGCAGACTTTTATTCGTCAAAGTTATGATGTTTTAAACTTTTCAAAAAAATGCAATATCTAGAAAACCATTTATTGGAACTTAACGATAATTGTCATGCTTGTAGACCTATTATAGATCTATGAAATTACAAAAAAACGGGCAACAAGTCACGTGACCAGGACGCCATTTTGAATTTTTGAAAACTTTAATGAGTCATATCTCAGATAATTTTTCTAATAAAGCAATCGGCTTTTTAAATTAAGATAGACCATATCTTTCTTCATCTTTGAACCGCTTGGTAATTTTTGATTGGATCAATGGTTTTGCCGCCATATTGAATGTTATTTAAAAATTGAAAACTTAAGTTTTTCAACATTGCTTCAAGGTATTCAACATACCAATAGTGTTAATCAAGGTCTATGTCTTGTGTGAAAATCAACCAGTTTCAATAAAAACTCAATAAAATATGACTGAACATCGAGGGCGACATTGATTTAGTGACCAGCGCCATAACTGATATGTTCAAGTGGACAGACCTAATCTTGTACAATTGATGTGATATTATATAAATAATATATGTAGTATGTCGCAAAACTGAAAATATCAGAGACAGTACTAAACATGTTTAATACAAATTATAATTGAAAAATGTAACTAAATAGATATTCAATTTCCTAGTTTTATGTCTCAATGTCGCGAATAATTACGATTTAACGAAAAACCATCAGATAAAAACTTAACAGGGGATCCCGGACCTTGAAGTTGTCCCGCTGCAACTTCATCAACCTCTAGTTATTATTATTATTATTTATTTTTTTTTTCCTTGCGTCGATGTCGTGACATCTCTTGTTGCCTATTATGGAATCTATATATAATCATCAAATAGAGGAATGAAAATTTTCATATATATAGAATTTCAATTGCTGAAATTTAAAGAAATATTTTCTATAATGTAGAGTACTCAGTCGTAGCAGACTGCGTTTATTGAATATGCTAAACTCGTGCTAAATATTTAAATTGTATTTTATAAAGGTGGTTTATTTTATTTGCAGGTTGACTGATATGAAAACTTAAGGCTAACTGAATGCTGCTGAATCTCTATTGAACTTTTTGCCAAGAAGACAGAATTTTGTTTAAACCACGTTGACATTTTGACTGAAAGTAGCACCAGTTTTCATAATTCATAAAAAAATTTCATATCTTTCTTCACATTTTGTATTTTTATGATTCATATTGTAACAAAGTGTCATAGCCCTCGACCTTCATGAAAATAGGTATTAACCTACATGTATGAAGTAATCGAGTTTCTAAATAAAGATCACCAATCAATCTTTTCCATCAAAACGAAATGAATAAATTGTCAGCTATTTTTTAAAGAAAATAAGATAAATTGGAATATTTTTATGACACCGGACTTAAGAGTGTACTACAAATCACTTGAAAGTGTCACCATTTTTATCACTTAAACTTAATCTTTTAAACGGGGCGGCTTACATGTAGTTGAAAGCTGTGTGTTTCAATTTAGTAAAAGGAGATATCTAGTTCATGCACATGCATCCTGTATATTCACATTTGGCTGTATTATGCAAACAAGCCTCAAGCTCATTTTTATTAACCCCCGCCAAATTTAGGTGTGGGGGAGGGGGTGAGGATTATTGGAATGGGCTCCATCCATCCGTCCCGATTTCGTTTCCGAACAGAACTAAAAAATTGTCAGACATGACTCAATCAAACTTGGTGTGTGGAACAATCATGATTTGCAGATGTGCCTTTTGAGGTTTTCAACTTATTGGAACATTTTTATTTTTCTTATTTTCGGCCGTTTCCATAAAAACATAACTTAAAAATTTCGTTTCCGGAGCAAACTTCGAAAACTATTAGACATTACTTAATGTAACTTGGTGTGTGGAACAATCATCATGTAAAAATGTGCCTTTTGAGGCTTCAATTTCTTGAATTTTTTTTTTATTTTTAACCGTTTCTTAGAAACATAACTTAGAAATTTAGTTTCCGGAGAAGAACTTATCTTTTTCAATCCTTTATGGTACCTGGGATGGGTGATATGTTATAAACTGAAGGAGAATCAGATTAAATCTATTTCCAATAAAGATTGCAAAAAACTGGGTACTGGGTAGGTTGTTTTTTTATAAAGGTTATCATAGTCACCGCTCTTCAAGTATTCTTTTCCACCAATGGGTCGTGGGTTCGAATCCCACTCAGTCTAAAAAAAATTGGGTTTTCAAACGAAAGACCTGTGTGGGATGGTTGACACTTACCACCGGAAGGTCGTGGATTTCCTCCAGGCATAGAGCCCGGTTTCCTCCCACAATAAAACTGGCAACGCCGCCATATAAGTGAAATAATCTTGAGCGCGGCGTAAATCACCAAACAGTCAATCAATCAAGTATTATTCAGCATATGTTGCCTAAGGCGGGGATATAGTCGAATGTGTCTGCTTGATTATTATAAATTGGTATTTTTGATATGCTAACTTTTAACATCCCATGCTACTTAAAAGAATTAATTTGACCAAACCTGTTTTACAACGAAAAAATGTTAGAGCTACTTGTTGGGGCATGAACAGAATTTGTTAAGTGGCTGTTAGTCTTATGAAGAAGTTCAACATAAAAAGAACTTTCTGTTGATACCAATGTTGGATACTGTATTTACATTTTAGTTGTTTTATACATGTAAGTAAATACATCGCTAAAATATGCTTATACATTCCAGCCTTTTTGCCAATCCTGCTTTTCTTTTTTTATTGCAGCCACTCATTTTCCCCATCCATATATGATTCAATGGATGGGATAGATTTATGTATATTGAATTTGTTATGTTTAATTGGATAAAGTTTATTTGAGTTCAGTGGAAAAACAATATTTAAAAAAAGCCTACCAATATTTTCAGAAAAGGATTGTAACTGCAAACAATCATTTTATCACTCAGGTAGTCTTGATATGGGCAGATAGATGTACCATCACAATTATAGCATTCATTGCCTCAACCATCTTTCTACAGAACCACAGTGGGGCAGACCACCTCCCGTGAGGATTATACCCAATTTTTATCCCATTGGATCGTTTTCCATTTCAGTATTTCCTTTTTTGTAAATGCCTGTCTTCTTAAAATTAAACCAAAGTGTGTTTTTTTTTCTCAACTTTCTATAAGAAATGTGTCGGTTTCTTTATTCTTTTCCCAATTCTTAATGCACAGGTACTGTATTAAAACCATCTTTATCTAAATCAAAGTATTTTTTAATCAATTTATGTATAGATTTTACCAGAGTGTACAGAAATGTCTCTTCATTAGCAGTCGCTACTGTCTCACTTAATGTGATAAATCTCCCCCCAGTGAGTTCGATTTTTTTACTCGCTGGATTCTTAATACGGTAACTTATATATGTATATTCTACAATAGTGTATTTTGTTTGTTTGTAATTTTGATAAAAAAAATTGGCTTTGATAATCATATGTATATTAATTGTTTTTCTTTTTTGGTTATGTTTGAGTTGTTTAATAACTTCTCGATAGCATGAAAGATATTCCCTAAGGATGGCCGAGTGCGTTATCACGAGACAATTCTGGAAATGTATTTAATGATCCAGGGTAACAATCAACATCGCGTTTGTTTCATGATACAAAAGGTTGGCTTGATCTTGTTTTAACAAAATATTAAGGAAGTCGGTTGATTGCTATTTTTAAAAAAATAGCCAATGCAATTAATAGTCTGTGTCTTTCTGTTGCTACCAACAGCTTTGGGTCAAAACACCCAGTTTCTGTTTTTCAGCCAATAGAAATCTATATCGGTTATGCTAAAGGTAGAAAGTGGCTCACATAGCGATAGTTTTGTATCTGGGTTATTTCAGTATTTGATTGAAACTAAGGCTGGTCTGCTGTATACTTTAATCTTTCGATCAATGGCTGAAAATGCGTCGAAAAATTCATCGTCTGAGGGCGTTTCACCTGGTCATAAGTGATACATCAAATCTCGACCTTTACAAAAAATTACCTGCTCAAGTATCAGACCGAAATCCCTATCCACAACGATCAAATCACAATTTTACTACTTTTTTTGCAAAACTGCCACATTCAGTAAATCCTTTTTTCCTTCAACCGTACGCGATTTTAACAGCCTTCCTGGTAATATTAAGTCTATAGAAAACCACTCAGAGTTTGTCATTAAATTGTCTCGCGTCTTTCCTTTGGCGAAACCTCCATCGTGGTATTATACCGGTGAGCGCTTCTCTAACATCCACTTATGTCGCATGAGGAATGGTTGTAGTTTCCTCAACGATGATTTATTTAATAACTTTGTAGCAGATTCATCCAGATGCCTCTGTGGATCTCCCTCCGAGACAGCTAACCACTTTCTTCTCCACTGTCCGCTGTTTAATGTACAGCGCACATTATTATTAAGAGATGTAGAATTTATTATCCCTATTGATAGCATTAGTACCACCATCCTACTATATGGAACCATTGACTTGAGTGCTGACCTAAATAAAACTATTATGAGATCAGTGTGCACATTTATTACAAACACAAAGCGATTTTTATAATACTTCACGGGTTCACCGAGGTTGGTAACCCTTTGATTTTGCCCAGCCTGCCATATTTCACTCATGTGTTATGTATGTACATCTATAGATAAGTCACAAACAAATTTATATAATACAATGTTCTCTTCATCATCGTTAAGTAAGGATTAAAGATACTGTAAATAGTCTGCTCTCATTAAAATACAATGTAGTACTGTATATGCAATAGTGCACAGTATAAGCCCATGGCTTAAAGTGTACATTCATTGATTAAATAAACATGTTTAGAAAAAAAATGGCTGATTGAACATATTTGTGTGTGTTTTTTAATTTTTTGAAAATACCACAGTTTGGCTGAGAATATGTATGCTTAAATTACCAAAATGGCAGTAGGCCTACTCATGTAGCGTGAAACCGGTATCCTTGTTCTTATTCAGACTGACTATTTTTGACTTTTTTCCCTAAAGCGAGGGGACCTCCGTGCCTCAGTAGGTAGACCGTTGGACGCTCATCCCGAACAGCCTTCCACCAATTGGTCGCGGGTTCGAATCCCACTCAGTCCCCCAAAAATTTTCTTACTGGGTTTTCACTCGAACGACCTACAACTGTATGTGGGATGGTTGCCAGTTACCACCGGAAGGTCGTGGGTTTCCTCCATGGTTCCCTCTCACAATAAAACTGGCAACACCGCCATATAAGGGAAATAATCTTGAGCGCGGCGTAAAACATCAAACAATCAATCCCTAAAGCGATTTCACAGTAATCTATGCACATTTTACGATGGCAACATTTATATATGACATATACAGTGTGTTTACATTGCTGGTACATAACAAATCAAGACACAAAACTGCTGTTTAATTGAAGATAGTATTCTGTAATTTAGCGTGAGTGTGCCTTGAAGGAAGAATGATGGGTTGATGGGGGAGTCTTAAAAGGAGACAACGGGTAAATTTATTGTCATTCTCCGACGACCTTCAGATTTGTAGAAAAATAAGAAGTGAACAATCTCTGATGAAAAAGTGTAAGTCGAATTTCCGTCAAACATATATACGTTTAAAGAGTTATTTAGGTAATTCCTTTTTGATTTGTTTTCTATCTGATAGCCAGTAAACGCACCACGCGCGCAATCACACTGAGCACCTAACTAAGGTCCATTCTTAGTCAGTAAACAAAGCAGACAAAGAATTGAAGCTCGCTATTCAGCGGTCAATGGTAGCTAGGGAAGTTACCAATGGTCATCTAGAAACCCTATCTTTATAAAAACAGCAGTTAAATTTTAATTAACTTTGTTCCGGACTTAAACTGACAAAGACACGAGATCGGTAGCCAAAAATTAAACGGATGTGTGATAAATACCTTACGTGGAAATATTAAAGTTTTGAACTACTCATTTTTGCGGAATATAACTGTCTTAATTAACATATATACACCTTGAAAATATTTCTAATTTGTATTGCCTAACACAGACAGCTTGACAAATTTGGTTTTCAAGGAATATTCAAACTGCATAACAATTGAAATCAACCTACAAGCCGGATTTTATTAAGTGAATTATCGACTGTTGTTCAGTGTTATAGTGATTAAATAATATCTGTAACTGACGTGACAAATTGTCTATCACAATAATACCTGCTAAACGGCAGAATAAATGAATTCAACAACCCCTGTGAAATTAAGACATTCGGCCACAGGGTTGTATCTGTAGAAGGTGCAGGAATTAAACATGGCCTCACTCAAGTATGCTTGTTTAAACAATTGTTTTATATGTTCTTTCCTCTTTATGGATTACAACATCTGTTTTAGAGAAATATCGACGTTTCGCTTCTTAGTTCCTTCTGAAGATAAACTCTAGCTCCCTGACAAACTCGATCTTTAGAGACGACATTAAACATGGGGACATTTTAATATGCAAGGATTTGTGAATGAATACACATATTACAATCAACCCTTAGTCAAAGACTGGTAGTAGCATTTAAAGGCACACTTGCCGCGAAAATCCAGAATACTGTTTACATTAAAAACAGTGGGCGGTTTTCTGTATTTTCCCAGACAGAAGAAGTTAGGAACTTCCTATTTTTGCCAGAAATCGAAAGTTTTGGCATCATTTAGTATTTTTAATTTGAAATTGAAAAACAGATTTTTCAGGTGCCCGCAATGTAAACAAACGCTGAACGTGAGCGTGCACGCAAACGCGCTAAGTCGTGTGGGAGATCTAACGACATGCAGTATAATTTTACGAACTTTACTGACTAACGATCGGGTAAAAGGGACTATAAAATCCTACAGAGCGCAAATCACACACAAATACGCCTGAACTGAGGGTAAACCAACACTTTAATTAACCGACACTGATCGGTGTTGTTGTAATCGAGCTTCGAATCTTCGTTAGTTTTTGGCCCCCATTTATACATTCAAACCCTGATTGGGCATGTTTTATGTGTCCTATGTCTAATTTTAGTGGTTTTACCTGTAGTAAACTCATGTAAATTGGTTTTCTTAACAAATGCCAAACAGGCTACGACGGCAAGTGGGCCTTTAAGAAAAACAAAAGCTTCTTAGACATATATTTTTAATCGCGGTTACCATCAGTAAGCCTATCTACCAGTTAGTCTTTCCCTGTATCTATGAAGTCTGAAAACAACTTGTTTTTTAAATTAATGTAATTTGTGATTTAGACAGTAGGTTGATTGATTGGTGTTTTACGCCGCACTCAATTATATGGCGGCATTACCAGGCGGATTTATTGTCAATAAAACTGGCAATGCAGCCATATAAGTGAAATAATCTTGAGTGCGGCGTAAAACACCAAACAATCAATCAATCAACGGTCGTCCGTCCGATAACTTTTCGCTTGTTACCTTTATTCCATGAAAACTGTCAATCCAATATTAATCAAACTCAACATACATCATCACCCTATGGTCTAGTTGTGCACCGTACATTTTCATCTCATTTGCATATTCAATATGGCCGCCAGGGGGCGATATATTTTTGTTACCGTTATTCTAAGAAAACTACCAGTGAGTCAAAAACCTCTCAACCAGTCAGACCGGAAAAGAATATGAAGCAATGTTTGTTGAAATTGTGCACTGTAGCACAACATATATTGTCAGCATTATTTACAGACCCCCTGGAAACAATATAAATTTATTCAATGACCAACTTTTCAACAACCTTCAAAGTATCCCATCTTCCAGTAAATGTATCATCTTAGGTGACTTTAATATTGACCACATAAACCCTCCCAAGATTTCTTATGCCAATTAAAATGCCATTACTTCTTCCCATATGTTACAAAGCCAACGCGGGTAACATCCAGATCAGCTACCTTAATAGACAACGCGTTTTGCAATTTTCACGAAGATCACATACTAACAGGATTACTAATAACTGATATAACAGACCATTTTCCCATCATTCACGTTCATAGATCTTCATCAGTCACTACACAATCTCACACCATTAACAAATCTATTACCTTTCCCAAAATGACAGACGAACTAAAGAATGAGTTTAAAAGTGCATTAGAAAACTCAAACTGGGACGAAATTTTAAACCAAAAGAATTTAAACGATGCATTCATTTCTTTCAACGTCTGCTTTATATGACAAGTCCTTCCCAGTATTAACTTTGACTCCACCAAAATGTCCTATAAGTAAACCTTGGATAACTCCAGCAGTATGGAAATCAATCCACCACAAAAATAAACTGTATCGTGATCAACTTAAATATAACCATTCTCTAGTAAAACTAAACTACCGTTCATATCGCAACCAATTAAATAAACTGTTATCGTATTCGCGCAAATCATATTTCGGAACTCAGTTCAATAAAGTTAATAATGAAATAAAAGGGACGTGGAAAGTACTCAATCAACTCATGCATCGAAAAAATCAATCTGTTCTTCTTGACTCATTCCAAATAAACGCCAAATAGCTAATACATTCAACTCTTAGTTTACATCAGTGGCAGGAACCTTAAAAAAACAAATACCAAATTGCCCCCAAAAATTCACAGATTACTTGCCTGACATGACAACTGACGAGTTTCAATTTAAAACTGTAATCACTTCTGAAATACAATCTACTATAGGCAACCTTAAATCGACTGCTGCAGGACTGGACGGTATTACTGTGGCTTCACTTACACCAGTTTCGCATCTTATCTCTAAACCGTTGGCACACATTATTCATCTTTCCTTTAACTCTGGCACCTTTCCAAATCTTTTAAAAATGGCAAAAGTCACACCTGTCTATAAAGCTGGTGAAGCCAATATTATCAATAATTACCGTCCTATATCTGTTTTATATTCCATCAGCAAAATTGTTGAGCGTATTACATATAACATGATGCTTAACCATCTAGAAACTAACAACATCATATCACCTGATCAATATGGCTTCCGAGCCAACCACTCAACTCAATCTGCCGCATCCTCACTATACTATAAACTAATAAAAGCCAAAGAAAATAAATTAAATAGCATTATAACCTTCCTCGATCTATCTAAACCTTTTGATACAGTTGACCATGACATTTTATCCTCAAAATTACAGCATTACGGGTTTCTTTCTCGTTGGTTTAGGGATTACTTGTCTAACAGAAAACAAGCCGTAAACTTTAAAGGTACTCTTTCTGCCTTGTCTACAATTAGCTTCGGGGTTCCCCAAGGGTCTATCCTTGGTCCAATTTTATTTATTTTATATATAAATGACATTTCTTATTGCTCTTTTCTTCTAAACTTTACACTCTTTGCAGACGACACCAGTGTTTGCTACTCTTCCGATAATATACACAGGACTATAGATATCATGAACCAAGAACTAAAAAATATTCAACTTTGGCTTCAAGCAAATCAACTCTCCTTAAATATCTCAAAAACTAAATATATGATCACCGCCCCAAATCGAAAACAATCTCACGAACCTGCTGACTTAATAATTAACCACATGCCAATCAAGCAAGTTACTGAATTTGAATTCCTAGGAATAATTCTCAACGAAAAACTAACATGGACATCTCACATTAACTACATCTAAATAAAAATTGCACGTAGTACCGGAATAATACGACATAAACCAAGAACTAAAAATATTCAACTTTGGCTTCAAGCAAATCAACTCTCCTTAAATATCTCAAAAACTAAATATATGATCACAGCCCCAAATCGAAAACAATCTCACGAACCTGCCGACTTAGTAATTAACTACATGCCAATCAAGCAAGTTACTGAATTTGAATTCCTAGGAATAATTCTCAACGAAAAACTAACATGGACATCTCACATTAACTACAGTACCGTCGCCTTCGAAAGGAAAATACCCTTCTGCCGTTTACGCGTTAACTATTAAAAACTCAGGGCTAAAAAGTGATGTTTACACGAGGTGGCTGTGACTGATCACCGTAACGAATCCGCTTCACTACGCCATGGTGAAATAGATCCGCCGATAGAATGCCCTCCATATCTCATTAAACGTTTTTATAAGTTTTTTATGAAAAGTACAGGTACTATTGTGCGAAATGTAACATATTAGGTACAAAAAATTTGAGTTTCCTCAAGTTTATTTCAGGAATAGTCATAAACCGCCCGTGATGTCATTCCAGCTTTGAGAGTGGACACGACGACGGCTTCCCACAGTGTGTGAGTTTCTACTCACAGCGTTTGAAGTAAACATCTCACTAAAAGACTCGGCTACAAAGTATCATTTGTATTGTTCAATGTTATGTAAACCGCTACTTGCTGTTAGACAGTGGTTAATTTGGCTTATAGCCGACAGATTTTTCTTGGCTCATTTAATGTTATGACAAGCTTTGATTTTCTTCTCAGTCCCAACAGACCGTCTGAACATTTTGAAAGAAAACAAAATCATATTTGGACCAAATTGTATATAGTTTCCGTTATTTTCTATGCTATTATTGTTTTATTCACTCATCTTTCAATCGTCACTTCACTTTTATAGAAGTGAATCCTGTCAGTCAGAGCTGTCAAGGCAACTTGCTTATTTTATTTATTTTGCATAATTTTTTAAATCCCCTGTTTGTATAATGACAACGTTTTATAATCTTTACTTTACGGACTTCGAGTTTTAGGTTTGATTGATTTCTGTTTATTTTCAATCAAGTCAAAATTCCCTATGGTCTCGGAAATCGGGATAATGTCAAAATTAGGAAATCTTCTATACATGAATATTATTAGTTTTACGTAATCTTTTATTCCCATTAAACCAAAACAGAGATATGTTTCACACTGATTGGCATCTCAATATGAGAGTTAGCAACGAAATGGAATTTACGGGTGATGCATGCGTGTGTACGCCTAAAAGTCAAGGCATAGCCACTTGGAAGATATTGACTTTTCCTCACCTTTTAACATTGATGCATTTGGCCCAAACAGTTTTAAAGAAATGCATTTCATTTAAGATTAGATATATATTTTTCATGAAAAGTATCAGAGATTGAAACTTCAAAATAACTGTGTTGTACAGACTTCACAATGTATTTCGGCTAACTCACTCGTGGCATACACGCGTAAAAGTTTAGGCATCACTTGCAGATATTAATGGCGATGCATGTTATTTCATCAAGGTTCTTTGTTTATCAACTTAAGTAATGGTAACCCAAAGATATTTCCGATATACTTGTCATTGTAACGACCAAACATTGAATTAAAAAACAACATCGAATAAAAGGCCCCCGTTTAAACACTTGCGACAGTGGTAAGAGACTGTTCAACGAAATGGATTTTACGGGCAATGCATGCGTTTGAACGCGTAAACGTTAAGGCATAGATACTTGGGAGATATTCATGGATGTAATTTTTACTTTTTAAAATTGTCACATTTGGTCAGGACAAGTTTAAAACAATAAATTTCATTTAAGAAATGTATTGATCATAATAAATCAATGGTTGCAACTAAAATATATTTGCTATACTGACGTTCAACCAAATCTCTGAAATCGGTGGCATACACGCGTAGACAAGCGGCTTTGTTTATCAACTTCAGTTCATTTTATTCCCATCAAATCTCAAAGAATGAATAAACAGTTGATAAGAAGATAGATTTCCTAAAAAGGGTAAGGTACAGTTGTTATTGTAAACTCGTACGTCCCCGCCCCTCCAACCCAAAACCGCCATGAGTGTGAAATTGTTATTTTAAATCAGCTAATCTCTTGATCCGGATTATGTCTTAACGAGACGATTAACATAGCAGGCATTTAACAAAAGCCTATGTTACTCTTATAAGAAGGCTTTTGTTTCTCAATCTCTTCAGCCTTTTATTTCAGCGGAAGCTCAAGCGGGGAAGCGCTAACACACTCTGGAATTTCACAATATAAACTCAAGATGGAACGCAACAGATCATTCATATATTTATTTCCATACTGAACAGTGTTTCTCATAGTTACTTTTCTTATCGTCCTTTTACTCGAATTTATCAGCTGTTTGCATTTAGTGCTCTATTACACAGAGAAGTTTGACCGAGAGTCAAAAGTGCACAAATACCCTTGATAATCATGTCTCGCAGAAACCAATTGAAAGGTCAGTTGGAGTTTTTATGATTCATAACAGTAAAAAAGGTCTTCTATTTTAAAGTCGATTCCACGCTCTCTAAAATGGGTGAATTGTTTTTGATGTTTTGTGTAAATCAAAATATTTTCTATTGCAGTTCCAAAGAATGCCTTCGTTAAATTTATGTGCGACAATAAGACTCTGCATATAAAAACCAAAGAATTAGTTTCCAAGAGTCCCCTTGTTGTCGGAGCAGTTGTTCTTGCGCCTTGGGAAAATAAAAAGCTTCGTGCCACCATTTTAGGACTGTCTGGTAAGTATGCAATGCCCACATACAACGCAATCTATATAAAAAAAATACAAAAAATGCAAAAACATTTAATTATGAAATTTAAAATATTTAGACTTATTCAAGTATTTTTTTCTCCCCATAATCACAGATGACCCGACCGATCTCTTTGAGAGAGAACGAGAGTTGATGGCAACAGAAAAAAGAAGACTGGCAAAACCAAAACTGTCTAAACGCGGTAAGTTTCCTTAAATGCTAAATCGATTTTCTATTGAAACGTTCAGAAAAATGAAACTTATTTGAACTTTTGAACTTATTTTGAAATTAATTCAGATGAAATTTTATTTTTCAGATAACCTATCTAAATCTTCTTCACCCACGACAACGACAAATGAACCCAAGAAGATAGCAGTGCTACGCCGAAATCCCCAGAAAAGAAAGTTAAATATTACCAAGGTTAGCATTGTGAGATCGTTATTCTAAAATATAATACAATCAGTTATATTTATTTACGAAACAACAAAATAATGTACACGAGAGAAGAATGTTTGCTTATGATGTCAACCTGTTTTGCAGAAAATTGAAATTTTTCGAAGGCCAATTCCTCGAAATAGTTCGGTAAATCCCTCGACACAGCATCAGGAAGATGGAGCATTTGAGGAATTTGATTTCACCGTCTTGTCAGACATCGGAAGAAAGAAGGCAAAGACAGTCATAGAGGATGTCCTTCCTGACAACGAATCAGAATTTCGATGGATCATGGGAAAGATGGTGGAGCTGCAAGACTACTTACAGACTATCGATAGGAAGGTGGACACACTTATTGAAGAGAACAGAGCACGAGAAACATACTCGAAAACTGCGATGGAAACGGAAGTGACCCTCATCTCTCACCCAGCTGCTTCGCCTAAACCACCGATTGTAAAGAATCAACGACGGCCTCTGTCACCAAACATCGTGATCCGGCCTGCCCCTTCAATGGAAATTATTGATGACCCTACAACGCCCCCAACACCTGAGATCGCCAGTTCCCCAATATCTTTAGACATTACCATGGCGGCTGTAGGTCCTGGTATGTATTTAATGTTTGATTTTGTTTATTTTTTAAAACTGATATATTGTATGATTAGTATTACTTTTGTCATACCTTTCAGCTCTTATGAATATAAAATAACCATTTTCTTTAATAGATCCCAATCCATTTCCTATTCATAAACCAATGGGCAAGATTCCTAAACCAGCTCACCCATCCTTCCAAGTGTCAGAAGAACACGTTAAACCGCACATGGCTGATCTACCGGATAGTGATGTTTCCTGCCTTCCAACCCAACTTAATACGGACCATGCATTTTGGATGCTACGACCTCACCAATTGGACAATATTTCTGTAACACCGATTAACATGGAAGTACTATATAAAAGTGTTGAGGAACCAACCATCGACAAATGGACTGAAGACGATATTTTACATATAAAGAGACGGTCACACAACTTAGGACATTTCACAAAAGGACTATTATATACAGGATTCACTTTAGGAGAACTGCACAAACGGAACGCAACAGGACGAAACCCAAACGGAGTGAAAACAGGAAAATCACCAATTGACCAACAGAAATTTCAAAGAATGCTTGTTCATGCTCGCGAACATTTCCCGAGCGAAAATTTTAAAAAAATTGTTGTTGACAGTGTTAACTCTTCGTTAAGATATTTATGGAGCGTCAAACTAAAAGCGCCCTGGCTACCACATAACGATATATGCCAATAGACTTTTATTATTTTTATTTATTTTTACTCTTATATTTTATTCTTTCCTTATACATCTTACTGTTATTGTACATTAATTGTTATTGGCTTAGTTGTTTGAAATAAATCCTTTAGCAAATTAACCCGTCTTATCTGTCGTCCTCAATAACCTGTCGCTGCACCATCGCTCTCTAAAACTTTAGGGATGGCTTTCCTTAGATGAGATATATATCTTCTGCATATTTCTGGGGTCAAACTATCCCAATACCGCCTAATACCGGCCACCAATTGGTCCTTTGTTGTGGGTCTAACTATTGTTCGTACATAGTGTTTCATTGCAGCCCAAACCATCTCTATTGGATTGAGGTCTGGCGATTCTGGCGGAGCTGGCATTGTGGTTACACCATGTTCTTCCATCCATTTGGTTGTTGATTTACTCTTGTGTTTGGGGTCGTTATCCTGGTACAGTCTATGGCCGTCGGGGTAGGTTTGGTGTATGAAAGGCTGAAATATACATGTATATAGATATAGATATTTGTAAACGAAAGCAAAATAAATGTTGAAAAAATCCAAATAAAGCACTTGTTCACTCACGAGTAAATGTTCAGCCAATATTTCCTGATAACCGACGCTATCCATGCGGCCAGTGAAGATGGCTATTTCCGTGGTTCCTCTCAATGAAATTCCACCCCAAACGTGAACCTGGATGATACAAAAATAACTGGTTAGGTTAGTATAATAAGTTATTGTTTGGCTAAGTTGTCTTGACCAAGTTTTCTATTAAATTTAAGTAATGCAATAGAAGTTATGCGTTTACCTGATATGGATGTTTTGGAATCCCCTTCAATCTGCGAAGTTGACCTCTTCTGGGAAAGGAACGGCTTACATGACTCTGTGTTTTCACAGTACTCTCGTCAGTAAATATTACTCCGTTGAACCTCTCGCCGCTTCTCATACAATTGATGGCGTACTTCAATCGTTTAGCCTTGTTTGTGTCCCTGACAATCTGGCAATACTTTGTAGTGGTAGCAGTCCAACCCAGCTGCTTCCTAGCTACCTTTATTGTCGTTGTCGAAACATCCATATTAAAACGCTGTTTAATCATTTTCTTCAAAGTTGGTGCGGTAATCTCATCATTCATCTCAATCATTTGGTCAATAAATCGAAGAGGTTCTGCTAGTAGTTTTCTCTTATTGGGTCTCTTAGTCGGGGTACTAGATGCTCTATTCTTACGGGCAAGGTATAACTTAATTGACTTTGTCGTTATACTAATTTTTTCTTCCTCCAGAATTCGTTTTCTGATGGACAAGGGTGAAAACCCCATAAAGGTTAAACGATCTATACGAGCACGGTGGTATTCAGAAATCCTTCTTATAGTTATAACTTCCATGGTATTCAATTGAAATGAAGGGTACATATTTGATATCTTATATATACATTACGAATTGAAACCCTGCATATGACAACGTGTCAAAGAACTCAGCAGACACTTGACACGCATCACCTCAAAAGTACTCACACATAATCCGATAAAATGAGAGTCACATGTCTAAAAGAAACTACTCTCAGTCAAAATGAAATTTTGGAGCAGGTGAACTAAAGGAAAATCTTGGTAAAAACGTATGATGTAGAAAATGTACATAAAAGAATCAACTCTTAATAAATCAAATATCAAAAGTTAATTTAGATATATTTTTAAGTACTTTTTTCATTGATTAATTTTCTTATAACAACAAAATTTACTTGTTTGTTTATTTACAAAATCTGAAAGAATAAAAAATCATATAGCTAACAGGGGATGGGAACCTTGCACCTCTCTAACAGCAGTCCAGTACGTTACCACAGAGCTACTTGGTTCACTCTATATTACGGTAAAAGTGTCGAACATATTCCTGGGTCGCTTTTGAATTGACATGGATAGTGTTTCTGTTCGTCCTTGCAACTATTACATATTCCTCATAAACGTACAAACAAATAAAAAGTAACAAACACTATCTATGACAGACAAGTCTAAAGAAAGTCAGACACTAACGCAGGCTGCACAGCAGGTGACGTAGCCGATTCAATAGCCGGCGCTAATCCTTTTCATCGATGAGTTGGCAATCACCGGACTACTTGTACATTCCTGCGCTTCAACCGATAAGAAACCCCTGCGGTGTTCACTAGTGAACTTTGACGCGTGTTTGCCCTTCGAAGGCGACGGTACTGTACATCTAAATAAAAATTGCAGGTAATACCGGAATAATACGACATAATCAGAAAAAGTCTTAACAAACACACACATCATTCTTTACCATTCTCTCTTATCACCATATCTGTTATACGCAAACGCTCTTTTGGGAAATACTTACAAATCTCATCTAAATTCTTTATTTCTCCTGCAAAAAAAAAAGCTGTCCAGATAATAACCTTTTCTCATAAACTTGCACCAACTGTTTCTATCTTTCAAAAACTTAACATTTTAGATATCTACAAGTTAAATATTTTCACTACTGTATAGTTGCTCATACATTTATTCATCACCCCTTTCGTTTACCTCCTTCACAGCGAACACTCCTCACTAAACTATCTGATATTCATCATTATGAAACAAGAGCCAGAGACAATTTATACAGACCCTTTTTCAAAACAGACCTATCTCGCCATTCACTTGCTGTTAAAGGTCCTCTAGAGTGGAACAACCTTCCTGTTGAATTAAAATCAATGTCGTCGACTTCACATTTCAAAACCTCAATAAAGCAACATATACTAGATATTTAAACAGATTATCTGTATCACTGGTAAGATACATCAGGATAAGTGTACATATGTTCTTTTATTTCATTTATTGACTTTCCTCTTCTAAATTTGTTTAATTCACTATATAAACAATCTACCACCGTATTCCAATGATATTTCATATTTTTTCATCAATGGGATAGAACAAGTTCCATTACTTCTATACTCACTACAACTTCGGTACTGCCTCGCTGATTTTATGGTGAATAAAAATCAAATCAAATCAGTCCGATATCCACCAAACTTGACTCACATTATCTCCCTTTAGCCTTGTTGTGTACTGTACATTTTCATCTCATTTGCATATTCAATTTGGCCGCCAGTGGGGAGATGTTGTTTTTTTTTGGTTACCTTTATTCCAAGAAAACTACCGGTCTGATATCGACCAAACTTGGCCCACATTATTCTCCGTATGATCTAGTTGTGCACCCTACATTTTCATCTCATTTGCTTATTAAATATGGCCGCCAGGAAGCAATGTTGTTTTTGAACCAAATTTGAATGAAACTTCATTTCATTATTCCAAGAAAACTATTGACCTGATCTTAACCAAACATGACACACATTATCCCACTAAGTTCTAGCTGTGCACCGTACATTTGCATCTCATTAGCATATGCAAGATGGCTACTAGGTGGCAATGTTGTTTTCAACCAAAATTTCATGGAGAGCTTACAATTCAATTTAAATTTCCTCAAAATTTTCCTCAACAATCTCCCTGGAATAAGATTAATTTTATGTAGGTCCAATATTACATAATAGATACATTATATGCACTGTCATCCCCAATTCCTATATCCAGTTATTGCTGTAACAATTAATTATGGATAGATGACCATGGGCGTTAAGATCCCTTTAAGGGATCTCTAAAGGGATCTCTTGTTTTCTTACCGCATTCTCCAATCGTGATTCCCTTAGCCTCCGTTAGACAATGCTTTTGAAATATTGTGTATAGAGTGCCCCCCCCCTTTCTTTTTGCGTACAGTGGTGTGAGGGGACAAGTTCGATAGAAAATATATAAATATATAGTATCTCCATTAGCCTGGATTACAGGTCTAAGGGTCACTGGTTTTATATGTTAATTAGTTAGTGTCATTTAGAAAGTGAGTTTAACAGTATTCTCGTTATTTTGCATTACACTTTTTGGAAAAATGGCAGATATTTTTCTACCAATTTTGGGTAACGCCGGAAACAGGAATCAAACCAGGGTCCCAACGTATGGCTCCTATCGCCAGCACTAAATGCTGGCTGTCTTATCCATGTAGCCAACCGGCTATCATTCTGAGACGTCACTTAGTACCAGCTGGCTTATCAACAGAGAGCAAAAATGTAGCACTTTGGGACATTTTGTTCATATTAAAGGACCTGGTTTGTGTTTGTTTATGGACCAAATGTATATTTAAAAAACGTCAGTTGAGACGAAACCACCTTCACGTTAGTTCCCTGGTAGTCAAAACAGAACGGGGAGGAAATATGCATATTTTCCGTATTTTTCATAACTACTCGGAAAAATGACGTCATACACGACCTTCGATGTGTACAAACGTAGCTTGAATTTTGTATGCGCTTCGACCGAAATTTACTTTTCTTTTTGGTCAGACTTTTCAAGTACAACACACTTAACGCAAATCAGAAAGTATTTCCAAAGGTTGTTCATAAATCCTTTAAGATTAACAAAAGTAATTTACAAAACAGATGATATGTAGGCCTATTTTAGGGTTCAAGAAAACATATACAAATTCCTGTTTAAATTTTTTTTCTCTGGTGTCAACTGTACAAAAAATCAGAATCATACTCTTAATACAATCATTGGAAAAGCTGGACTGCGCCGTTTTAGTACAGCTTGGTAGAGTCACACATTGGTATATTTATCAACATATCATCGCTCTGAACAAGGTTTTTGTAAAGATAGATGGCGTTATACAATATACATGTGTTGTGTAACTGCATGGTTTACACGATATATAACCATAGAACTGAAACACTTTAGTTATATGATATAACCAACTGTGAGTTTGAACTCGTTTGTTTCTGAGGGACAATAAACGTATCATTTGGTATTAGTATTACCACATTGCTTCAACGAGAGCTTCATTAGGTTTTGTTTGTTGAGTTTACAGAAAATCTGAAAAATATAAAGTGACAGGGGCTCAGTCAGCAGAGATAGTCCCACCGCCCGTCACAGGCCTTCATATGGAAGATGGATGAGGCCATTTGCTATGTCGACTTGTCTACTTCAGAAACATGAGAGGCGACAAAGCAAGAGTTTTGCCATTTTAGATACTCTCGCTTAATTTGTCGACTTTTTTAAAAATGCGCAACATGCCAATTCAAATGGATTCTCGTGTTTTTCTTTCTCAGTGAGATTTGAAAAGACGAAAGTTGACAAAGCGAGAGTTGCTAAAATGTTAAAATCGCGCGTCTTTGTCAAGGTGCGTCAAGTAATCAACTTTTCTTGACAATCGACCGCTTTAAACTTATTTGTGAAACTCATTTTTTATACTTGTGACTTGTTTGTATTACGGTATACCCAGCGCCGTCCTTCCATACAACCGTCTGTTCGTTCGGCCCGTATTTTCTTCCGCTCCATAACTTAGAGAATTTTGACTTGATCTTTACAATTCTTTCCCAACATATACCTTGTGAGTAAATGGTGCGTCATGAACCATTTATGACATTTTCGGTTGTATGATGTGGCATCTATATTAGATTATGTAATATTCTCTTCAGTCTATATCTGCATTAGCTTTCAGGGAGCCTCGGTGGTCCAGTGTGTTAGAGTAATCGTCCCTCAGTCCCACACAGACCTTCCATTGATGAGTTGCGGGTTCAAATCACACTCAGACCAATGAAAAATTAAAAAAATTCTCTGGATTTTTCACTTGATCAGCGTATGTGGAAGAGTTGCCAGGTACATGTACTTGCCGAAAGTGGGGGTTTCCTCCACCCCACTAAACCTGGCAACGCCACCATATCAAGTGAAATAATCTGGAATGCTGCGTAAAACATCAATCAATCAATTGTCCCTTTCACTCCAAAACGTGAAGCGTTTTGATCCAATCTTTACAATTCTTTCACAGCATATACATTTTGTGTTGATGGTGTATAATCATCCAATTATGACATCTTCAGTTACATAATACAACATGTATGTTAGATTCTCTTTCTTATAGTCCATATCTTCTTTAATTTTGACTTGATTTTGACAAATTGTTCAAAGTATATACCTAAGGGTGGCGGGAACCATTTAGGACAGTCTGGGTTGCATAATATGGCATCTATATTGGATTATTTAATATTCTTTTTTTTAGTCTATATTCCATTCCACACCAAAAGAGCCTGGGTCCGATCATTACAATTCTTTCATAGTATTTATCTTATGGGCTCTTGGTGTGTTGTCAACCATTTATGACATCTTCGGTTGCATTATTGCATAATACGGCGTCTATATTATATTTATATGTAATATTCCTTTTTAATATTCCATATCCTCTTTAGTTTTGACCTGATTTTGACAGTTTTTTTTACAGTATATATACTTAATGGGTGGATGGAATGTCGTGAAAAATTTAGGACATCTCTTGTTGCCTATTATGGAATCCATATACATGTATAATCATCAAATAGAGGAATGAAAATTTTCATATATATAGAATTTCAATTGCTGAAATTTAAAGAAATATTTTCTATAATGTAGAGTACTCAGTCGTAGCAGACTGCGTTTATTGAATATGCTAAACTCGTGCTAAATATTTAAATTGTATTTTATAAAGGTGGTTTATTTTATTTGCAGGTTGACTGATATGAAAACTTAAGGCTAACTGAATGCTGCTGAATCTCTATTGAACTTTTTGCCAAGAAGACAGAATTTTGTTTAAACCACGTTGACATTTTGACTGAAAGTAGCACCAGTTGCTAAAATTTCATATCTTTCTTCACATTTTGTATTTTTATGATTCATGTTGTAACAAATTGTCATAGCCCTCGACCTTCATGAAAATAAGTATTAACCTACATGTATGAAGTAATCAAGTTTCTAAATAAAGATCACCAATCAGTCTTTTCCATCAAAACGAAATGAATAAATTGTCAGCTATTTTTTAAAGAAAATAAGATAAATTGGAATATTTTTATGACACCGGACTTAAGAGTGTACTACAAATCACTTGAAAGTGTCACCATTTTTATCACTTACACCAGAAGTCTATGAATGTGGAAGTGTGAAGCGTCCCATTACATAGTATTCAGGGCATTGACGCCTTTTGACCCAGAGGTCACCATACACAGAGCCCTCTCTCGGTTAGTCAGAAACCGTGGCTTTCCTTCACTTTCTCCTATGTACTATTATGGGATGCATACGAAAAAACATGGCGAACGTTTTAGATATGACAACAGTACTTGATGGAGCAAAAGTTAAAGTTTCCGAAGAGCTCCATAAAGTTGATAATGAGACAAGAAGACTTGTTTGGAACGATTTGAGTCGAAATGGAGACATCAGAGTCGCGTGTTCGGTAAAGCTTTTATAAGAACCAATGCACTCTCCGAACTGCGGTTACTGGAATTGCCGATAGATGCAGTAAGTGGAGAATGAATTTATTTTCTGATTTGAAATTGCGCAACCGTTGACAATTTCAAAATCTACCGCGCATAAACGTCACATAGTGTAGTATAAGCAGGGTGAAAACGCCAGTGCCCTGAACATGGGGTAATGCGACATTTCACACTTCCCTGTTCATAGACTTCTGCTTACACTTAATCTTTTAAGCGGGGTGGCTTACATGTAGTTGAAAGCTGGGTGTTTCAATTTAGTAAAAGGAGATATCTAGTTCATGCACATGCATCCTGTATATTCACATTTGGCTGTATTATGCAAAAAAGCCTCAAGGTTATTTTTATTAACCCCCGCCAAATTTAGGTGTGGGGGAGGGGGTGAGGATTATTGAAATGGGCTCCATCCATCCGTCCCGATTTCGTTTCCGAACAGAACTAAAAAATTGTCAGACATGACTCAATCAAACTTGGTGTGTGGAACAATCATGATTTGCAGATGTGCCATTTGAGGTTTTCAACTTATTGAAACATTTTTTTTTTTTTTTTCCGGCCGTTTCCATATAAACATAACTTAGAAATTTCGTTTCCGGAGTAGAACTCGAAAACTATTAGACATAACTCAATGAAAATTGGTGTGTGAAGCAATCATCATGTAAAGATGTGCCTTTTGAAGTTTTCAACTTCTTGAGAAATTCTTTTTTTTTAATTTTTAACCGTTTCCATGGAAACATCACTTAGAAATTTCTTTTCCGGAGCAAACTTCGAAAACTATTAGACATAACTTAATGTAACTTGGTGTGTGGAACAATCATCATGTAAAAATGTGCCTTTTCAGGCTTTCAACTTCTTGAAATTTTATTTTTTATTTTTAACCGTTTCCATGGAAACATAACTTAGAAATTTAGTTTCTGGAGAAGAACTTATCTTTTTCAATCCTTTATGGTACCTGGGATGGGTGATATGCTATAAACTGAATGAGAATCAGATTAAATCTATTTCCAATAAAGATTGCAAAAAGCTGGGTACTGGGTAGGTTGTTTTTTTTATAAAGGTTATCATAGTCACCGTTTCTAAAGTATTCTTTTCCACCAATGGGTCGTGGGTTCGAATCCCACTCAGTCTCAAAAAAATTGGAAAATTTTCTGACTGGGTTTTCAAACGATAGACCTGTGTGGGATGGTTGACACTTACCACCGGAAGGTCGTGGATTTCCTCCAGGCATAGAGCCCGGTTTCCTCCCACAATAAAACTGGCAACGCCGCCATATAAGTGAAATAATCTTGAGCGCGGCGTAAAACACCAAACAGTCAATCAATTAAGTATTATTCAGCATATGTTGCCTAAGGCGGGGAATATAGTCGAATATGTCTGTTTGTTTATTATGAATTGATATTTTTGATATGAAAACTTTTAACATCCCATGAAAAATGTTAGAGCTACTTGTAGGGGCATGAACAGAATTTGTTAAGTGGCTGCTAGTCTTATGAAGAAGTTCAACATAAAAAGATCTTTCTGTTGATACCAATGTTGGATACTGTATTTACATTTAAGTTGTTTTATAAGTAAATACATCCCTAAAATATATTCCGACCTTTTTTGCAAATCCTGCTTTTCTTTTTTTATTGCAGCCACTCTATGCTTATACATTTTCCCCATCCATATATTATTCAATGGATGGGATAGATTTATGTCTATTGAATTTGTTACGTTTAATTAGATAAACTGTTCTACGCATGTGAATATAGGCGTCTTGAGTTCAGTGGAAAAACAATATTTTAAAAAAGCCTACTAGTACCTACCAAATATTTTCAGAAAAGGATTGTAACTGCAAGCAATCATTTTATCACTCAGGTAGTCTTGATATGGGCAGATAGATGTACCATCACAATTATAGCATTCATTGCCTCAACCATCTTTCTACAGAACCACAGTGGGCAGACCATCTCCTGTGAGGATTATACCCAATTTTTATCCCATTGGATAGTTTTGCATTTCAGTATTTCCTTTTTTTGTAAATGCCTGTCTTCTTAAAACTAAACCAAAGTTTGTTTTTTTTTCTCAACTTTCTATAAGAAATGTGTCCGTTTATTTATTCTTTTTCCAATTCTTAATGCACAAGTACTGTATTAGAACCATCTTTATCTAATCAAAGTATTTTTTAATCAATTTATGTATAGATTTTACCAGAGTGTACAGAAATGTCTCTTCATTAGCATTGTACAAAGCATAAAAATATCGAAGTCGCTACTCTCTCACTTAATGTTGCTGGTTCGATATTTTTACTCGCTGGATTCTTAATACGGTAACTTATATATGTATATTCTACAATAGTGTCTTTTGTTTGTGTTCAGTTTTGATAAAAAAAATTGGCTTTGATAATTATATGTATATTATTTGTTTTTGTTTTTTGGTTATGTTTGAGTTGTTTAATAACTTCTCGATAATATGATAGATATTCCCTAAGGATGGCCGAGTGCATTATCACGAGACAGTTTTGGAAATGTATTTAATGATCCAGGGCAACAATCAACATCGCGTTTGTTTCATGATACAAAAGGTTGGCTTGATCTTGTTTAACTCTGATCAATTTTGTTTTGATCAACAAAATATTAAGGAAGTCGGTTGATTGATATTTTAAAAAAATAGCCAATGCAATCAATAGTCTGTGTCTTTCTGTTGCTACCAACAGCTTTGGGTCAAAACACCCAGTTTCTGTTTTTCAGCCAATAGAAATCTATATCGGTTATGCTAAAGGTAGAAAGTGGCTCACTTAGCGATAGTTTTGTATCTGGGTTATTTCAGTATTTGATTGAAACTAAGGCTGGTCTGCTGTATACTTTAATCTTTCGATCAATGGCTAAAAATACGTCGAAAAATTCATCGTCTGAGGGCGTTTCACCTGGTCATAAGTGATACATCAAATCTCGACCTTTACAAAAAATTACCTGCTCAAGTATCAGACCGAAATCCCTATCCACAGCGATCAAATCACAATTTTACTACTTTTTTTGCAAAACTGCCACAGTAAATCCTTTTTTCCTTCAACCGTACGCGATTTTAACAGCCTTCCTTGTAATATTAGAAAACCACGCGTCTTTCCTTTGGCGAAACCTCCATCGTGGTATTATACCGGTGAGCGCCTCTCTAACATCCACTTATATCGCATGAGGAATGGTTGTAGTTTCCTCAACGATGATTTATTTAATATCATTGTAGCAGATTCATCCAGATGCCTCTGTGGATCTCCCTCCGAGACAGCTAACCACTTTCTTCTCCACTGCCCGCTGTTTAATGTACAGCGCACAGTATTATTAAGAGATGTAGAATTTATTATTCCTATTGATAGCATTAGTACCACCATCCTACTATATGGAACCGTTGACTTGAGTGCTGACCTAAATAAAACTATTATGAGATCAGTGTGCACATTTATTACAAACACTAAGCGATTTTTATAATACTTCACGGGTTCACCGAGGTTGGTAACCGTTTGATTTTGCCCAGCCTGCCATATTTCACTCATGTGTTATGTATGTACATCTATAGATAAGTCACAAACAAATTTATATAATACAATGTTCTCTTCATCATCGTTAAGTAAGGATTAAAGATACTGCAAATAGTCTGCTCTCATTAAAATACAATGTAGTACTGTATATGCAATAGTACACAGTATAAGCCCTTGGCTTAAAGTGTACATTCATTGATTAAATAAACATGTTTAGAAAAAAAAAATGGCTGATAGAACATATTTGTGTGTGTTTTTTAAATTTTTGGAAAATACCACAGTTTGGCTGAGAATATGTATGCTTAAATTACCAAAATGGCAGTAGGCCTACTCATGTAGCGTGAAACCGGTATCCTTGTTCTTATTCAAACTGATTACTTTTGCCTTTTTTCCCTAAAGCGAGGGGACCTCTGTGCCTCAGTAGGTAGACCGTTGGACGCTCATCCCGAACAGCCTTCCACCAATTGGTCGCGGGTTCGAATCCCTCTCAGTCCCCCAAAAATTTGAAAATTTTCTTCCTGGGTTTTCACTCGAACGACCTATGTGGGATGCTTACCAGTTACCACAGGAAGGTCGTGGGTTTCCTCCATGGTTCCCTCTCACAATAAAACTGGCAACACCGCCATATAAGTGAAATAATCTTGAGCGCGGCGTAAAACATCAAACAATCAATCCCTAAAGCGATTTCACAGTAATCTATGCACATTTTACGATGGCAACATTTATATATGACATATACAGCGTGTTTACATTGCTGGTACATAACAAAACAAGACACAAAACTGCTGTTTAATGGAAGATAGTATTCTGTAATTTAGCGTGAGTGTGCCTTGAAGGTGGAATGATGGGTTGATGGGGGAGTCTTAAAAGGAGACAACGGGTAAATTTATTGTCATTCTCCGACGACCTTCAGATTTTTAGAAAAATAAGATGAAAAAGTGTAAGTCGAATTTCCGTCAAACATATATACGTTTAAAGAGTTATTTAGGTAATTCCTTTTTGATTTGTTTTCTATCTGATAGTCAGTAAACGCACCACGCGCGCAATCACACTGCGCACCTAACTAAGGTCCATTCTTAGTCAGTAAACAAAGCAGACGAAGAATTCCCCAATTGAAGCTCGCTATTCAGCGGTCAATGGTAGCTAGGGAAGTTACCAATGGTCATCTGGAAACCCTATCTTTATAAAAACAGCAGTTAAATTTTAATTAACTTTGTTCCGGACTTAAACTGACAAAGACACGAGATCGGTAGCCAAAAATTAAACGGATGTGTGATAAATACCTTACGTGGAAATATTAAAGTTTTGTCCTACTCATTTTTGCGGAATATAACTTTCTTAATTAACAGATATACACCTTGAAAATATTTCTATTTGTATTGCCTAACTCAGACAGCTTGACAAATTTGGTTTTCAAGGAATATTCAAACTACATAACAATTGAAATCAACCTACAAGCCGGATTTTATTAAGTGAATTATCAACTGTTGTTCAGTGTTATAGTGATTAAATAATATCTGTAACTGACGTGACAAATTGTCTATCACAATAATACCTGATAAACGGCAGAATAAATGAATTCAACAACGCCTGTGAAAATAAGACATTTGGCCACAGGGTTGTATCTGTAGAAGGTACAGGAATTAAACATGGACTCACTCAAGTATGTTTTATTTAAACAATTGTTGTATATGTTCTTTCCTCTTTATGGATTACAACATCTGTTTTAACGAAATATCGACGTTTCGCTTCTTAGTTCCCCCAGAAGATAAACTCTCGCTCCAAGACAAACTCGATCTTTAGAGAGGACATTAAACATGGGGAAATTTTAATATGCAAGGATTTGTGAAGGAATACACATATTACAATCAACCCTTAGTCAAAGACTGGTAGTAGCATTTAAAGGCACACTTGCCGCGAAAATCCAGAATACTGTTTACATTAAAAACAGTGGGCGGTTTTCTGTATTTTTCCCAGACAGAAGAAGTAAGGAACTTCCTATTTTTGCCAGAAATCGCAAGTCAAAGACTGGTATTAACATTTAAGTAAAACAAATATTTTTTATCGCAGTTACCATCAGTAGGCCTATCTAGCAGTTAGTCTTTCCCTGTATCTATGAAATCTGAAAACAACTTGTTTTTTAAACTAGGCGTATTTACCAGGCGGATTTATTGCTCCTAGGAAACCCTTGACCTTCGGCGAGCCACTGACTCCCCCTTTGACAGGAGGAATAGACCACGGTTATCAAAAAGACGGACTGGCAACCCGTACGTTGAACAACCTCAATGAGGACTGGAGTCACCCTCCGACCAAATAAAAAGTTTTCACTTCCCTACTGGAAAAAAGGGGCAATGATTGCTTGCTGAATGCATTCAGAATGCAATCTTAGAGATCCAAGAGATCTTTACGATTTTAGGCGATCTTAATGCTCTTTTTGTGATCATTGAATGCTCTGAGCACTCAGCAAGCGATCATTAACCGCTCCAAACGTTCATTAAGTGATCACAAAGCACTCCAAGCGATCATTTAGCGTCCAAGCATTCACCATGCAATCATTTATGATATCTTCTTAAAAATGTCCAAGCGATCTTTTAGAAATTATTACAAAGTGATGCGCTCCAAGCTGATCACTTAAATGAATGCTTGGAATTTGTAGAATGAAATCCAGCAAAAATAAAAAAATTAGAATCTGATAGGAATTAAAAAAAAATAATTGACAATACATAGTTTTGCAAACTGAATATCTATACTTGATTCAAAATTACATGTTATATCCTAACATAAATATAGTCTTAACATATAGTCTTTTTTTCTTTTTAAAGGAATCGATAATACTCCTGTTTAAATTCGCTTATCAACCCTTATATGATCTACGGAAATCCCCTGTGGGAAAATACTTACGCAAGTAACACGCAATCACGATACAGAAGAGAGCCATACGCATAATAACAATGTTTCTAGGTTTGAAAATTTTACCACTGCTACAATTAACCCAATACTTAACCATTCTCCTTATTCACAAAGCCATGTATCAACCACACTTACTACCACAGGAATTTTGTTACTCAGGCCTCCATCCATAATTACTCAACAAGAAAAAAACATTAACTTTTCTATACCATTTCATAATTCAAGACTTGCCACAAACGTTTTGAAGGTAAATACGCCACAAGAATGGTTGATTGATTGATTGATGTTTTATGCCGCACTCAAAATTATTTCACCTATATGGCAGCATTGCCAGGTTAAGTGAGGGACAAGTTTAGTGAGGGAATATTCAGAATAGTTTTAGTTTTAACATTTGACCAATTCAATAAAACAATGATCACCTAACATTTGAGAAACCTGGCTTTAAGGACTGGTACAGTCTAATAGCTATCATGATTTGTGAAGGGGAGATAAAAAGTATTTACATGGTCAACGTTGTAATGGATAACTGTCATAACTTACCACGCTGACCATGTAAATATAATTATTCATGTGTGTGAATTCCCCAGAATAACCACAGTCCTCTATTACACAAAATACTTCTCATTGATTTACCTTTTGGATCGCCACATTAAAAAAGACCTGCAGTCTATCAGAGGGTATTTCACGTTCGTAAATTCACGAAGTTTCAGAGTGTCCAGCACTCTTCTCCACTAACCCCAAACCAACTAATACTTATGTGGCAAATTTAAGAACCTTTGTTTAATTTCTATTTCAGACATGACTTTATTTATTCGCCGGGTTTGTTGCTGAATCCCGGTTTTACCTTCTACAAAGGGGGGTGATTCACTTCCTGTCCATTTCTCCATGTACTCATAACCGAACACGAGTTGGTTTGACAGGTCCATTTTCAGTTTATTGTCACACCGTAAACCACGTGTAAGATTCCCATACATGCATATGACGCTAGTTGGGATCCTGTTCAATGCGATGGGAATGTTAAAGAATGTCAGGTGAACCAATGGGTAAGTGTATGGAAGACGGATGAGGCCACTCGCGCCGCGGTACGAGAAAACGCAAAAACGGCCAATTCTCTAGAGATTTTGTCGACATATCAAAAACTAACAACACGCTAAATTGAAATGTTTCGAAATTTTTAAAAATCTGCTCTTTCTGTTTTCTCGCATAACTTTTTTATCCAGGGCGCGAAAACGCAACGCGAGAAAACGCCAAAACGGCTGGAAGCTCGTACATTTATATCTTTCCAACCGAACTGTTGCGAGAGCACAATATGTAGCAACAGTACAGAATCATCTGCAGGGCATCATTTTCAGGGCTTTGACCAATATCACTTCTCGGGCTGTCTCGGCACGCACATTTTTAACATAAAGTAAATATCAAAAATCGTAACTTGTTCCACAATTGAAATATAATCAAATAACCCATTTTTGGACTGGTGTTATATAATGGTAATGATGACTGCATCGCGAGTTGTGGATAGCTTCAGTTGAAATAGCTACTCACAAAACTGAATAAAGATTTTCTTGAAAATATAATTCGCCTCCATGTAGGACGTACTGGTAGCTAAAAAAAGATTGAGCAGTATCGAGAATTTGTTGCGCATACAATAATGTTAGATATTTTTGGCGATATTTAATGAGAAACATTCTGTTTTAGTTATAAAAAACTAAAAAAAAACACACAATGAGGTAGAGCCCCAAAAGTGACGAACAGCCCCCCCCCCCCCCCCACAGGTGATGTTGGGCACCAAAGTGCATCTGGGGGTAAGTTGAATGATACCCCTACGGTTTCTTTCAGTTGATAATTCTTATACAAGTGTATTGATAACTTTTGTAGTAATAAAAATCTACAAAAATGAGGTTTAGACCCACAAGTGACGAACAGCCCCACAGATGATGTTGGACCCCAGAGTGCATTAGGGGTAAGTTGATGGCTACCAGTGAGCTTTTTCAGTTGATAGCACTTATAAAAGGGTATTGATAGCTTTTTGTAGTGATTATCTCCAAAAATGAGGTATATAGTATACACTAGCGGTTAATGATTGGTCTAAGGGAGATTACTTTGAAATCCCATAGTTTAGTTCCCGGGTAATTTGTGTTGGTGTGTTCCGGCGTTTGGCGAAAACTAAAAACATCAATCTAATTCCGTCTCTTCGTTTTTTCAGGTATTGTATAGTTTTATGTGCTTATAACTTTTACATGTGTGTCGTGGTGTAGGATAAACCACTGTAAGGCATTTTGACACACACAACTTAGCTATATAGAGTGTAATATAATAGTATTTGAAAGTCACGGTGGCGTAGCTTACTTTTAAAGCCATACCGTTGTAGTTGTAGTCATTTAACACTGAATTCGTATGTAGATCAGCCAACTCTGTGCAAGGGAAGTAACCTGCGTTTTGACGTTTTCCTCTGATTGGCAAGAGTTTTGTCCCTTTTAATATAATTAAGTGACGATTGTAATATTATCAATGCGGTTCTAGCTCTGAATAGTTTTTGTGTATAATTTTAATATCTTTATTAAATACAAAGTAGGCCTACTATTCATTACTACGATATATAGGCAAAGCTACGTTTAACTCCTGATTTATTTTAATTAACAAGTAAAATCTATTGTACTTACCAGAAGGCGCAAAAGCGGAAAGCATTATTTCTCTTTATCATTTATTGGCATTTTTCCATTGTATTTGTGTTCCGGCGTTTAGCGAAAACTAAAAACATCAATCTAATTTCGTTTTTTCAGTTATTTTAGTCTGTATACCACGGGGGTAACAATAGCCCCACAAGTGACGAGCAGTCCCACAGGTGATGTTGGGCCCAAGAGTGCATCGTTAAAAGAGAGTTTCATGGTATGATCGATTGATCAATACATTAACCTACAAACGAGATTATTTCACTTGTATGTCAGCTGGTCGTCACTTGTTGGGCTATAAATCATTTTAAGAGATTCCTATAACTAAAACAAAGCCATCAATTCTCTTTTGTAAGTGCTATCAACTGAAAAAGCTTACTGGTATCCATTAACTTACCCCTAGATGCACTCTGGGGTCCAACATCATCTGTGGGGCTGTTCGTCACTTGTTGGGCTAAATCTCATTTTAGATTTTTTTCACTAAAACAGAATATTTCTCTTAAATATCGCAAAAAATATCTGATTACATTTTTGTATGCGCAACAAATTCTCGATTACTGCTCAATCCTTTTTTAGCTACCAGTACGTCCTACATGGAGGCCAGTTATATTTTCAAGGAAATTTTTATTCGGTTTTGAGAGTAGATATTTAAACTGAAGCTATCCACAACTGGCTATGGGGCGTGCCATGTTTTGGCGACTTAGGAAACACGCGGCACGAGAAATCTCCAAAACGGCAATTTCTCTAGAGATCAAACGCCAAAACGGCAATATCTCTAGAGAATTAGCCGTTTTGGCGATTTCTCGTGCCGCATGTTATTACAGGTCGCCAAAACGCGGCGCGAGTGGCCTCATCCGTCTTCCATAGTAAGAGGGAAAGTTTTTAACTGGCTTGCAATTAGGGGTTCTTGACTAAACGCTCTATAATTACAGGCGCTTGGATGTTTTAGGATTATAGGGGGACGTCTGGAACTGTTTCTTTCATCAAACCTTCTTGTGATCTATACAGAGAAGTTAATCTTCACATAGCCAATACTATTACTAGTTGTTAGTGTTTTCTTCCCATTATAATGATTTCAACTCTAAATTTGAAACCTTTATGTCAAACTTAGCGGCTTGGGTAAGGAATCGTAGGTAACGTAAAAGTTGCGGTTCGTCAACTCATTGATAAAGTGGCCCCGCTGAACGTAAGGCGTGGCTGTGGTCGATGACTGTTGGCCTTTGGCACTATGCAAGCTCTTCAGACACAGAGTGTCACTGCTGTGTGCCCCAATTGCCAACAACTTTGGTGATGGGGTTTTATTGGCAGAAGAAGGTTCGGTTTTTTGCCATCTTTTATTGACAACGCCAAAGATGGACTTAGGGTTAGGAACGGGGTTTTATTAACAGAAAGGGGTTAGGTTTAGCTATGTTTATTCACAAAACCGAAATATGTCATCGCGGGTCAAAGGGTATATTAAGTATGAAGTGCGGGTGCGTGTGTCGCAGTTCAGGTAACACATAGAAATTTAATACCTCTAACGCTGTGTTGGTAGTCTAGTGGCTAAATACTACGGTCTAAGTGAATGCTCATGTGGTTCTGCCCAGCTTCAGATACGGAAGGCAGGGGTTCGAGACCCGTTGTGTGCGGATGTAAAAAAAAAGGTATTATATTAACTATGTGTTTCAGTAAAGTGACTTGTCTATCGTAAAAGGTTACGTGGCACTGTTGTATACATCAACAAGAGAGGACGAAAGAAAAAGCTACAGACGTCCTCGTATACTTTTTTTGTATTCTCCTAAAATAACCAAGCTCCTGTAATTATAGAGCGTCCAGTCACGAACCAATGAATGCAAGCCAATTAAAAACTTCCCAACGGTTGCTCGGCCCACATTGGTTCACCTGCTAATTTTCACCATTCCCAACAAGCAAGATTTGTCGCATTTTGCACTAAGGGTGACAACTGTTGGCATTGAAGCTATACTTAAACGATTATCTCCCTTAGATAAGGATCGTTTACAGCAAGGTTTTCTGTCAAACGTTTTGCCATAAATATATAGATGACCATCATCTTAACCAAAATAAACAAATAATGGTCACCTTAGGGAACGTAGCCAATTATCGTTCGCGATTCAATCGTTCGTGAATTGAAAATTTCGTGATTTAAGTATTCTTTTGTTCTCCCCTCACTCCCCAAAAATTTGCGATCATTCACGATTATGAATGGGGCCCCTTGGAGGGTTGACTGCAATCACAAAACCGTTAAACCGAGATAAAAAGTAGTGCTGACAGACTTCACGGGGAGTCTCGCGCGAGTTGAAAGCTGTGTCTATTGTATAGATACATTGTTTAGGAGGACTTTACATTTATAGAGGTCTTATATTAGTTATATGCTTTCGTTATAATGTTTCCACGTGTTTCAGTCAATTCTTGATATCTTCAAGGAAGTACTCATATATCGAGGAACAACAACAACAATGAACTGTGTTTCTGTCCGCTTCGGTGGTTAAAAGTTGACGTATGCGATCGCCAATTGTTCGCTTAGGCCTACTGTTTAGACTAACCCGTTTAATGAATTGCCGTTCTTATCTTATCGCTGTAAATTATACATACAATCATTTTACATGACAAGAAGAGTTTTATTTTGTTTTGAGTAATATTACAGACAGACAATATTCCCCCGTAAGCTAACAATTTATTGCACAACTACTGAATAGTACCGTATGTAAGCATGTGTGTTTTCTCATTCCGAAATGAATATGACGGATTGGGTTTTAGGGGGTATATTTTATTCCTTCAATTTAAAAAATGATTCCTATAATATTAAATGCATTTCAATATCTGTTCGACGGTGTGTTACTTTCCGTGAGGATTCCTTAAATTTATTCAGGCCGGACTTGACTTCCGCCCGAGTTGGGGCAGCATTTCCTGGTTATCAGTTGTGTACTATGCAGGTAGTTTTGTGTTATCAAACCACGCAAGGTTTGAAACAAATGTATACCATATACTTTTATGATTAATCTATATTTAAGAGTTTGCCTTTTTCGTTAAAATCGGCTTTCTCATTTTCGCGCATGTGGATTCAAAGAATTTACGTTGGATATTGTCAAGCCTTAGTTTACATTTGGACAATTAATATTCTTCATTTTGAAATAAATAATAAGTCTATAGTATGATCTTTTACATTTGTTAACGCCTTAAGTGGTCTGGGCCTGTAAACATATTCAAGGGACTAATCCGGACGCTAACTTTGGTTATGGTTTCATATTTTCGGCATTCAGTGAGTAATGCTCTAAAAATCAACTCGCAAGAAGGTTGAGAAGGTGATGCGTTATAATTTATTCATTTCTTTTTATTTGCTTTGTTTTTCTTAGGTCAATATCTGAGGTGGCATATGGGGAATGATGGACACGTAAGTGTACCAAAATATCCTGGGCAGGAGCAGGAGTGTTGACATATTGACCTTGCGTTTGTTTGTTCCGTATTTTCCATTTAATCTTCTGCAATTTAACAATATTTGGTTGTATTTCCAGTCCGTGTCCTCATGGAAGACAAACAGGAGTAACTAATTCTTGAATTACGTACCTCTGGATGAGTCTGAACTTGCAGATTGTAGAAGCTGTAACGATTGTTGTGGCCAGCTATGGAAAATAGTCTGGATTTTAACAAAATATAACACCAAGATTTTTGTATCTGTTGTTTATTGATATAAACTTAAATCAAATAAACATTTGAAGACTATGTACATGCTAGTGTTTTATCAAATAAATATGTATCAACTGCTTATATATTACGTGGCGTGGTGTATATTAAATGCATACCTTGAAATAATGAAGAATCCAGGAACAGTAAGTATTTTAATGTGAAAAGCCGAAGAAAATCAACAACTTCAGTGAGAAGAATGCTAATATATGAAGAAGAAAGAATTATGATAGGTTTAAGCTGCTGGGACTCCAGGATTACCAAGAGGTATGAGCCCATATATACCCCCGCTTCACATGGGTTATTTGAAAGATTCAGAACTTTTACATCAACTTTCTCCCGGATTCCTTCCACTTAAGTTTATCGTAATTGACTCTTGAAATAAATGCTGTGTTATATACTTTCGCCAAAATAAGAGTATAAATTCAGACGAAGGCCTAGGATGAAAGGATGTATACGCTAAAACAGTTGTTATAGAAATACCAGCAGAGATATTTCGTTTACGTCTGTACGTCTCAACAGCAAGATGGCGAACGCCTACCATAGAGTCGGAGTAACCATTCCTGTGCAGTTTGTTTCTACAACAACTATTTAGGTCAGAATACAAAAAAAAAACACTTGTATAAAACAGATAAATGATAATGATCATTTAAAGACCAAACAGAAAGAAAATATATATTTTTTATTTTCATTGTCCTATACACATTGCTAAAATTCATTGATTGACTTGTTGAGTTGTCTAAATATATCCTGTGCTTTTATTTTATATTCACGCATTTACAAGAACAAACCAAAAGAAAAACAAGTCTTTGAGTGTCAATAGGGGGCTATAACAAATGTTCACGGTCTGAGCTCAAACTACAGGAGGTTGATTGGGGAACAGTAAAGTAAAATCTAAAGATCAACACTCTGTTGATATTAGTTATGGTAATTATACATAACCAGCAGCCTATCTATAACCACCTTTGCTTGATTGACCTCTTCATTTGCGGAAGAAGCAGGGTCTGTTTAGTGCTGAACAATAATCAACCGGTACCAAACAATCAGGTGGAATTAACAGTCGCTGTCATACTCCACAAACCCACTCTGAAAAGTCCGTCTATGACGTAAAGTTAAACCCTACGTGTTTCGGTCGGATTCCAAATAATCAAACGCATACATTAACCATCCGATTCTGATATTATAAGTTACCAAATCTAAAACGGAAAACATATAAAGAAGTTTTCAGCAGAAATGAATTCAAACCATGTCCGTAAAATGAATAATTGTGAGGAACTATATTCTGCAGCAAACTCTGCCATGCTAACAATCATGCTGGTGAATACTAGTTTGCGCATTGGTCATCTGAAAATTTGCCGGCTCAAATGATTGGGACTGTAGCTGACAAAGGTGCAAGAAAAATTCACTTACTACACCCTGCAGCGTAAGTTAGTCTGTTTTGCATGGGTCGGTGAGTAATGCGGCTAAGCTTGGCTATAACGGAGCCATTCACAGCAAGTGTTTGTGGATTACTGCTCGAGAGGAGGCATGTCTCGTTAGCTGACGAAACAATAGACCAGCTACCAATCGCGAAAAACACAGCGTGGTGCTTTAGGAGGGTGGGGTAAATCGCGAAATCATCGTGAAGCAGACGTCAATTTCACGATCGCTATAATTGGCTACGCTCCCTTAACATAAATAAAACAAAGAACACAAATGACGTTTGTAACATTTTTACAGCATTTATTATTAGTTTAGTTGTTTGTTTATTAGTTTATTTAATCCCCTCTAAATACTATTACGAACGTTGTATATGTTTAATTGGGGAATCAATCCGAACACTATGTCCGGTAGAAATATCTTACGTTATGCATGTATTACACATGTTGACCAGAGGAAAATACTAAGCAAACTTCTCCCTAATGGATTGAGAGTCATACCAACGGAATCAGGCAGATCCCCACATGAAGTCCGGGTATGCATTAATAATATGACACGGTGTAGATGAGACGGGGATCAATATCAACGTCCCTCATATTAGCAAATCAAACAGCTAGAAAATGTAATCATCCCTTTGAATCGATTGGATGATCGGATTAGAACTTTCTTTCAGGAATATTCTTTCAGGCAGCTCGGGAGGGCTGTCAAAAATTATTTGGTTGGGTCGATACCCTCTTGTGAAAGTACACGTTGAAGTAATAACCATTGCGGTATTAACCCCCAGGGAGAATCGGGGTCCGGCTGTCATAAGTTCTTTAATAAAGTCAATGGGAAAGTTCACTGAGGAAAATGTCGAGTGTTTTATACCCCACAGTGAGGGAGTTATGACGGAGTGGATAAAAATCATTTCATAGTTCAAAGACGGGGTCCAAAGAAGACGTAATAAAGTTGGCACAATGTCATTGTCAAATTGACTTTATATTTTTTCTTTCCTTCCTGGCAAATCCCGATCTGGAATTATATTGCAGCTAATTCCATCTGTACCCTTGACACTTCAAAGAGTACCAAAAGTACGTTGTATTTGTACGTTTTAGACATACTATTGTGTTAAGCACACACATCTAATGATAAAAATAGCATAATTGGTTTTTGAACCAGATTGAAAAAGTACCCCCCGTGTGTTAGACGGTAGCTATAATAAACAATAACAGAACACCCCTATAACATATATTATTAGGTTTTCTATCTGTAACCACTTGTCCCAAGTAAATCTGCAGACCCAAAGGATACAATATTTCTTTAATTTACCACATCATTTTAAAGTGTCATCCAGTTAAACTGTGAAGTACCCTAAGCCCAATTGAAAAAGGAACTTTATGAGGACTGACCTGCTACAAAGTTGATAGTTTCCTTTCAAACAACAATTGAAAAAACAACAATTGAAAAAAGCGTCTTTTTATCTGGAAAATTACAAATGATAAGTTTTTTGTATCACTGTCAGTCCCCAGAATGTACATTATAGTCCCACGAGCTGCCAAAATACTAACTTTGTTAGACAAGTTGAGAGATTGAATTACATTGAAATACTGAAGAATTTACCTTGAAGCGAACATTTTAGAAAAGCCATAAAGTCATTCAAACGGAAAGTGTGAGCTAGTAACAGATACACCTTTCAAAAGCCGGGGTGTACTTTTTTGGACATTTGCTGCTTTTAAACTACTTGAACGTATATGGTCAAGTCTGGCGTCGAAGGAAACCTGTTATTTTGTACTTCTTAATAAAATGATGTATAGCTATAATACCGTTTCAATAAAATTTTCTCTATATTTGACAGCTAATGTCACTTTAAAGAAATGTGTTTTAAACAAATTAGGCCTAAAATGAATCAACGTTATTCCGAGTTATATTAAACACTGCATCGGTTTATATAGCTCACAAATTGTATCATTCTTTGATATTCCAACCTCGGTCATTTGATTTTTTTAAATACCAGCACTGTATAATGCATTACGTATCAAACTTTATAACATTAAAGGATAAATGGCAAGTTCTTTCTGAACACCTGTAAGTGATTTGTTATTGTAAATTGAGTAAATATGTATCTAAAAACCTAATGTTGAAACATAACGAACTTCCCAGGTTCAAGGGGGGGGGGGGGGCACAGGAGCTGCGATTGAAAATATGCATATCTTCCGTCACCAATCAGAAATATCTTCGTATTTGACGTTATAGTTGACATTTGGAATGTTTTCGGCGTCATTTCAACCACGAAGACGCCCTGCCACAACGTAGTTTGACGTCACAACAATAGAGGCGCTAAAGCTAATTAATTTCCGTATATTGGCTGTAGAGAGAAAAACGAAGGCTTGAACTTTTTAAGGTTGTGTGCCTAAAATCTCATTTTGCTTTTGGTTGAGTTCGTAGGGCTATACAGTGTCCTTTGTTTTAAACAAATTGATTACCAAATAGGAGCCATTGACTTAAACTTGTCATTTATCCTTTAAGGTGCACATTTTTGCAACTCATGCAAGTTTTAATGTTTTATGAACCCCAATTTTTGTCAATTTGTGTTCAAAGGGCAACGTGTGCATGCGGCATATTAAACATCAGTGGATGGTCACTGGTAAACTTCTTTCCCCTGACAGACTGCTAAATGACGAGTTGAATATGTTTTAAATTCATTTGCAGCTGATATGTTGATTTCTCGATTCAGTCAGACTGGAGTTTCCCTGAGCGAGCCGTTGCATGCTTGCAGTCTAGTTGATCGTTTCCTTATCATCTGACTTTTATGTGTTTTTTTCTGATTACATATTGTAGAATTAGAATAATGAATGTCTACTCTTAACAGTTTATCTGATAGATGTATATTAGTAACGCATTCACAACTCACTACAGTGGGGTTGACCCATGTAAGACCTCTGTTTACATTAACGTGAAACCGTCTGTCAGACAGTAAACAATGTACCACATAAGTCGCACTAAGTGCTCGTTATGGTACATTATTCGCTGAAAATCAACCATCCACCTTTCATCAAATCTTATTTATCTTTTCAGCACAAGTTTTAGCGAAAAATGTAAACAGGTCTACACAAATATACCCTTCAAATGTGTTGTAGAACATCTAAAGTCGAATATAACGTTAATTTTAACGAGTATGCCGAGTAGTTACAAACAATACGGAAAATATGCATGTTACTTGCAGACTCATATTCGATTGCATGCGTCAGCGCAAGTCCGTGGAAATACTTCATCCGTACGTTAAACAATCGCAACCGCCCACGCATGTAAGTGGGAATACACCATTACAAAGTTAAGTTCTTGCTTTTAGGTTGCAATGATAGCCCTACATGTTACTTGCAGACTCATATTTTGGGCGTACAGAGAACAAGCGCGAAGGCTGTTTCGTTTCAACTTATGTTTTTTAAAAATACATTTACATGTAGTCCATATAAGAGCACAAACCTGCTTTAAGCCCTGTTCTATACTGTTGCTTGTCCATTTTGTGAAATCCAGATTGATGTAGACATGTAATTGTTATACATGACATACGCAAGATATATATCTTTATTATTTATACATAAGTGAAAACTAAGGATTTCCTTCACTCAGAAATGTAATAATTCACTGCAGTGCAATAACACTTTTTGTTATTTAATGCACACGTCGAAGCCGATGACGTCGTCGGACCTACTTCTTTCTTGTGTACTGACCTCTGCTGTACAACAGTACATAGGATTTCGATAGGCTAAATGAAGCCTTTTCAGTCAATTTAGCATTAAGATAAATAATTTACAACTGAAAACACTTAATTGATTCAATGGAGGATTAGCTTACCACTTTAAATCAAAGCGTTGTGTGACCTGCATCATCATGGCTTCGGAGAATCGTAACGAGAAACTGTAATTGCCGTTCAATGACGCGGTAAAACGATGTTAAGTAGTTTCATAGATCATTTTGATCTTGTGACTGGTGCGCTGGAGAGTTAAAATCCATGTTGATCGATTTAATTTATTTTTACATAAAATGTCGCGAAAAACTATAGGGAGAAAATGGCAATTCAAATGACCACAAATCTGACAGTTGACAGTCACGTGAGAAGAAGAGACATGCTGTTGTTTCATTGGTCAGCGATATATATTCCTACGTTTGCTGAAAACCTAATCCGTCATAAGTTTGTTGATATTTTCTTTTTTATAATTGATAAATTTATACTTAATAAACAACCCCCAGCCTAAAACATGATAGTATAAATAATAAACAGAATATTGAACAGCTGTGTTTGAAAAGCATTTATATCTTTTCTCTTGAAAGGCAGAGGGATAACCCACTCGACGCTTCACGTCTCGTGAGTTATTCTCCGACTTTCACTCGAAAAAATATAAGTGCTATTTAAACACTGCTGTTCAATATCCTCTATTTACACTACGTCGCCATAGTCAACAATCTATCTATGATTTAGTATGATATACTGCGTCAAAAAATTGCAATTTGGGAATATATTTCTTTGTGGTTAATCTTGGGAAGTAAATATGATGCAGAATAAGGAAAGTACTTTATATTATAGATTTTGGTATGCCCAGAAGCGAAACTTGTATATATGTATTCCAATTGATATTGCTTATCTATGTGATAAAACCTTCTTCATCCTACTGAGGCCTGACACATTATTGGAACGGAGAAACTGGTACGAAAGGAAATGTGGCGCACATGAACACCACAGCATAATTGACAACTCATAAAGATGATACAAATGACAGCCGTGTATATAGATACAGCTGTACAAAAACATACTCCTTCCATTAACATGTTTGATTTTAAAGTGAGGCAATCCATGTAGGGCTATCATTGCGACCAAAAGGCAAGAACTAAACTTTCTAATGGTGTATTTCCACTTACATGTGTGACAGCTGTGTAGTCACGAAGGTTTCTATTTCCTTCTATAATTGAAATGAATAGCATTTTCGCTTATGCGTGGCTGTTTAGGGGTTAAACCTTCCAGAAAGTTTGGCAAGTCAGCTGACTGGAGTTTGAGGACCTGATTGGCCGGAGGGTTTCTTCATGTCTCCATGTTGTTTACCAAGTAAACGAATTCAAACTCAACTCGGCTGTTTGTCGATCATTTCAGGTAGGTTCCCGTTAAATCATATCAAGTTAATGGTACGGTTCAACTATCAAATAACTGCTTCAGGTATTATGATATCATTAAGAAACACTTGATTTGTGAATTACATATAAAACTATGATTTTCACGGCCTATTAGATGCTTTAGCTAAGTATAGTGCAAAGTGGGGTCTCACTGTAAATACAGGTAAAACTAAATGTATGGTCTTTCGCAAAAGGGGGGACATTAAACAAAATGAAAATTGGTTATATCAAAATGAGGCTATAGAGATTGTTGAACAATTTAATTACTTGGGAGTTGTTTTTAGCTCCAAATGAAAGTTTAATAACACACGCGATTTGTTTGTACAAAAAGGTCAAAAAGCAGCAAATGTCCTTCTTATTAATATTAAAAAATATGGAATTCCAATTGATGTTACAAATGATTTGTTTGATGCATTTGTTAGTCAAACTCTTCTTTATGGTGCAGAAGTTTGGGGTTTTAAAAAGTCTCTACCCATGGAACGGATACAAACTAAGTTTTTCAAATGACTAGTAAATGTGAAAATGTCTACTTCTAATTGTACAATTTACTGTGAATTTGGTCGACAAACATTTTGGTGGAAAAGTATACTTCGTGTTATAAAATATTTTTTAAAGGCATGTAAAACAGAAAATGTCATTGTTAGAAAAGTTTTTGATGAAATGTACTTGTCAAATTCAGACTGGATCGATAACGTAAAAGATATATTGAATCGTTATGGCTTTGGTGAAGTATGGTTATTTCCAAGTAGCGTTGAGCTAACCAGGTTCATATATATTTTCAGGCAGCGTCTGTATGATTGTCAAAAGCAAGAACTGCTATTAGAACTGGAATCTCCCAAAATGTTCTTGTATAAAAATTTAAATACAAATTTTGGGGTGCAAGATTATTTAGTTAAAATAAGAAATTTTAACCATCAAAACTCCATGTTTAAGTTGAGAACTTCGAGTCACAATCTCCGTATAGAAACAGGTAGACATGGCAGTAACCAGCTACCAAGACATGAACGAAAATGTTTGTTATGTAAACACAAATGATGTTGAGGATGAATACCATTTTATGTTAATCTGTCCAATTTATCAAGAAGTTAGAAAAAAACTAATTAAAGGGTATTATTGGAAAAACCTAGTGTACACAAACTTGTAGCACTCCTTAACTCTACCTCTGTTAATATGATTCAGAAAACTGCAAAATTTGTTCATATATGTTTGGAAAACAGGAATGTTTTGATAGGGAGAATGTAACCATGTATATATCGAGGTTCTCTCTCAGATGTCCGACATATATAATAAGTATATTCTGTTATAAACATCATATGTTTGTGAGTGTCAGTATGTACATGTATTTATAATGTTGTTTCAATTATTGTATAATTCATTGTACAGAAACCATTGTGACAAGGGGCAATTATTTGCTCAAGTCAATAAACTTTGAATTGAATTGGAATTGAATATATGTCTGTATATATAATACTGATTTCTGTGAATGTTAGAATTTGATTTGTGTTTTCGTATGTTGTTGTTGTACATATGGAATTTTGCAATCGCGTAAATTTTTTTTTTTCTTCTTGGTATAGTGTTGTAAATATAATCCCATAAGCTCTGTAGATCACCACTGTAATTAAAACCTTAACTTAAGGTAACAATTATAATTTAATAAAAAAAAATCTAGACCTTTTTTGTAATTGTATTTGCACTGTCTACTCTGCACTGTCTCTGTCTATGTAGGGCTTCTTTCGTTTTTTCCCCCGTTCTGAGTCGCCTCAGAATACTCTCCAAATAACTGTGCTGTATTAACTTCCCCTTGTCTGTTGCACTTGGTTAAGTTATTGCACTTTCATTTATCACATAGTTCTGTAAATCTTCGGCCTGAACATGGACGAGGATGAATCGGATGGTACTGGTATGGATTTTAGCGAAGCCCCCCACAGAGGTCGAATTAAACGAGGCATCAGAGAACGTGATCGATCTGAGAGTTCTTAGCGCGATACAGGAAAGAAATCAAGACCTTGTAGAATATCAGAACAGGAAAAATCTACGCATGTAATTTTATCCACCATAGGGGGTGCCCCTGCTATTAGTTTTAGCCCAATTCAATTTGCATCAGCACTTCATAAAAAAATAGGTTTAGTTAAGTATGCCAAAAAACTTCCATCAAGAGATTACCTTATAGTTTGTGAAAGTACGAGTCAGGCAAAAAAAAGTATTACAGCTTACCAATATCCTGGGTAGGGATATCAAATGTAAACTGCAGTCTAATAATTCCTGTAGAGGTGTTATATATGGTATAGACGAAGAGATTAAGGAAGATGAAATCCTTGATGCATTAAAAGATATGAAATGTACCAAGGTCCAACGTCTTACAAAAGGCAAAGAAAAAACACCCATCAGATGTATGCTATTGTATTTTGATCTGGAAACATTACCTTCTGAGATAGTTTTGGGTTTTGAGGTATTTCAAATTAAACTATATATCCCCCCAGTAATTCGGTGCTTTAAGTGTCAAAGGTTAAATCATATTGCGTCAGAATGCAGAGGTAATATAAGATGTGCCAGGTGTGGGGGGAACCATTCCTATCAGGATGGCCCCAACAAAGAATCCCCTCGCTGTATTCAATTGGTCTACCATCTATGCCCTAGAATCAAAGAAGCTAATAAGGCCCAATATATCAAAGTCACTCAAAAAGTCTCTTTTTCTGAAGCACTTAAGTCGATAAGATCACAGCCCTCTCATTCCCTAAATTGTTCACAAGATCTAGACTTTGATGAACCACTTTTTATTACCCCTGAAGTACCTCCAGTTGTCCCTAAATCCCTGAGACAACCAGTCAATAAAAGTCGCCCAGTAATGAATTCTGTTGCAGTGCAAACAGATATTGATGTATCAAGCCAAACAGATGCTTGTCCAACAATCACAGTATCTAGTATAAGCTCCTTAATCACAGAAATTCTCTTACATTGTGTAAAAATATCTAAAAAACCTGATTTTGTGGAATTCATTTCTATGCGTGCAGAGCATCACTTGGGAAGTGGAATTTTAAATTCCGAAGATTTAGCTGAAATACTAGAATTGAGAAACTATACTCGTAAATAATGGAGCTAAAAATAAGAAGTAATACTTGTCTTAGTCTTACCACTCTTCTTATGGTTTTTCATATCTTGCAACAGAATATACAGTCTCTCTATTCACATGGTCACGAGTTCAAATATTATGTATCAAATCTTAGTGTTCAACCTGATGTAATCTGTCTTCAAGAGACATTTCTAAAACCCACCTTAATTTTACATTCCCAGGATATGAAGTTAAGCGACTTGACAGGCTTAATGGTGAGAGAGGTGGATTGGCAATATTTATAAGACAAGGTCTTTCCTTTACAGAAGTCAATTTACCTAATACTAACACATTTGAGTGTCAGTGTTTTCAAATAGGCCAAGAAAATGGTCAGCAAATTACCTGTTTAATCTCTATAACCCATGTAAAAAGCTTGCCTTAGGGGATTTTCAATCATTGTTTCACTCTCAATCAGGTTCTTATATGATCTGTGGGGATTTCAATGCCCACTATGCAATGTGGGGATATAATGCTACCGACTACAATGGCAAGATAGTTTATGATTTCATAAATGAGTACAATCTGGTGGCTAGATATTCGATCTGGAAAAACGTCAGCTATTGATTTAACTATTTGTACTGGTGATACAAGTACAACTTCCTCAAGGACAGTTGATCAAAATTCCCCTTGTGGAAGTGACCATTTCCCTATCACAGCGTCATTTGCATTCTCCCCATATAATCATGAAATAGGATCTACCCCTCGATGGAAGTTAAACAAAGCTGACTGGAATAAATATGCAAAAGAATGTAAACAATTACTAACTGATCAGAGCAACAGTGAAAATGTGGATAGTTTTTCGGAAAATGTTTTGAGTGCGTTAAATCTTGCAGCCCATAATTCTATCCCCAAATATTCTGGAACCCCACACTGTAAAGTCCCAGTCCCCTGGTGGACAGATGAGTGTTCAAAAGCCATTAAAAATAGAAAAAAAGCCAAAAATTTATTTCTCTCAAAGAAAATGTGGAGAGTATACCGATATCTGCTACCCCCTTAACCGAAGAAGAGACATTAAATGATGATTTTACCATCTTTGAGCTGAAACAAGCCCTCCATTCCACCAAAGATTCTACTCCTGGAGAGGATGGGATCTCATATTCTATGTTAAAACATTTACCACAAAAATGTCTCTATGTAATCTTAATGTTTTATAACACAATATGGCACAGTATGCAACTACCAGCATCATGGACAACGTCCTTTGTAATACCTGTCCAAAAGCCTGGTAAGGACCCATCCCTTCCCACATCTTACAGACCAATATCCTTAACTTCAACTCTCTTTAAGGTAATGGAAAAGATGGTAAATTCTCGTCTAGTATGGTTTCTTAATAAAAATGGTATATACCCAACTGTCCAGAGTGGCTTTAGGAGAAACAGAAGCACAACAGATCATATTGTTACTTAAGAGAATTCATTTAGACAGGCCTTAGGTAATAGAGAATATTCTTTAGCAGCTTTCTTAGATATAGAAAAAGCCTATGATATGTTGTGGAAAGACGTACTTCTACAAAAAATGAGATCTTTAGGCATATGTGGTAAATTGTTAGGGTGGGTTAAAGGTTTTTTGTCAAACCGCTTTATCAAGGTTCGTATAGGTAGAGATTTGTCTTTCCCTGTTATTTTAGAAAATGGATGTCCCCAGGGTAGTATTATTTCTCCATCTCTCTTCAATATTGCTGTAAATGATTTGCCTCTAGTCCTTAACCCAAGTTTGAATTGTGCATTATTTGCTGATGATGTAGTTATATGGTTTAAAGGGAAAAATCTAAATGTGGCTAAGAAATTTATTCAACAGGGATTGGATGATATTGTGAAATGGAGTAAGTTGTGGGGATTTAAATTCTCACCCAGTAAATCTGAGGCAGTTCTATTCTCAAGAAAAAGATTACACATATCCCAGTTACTACTATCATTAACCTTGGACAAACAAAAGATTAAGATTTTCCCCTCTTTTAAATACTTAGGTATTAAGAAATGTTTGAAACTCTCTTTAAACGTGGGTTCCATACTAATGATAAAAAATTAAAGACATCACCACGTCCTCAGTTGTTTTTAACAACACAAAAACAACTGAGGACGTGGTGATGTCTTTAATTTTTTATCATATTATTACTTAGGTATTGTATTTTATGAAAGATTGACATGGACTGAGCACATTAATAACATTATTTCCAAATGCCAGAAGGTACTTAATCTCATGCGATCAATTTCAGGCAAGGCATGGGGTGCAGATAAAACTTGCATGCTATTATTATGCTTTGATTCATCCTAGGTTGGACTATGGGTGTAAGGCTTTTTCATCCGCTAGTAATAGTACTAAAGCTAAGCTTGATTCTATTCAATGCTCTGCACTGAGACTAGCAACTGGAACTCTGAGAACTACTCCTTTAAAGTGGCATGAGCTGCCGAAATTCACACTTTTTTCATAATTTCTAATCGTCATGACAGTAAAAGGCTTTGAAGGCCAGCATAAAACTAAATGATTGGCATTGGAATGAGGAAGATCCATACAGTATGTGGCCTATACCAACCGGAATAGTGTTCAAAATGTAAACAAAATTTAAATAACCGGTACGACCATTCATTCATTCTAATCCAAAGTTAGTTCAAAAGAATACTTTATCTAACATTTTCGAGACTTGAAGAACTAAAAAGAGTTATACGTCTTGAGAAAAATAGTCCATAATTTCAACATTCCGTTTTAATGTCAAAATATCAACATTTTGGCAGCTCATGCCACTTTAAATGTTTTGCAAGTTATGTGTAAAGAATGGCCTTTATACTTAAGGCGTCAATTTCGAACTCTAAAATATTCCCTTAAGCTAAAATCAATGCCCAGAAATTCTGCAAAATGTGTCTTTGATGCTTCTTTTAATAAGAAAATCTACAATTCTGAGAGCAAACAATCAATACCATTTAAAGTAAGGGCAGAGCAGTTGTCAGTTAAGTCAGGTGCAGATCACATTACTCTACAGGAATATGTCATTCCCCACATCCCCCCATGGACATTGTTTCAACCTAAGGTTTCTGTAGAGCTACACCATAAAATTAGAAAATCTGACCCAAATGATATAAGTAGATTGTGTGTCATGGATTATATATCTCTTCAAACTGGTACGAGTATTTACAAATATATACTGATGGGTCTAAATGCCCAGAAACTGGTAAAGTTGGAGCTTCATATTGTGTTCCAGATCTTTATGTCCAGAAAGGATATAGATTGTCTAATTATGTGTCAGTTTTTACATCTGAACTTACCTATCCTTAGCTATCCTACTCTGTTTATATTTTCTTGTAGATCTGAAACCTAAGTAGTCATTTTCTCAGACTCATTAAGTGCCCTTCAGGCTATATGTAATTATTCATGGGAAATTTCTCCCCCTATTGTTCATGACATTGTGCATATTTGCTCCACCTTAATCTTGCAAGGCATATATACATGTTTTGAATGGATTCCAGGCCATGTTGGTGTCCCTGGAAATGAGATGGCTGATAACAATGCTAAAATGCTCTTTCACTCTCAACTATATCTACTAATGTCCCCCTATCACTACCAGAGGCTATGAGTCATCTTAAATCATATTTTACTACTTTATGGCAAGCTGATTGGGAAAACTCTGAAAAGGGTCGTTTTTACTACAAATTTAATCCAACAGTTATCTCCCCTGATATATCATTTCCATCTAGACACTTAGAATCACTATTCTACAGGCTTATTTCTGGACACCTCCATGTTAACTCATACCTTTACAGGTTTAATCTGCATGAAAATGGCATGTGTGAATACTGCAAAGTTTCTGAAACTATCTCTCATGTTTTGTTTAGCTGTAGGAAATATGAGGCAAATAGAGAAATTGTTTATACAGATCTTATTGCCACAGGTATATCAAGGCCTTCTATAGATTTAGTTCTTACACCAACCAGAAAGAAAATGAAAGTGTACAATGCTGTTGTGAAATTCCTTTCTAAGTGCCAAAAGTTTTAATTCCCTGTTGTTCTTTTTTTTATATTTATTTACTTTTTACTTCAATGTTAATATTCGCATATGTATAATCCCATCTACCACCATATACGCTATATGCGATATAATTATAGGTTAATATTGCAGTAGTCACCTTGGCTCAAGCATATCTGCTCACAAGTGCAATATTCCATGTAGTCTGTCTGTAAAGCATGTTAATGTGTCATCTTTATTATGCATGTATCCCTGTCAGTTATCTCTATTGTGTCTAGTAGCTGTATGTGTAAAACTTCATATCATTGACATGGGTTCAGTCTGTAAAACATTCAATGATTTTTGCTGACCCCTCTACTGTGTCTAGTACTTGTCATGTTTGACCTGGTCTGTCTGTAATAGGCCTAGTGATCCCAGCTGTCATTCTTATTATTTATCTACACTTTGTCATTATTGGCATCTGGGTATCTATATAACAGGTTAGGATTTAGTTTTTCAGTTTATAGTATGTGTAACTACCTGTCATTATTGGGATGTGGCTTACCTCTACTACATGTAATGTTTTTGCTATGACCTCTTTTGTATATATGTACTATTTGCAAATATTAACATGTGTTCTGTTCTTAATGAGTGTAGTGTCTGTCATTATTGGTATATATCCTGTCTGTAACATATGCAATGACTTCTGCGGTCACCCTTAAGTATGTTATGTGTACTACTTGTCATAATGGGCGTTGGTCCTGTCTTAACATTAATAATGATTTCTGCTGAAAACCTTTAGTATGTTATGTGTACTATTTTTAATTAAAATCCTTTTTTTTAAATTCCTGTAAGGATTTCTACTGTCCACTTAACTGTAAGTCTACTATGTGTCACTATCTGCATGTGCTCTGTGCAATACACATAAGGTTGTCTGCTGTAACACTATGATGCACTCATCATTATTGGCATATAATGATATGTTTTTTTTTCACCTTTATTGTATATTAGCATGTGTTATTAAAGTAATTGAGGTAATGATTTTGACATTCATCTCTACTAAATGAACTACTTGTCATTATTGGCATGTTCCATGATAAGTCTGAAAATCTAACATGTGGCATTTTCAAAATTCATGTAATTATTTCTACTTAATGTAAATGAGTTGCCACTATCGATAGGTGAATATGTTTGAAATTCATGTAATGAATTCTACTGTCAACTCCATATACTCCATGATTTCTACTGTTAACTGCATGCGAATGAATTGTCATTAGCGGTATGTGTTATATCTGAAATTCATGTAATGATGTCTACTATCAACTCTACAACTAATACTGAATTGTTGTGGCGCACATTATTCAACAGAATGGAGCCGCCAAATAATCAAATTATGTATGTATGTAATAAAATCATGTCTAGACGTGTATTTATTGTGGAGCATAATAACTATTGTGGGGCATTTATCAGCAGGCTTTATAACTATATCTGTTTTGATTCTCCCATCCCATTTCTTTGATACAGAGTGACGACTTACGTTTATATCTGGTTCATACATGTGAGGAGGGGGCGTGTAGCCGCCTTAAGACGTAAAATAATATTGGTACATGTAGATATCCCCCAGACATATAGTTCTGGAGAAAATGATAATATGAACTAATTTACTAATAGAAAAGTCCCTATCAGATAATGATATAGGGAAAACCATAGAGTAGAGATATATCCTTTTTAGTGTTCCTCGTTACTTACTTTTGCAATATTACTTCCTACGGCAAAAGTGGGGCGGCACATGTCCTGTCCCAAATTTAGCTTCAATTAAGTGTCCAATACCAATGAGTATACAAGCAATTTGCTGTATCTTCGGTCCAGTGAATTTTAGAGGAGGTGTGCCGAAAATTACAAAATTTAGAATTAGCTAAGTTATTCAGAGGGTCGCGCTGACCCACAGAGGGGATATCCCTGATCTGAATATCTCATAGGGGAATAGGCTGACAAAATGGGAGAACAAGGAGGAGGAGAGGGAGCAAAGTTAATAGATCTAGGAGAGGAGGCCCTAGTAGGAACTGGGGAAGGAGGTGGAACAAAGAGGACAGACGTACTAGGGGAGCGTTTCGGATGGTGTAGAAAAGAAGGGGAAGAGGTACTAGGTCTAGAGGAGGGAGAGAACCGAGCTCTATCCCCGGAGTACATGTCCAACTTTTGGAAAGTATCACAAACGGAGATCGAGTAAAAAATTCACAAACATTTTATTTTTATTCTGGTCGGAGTGGGATTCGACCCTAGTGTCAGTCTGAGGGACATACTCTAATCAACTAAGCCTCTTGCCAAACCCGCACCCACACCCATCCATCGATCTTAGTTGTACTACGATTTAAAAGACAAAAATCGCCCGACTTCAAATGCATCCAAATATAACAGTAAGGGATGGAGTTATATAAATATAAGGTTTTATAAACAAAAAATGAGGGAATTATCCATACAAATATTTATCTTTCTGTTGATATTAGTCACTTAAATATACACAAACGTTGTTTTCAATCTGTAACAAAGTGTCGAATACACAATCATGCTTCCAGGGTATTTGAATTTTGCCCATTATACGCAACCATTTTTTATTATGCTTGTAATTTACTCAACCTTTGTTTTTATCTTAGCGTGTCCTTTGGGCTTTCAGGACATTTCACTGCTACCCTACTCTTGAAAACCGGGATCTATGACAAAAGACCGATGTTTTGCATCCTCGAGCCAATTCAAACAGAAAAACACAAGCGCTGAAATAACTAATTAACGGTTTAATAAATTATAGACATATTTTCTCATTTCATTAGACAGTTAGTGAGTAAAATATGATCGTTTCCTATGATTTTAGAGGCCTACATCTAGAATGCCCTACACCTATATTAGTCTCTAAATTAACATTGTTTTGGCTTCACTACCTCTCATTTGTTTCTAGTATACCTCAAAGGAAATGATAACTGCAGAGGTTTAGTGAACTAATAGCGAGTATTGCTACCGAAAGGTTTATTCACAAATCGAGGGAAGTAACTCTATAAACTTTGTTTTATCGTCGTCTCCCTTGGTAAAAATCTTCATCGATCCAAATCTTAATAATACAAATCCAAATTCTCGTACTGGCATGGAGACTAATTTTTCTCGTTCCAACTCAGGAAAGCGCGTGAATTTCATATGGTCACCGCATTCAATTTTAATGGTCATACCAATCGATCATTTAGTTTGTCACATAACTCTCACTTTCGCGATACATTACCACTTAAACCATACAGCTGGAAAATGTGACACTCAGTAAACAAACGAAATTGCGCAACACGTGCAGCTAAAGAGGCTGTAATCGTGCACAGCTAAACCCACACAAAGACGACAAAGAAATTGTTAAATACATATCCTACCAAGCTGTCCAGGTGAGCTAAGCAAGTTACCAATGGTCACATTGAGCATCTTTATATGATTGATTGATTGATTGTTTGGTGTTTTACGCCGCGCTCAAGATTATTTCACTTATATGGCGGCGTTGCCAGTTTTATTGTGGGAGGAAACCGGGCTCTATGCCCGGAGGAAACCCACGACCTTCCGTTGGTAACTGGCAACCATCCCACATAGGTCGAACATTTCTCCTACGCTTGACATTCGCTTGAAGATCATTTTGAAATCAAGGCAATTGAGAAAATTTAAATTTGAATTCACCTTTAGAAACTAAGTAGAGAGAGAGAGTCCCAATGGATTTATACTCTAAATACTAGATACCGATCAGCAAGGTGGAGAGTATAATTTCTTTTACAATAAACGCAGTTAAGACATGGTTAATATTGTAGCTGACGAATACAAAACACTTCAATCATATATTGATCTCCCTCTGAGCCAAAGGCGCATTGTAGCCTATAGACGTATGTGTGAACTTGTGGTTACCGTGCAAGAGTTAGTCTTGTTTTTTTATGGTATGGATTACATGTGGTCTCATTTCATTAATTGATTGTTGGATTGATTGGATAGACTTTTTGCGCCGCATTTATAAATTGTTTTACTTATATGGCAGCGTTGCCAGGATTAGTGAGGGGGAGGGCCCCGGGAGCCCGACGTCCACCCGCACCACTGTGTAGCATGGACATAATATCAAGAGTTCAATTCCACCCTCCTTAAATATGTTAACCTCCTTACGCTATGCGAGTGTGGCGGTGTTTTGATTAGTCCCGCTCACCATAACTTTTTGGGTCGAAGCAAAGTGACGTAGAAATTATTTTAAAATCACCCATGCTAGCTTATGTTTTTGTTATAATAAACCACTAGTTCGATACTGTTATATGATATTGTTTTAAGTTGCTAATGTTTAGATCTAGTGAGATTTTAGCTGAAACGGTGAAGTAGTGACACTCAAATTTGGATGTTGTGGTGATCGGCTAACGTGACGTCACCATGTTGTTCCCGAAGCTTCCATCAAAAGCTACCACACCATGCTGAACCATCCAGGTTAAAATATAGTTTCATCGTTTATTTCAGGTACTGTATGCCCGCAAAACTGTTTCATTTATTGTTCTAGTACCCCTGGTTTCATTCGAGGTTGTCAGCTTGCAGTTTACAAAGTGGAACACGTATTAATTTGTTTTCGCTTGGTCGTTGACAGTCCCATGCAACTGCAGTCATTTTATATAGCAATGTCAAGATCAAATGCCAGTCGATATCGATCGTTGATAGCTAAATTTCTTATAGGTCAATATAGTTCTGTATTTTTACATTATTGTAAATAACTTTTAATATAGTTGCAACACGTTAAATATCGCGAAGTAAATTAGAGCTCTGACGAACTGATTAACGTGCGACGTCATTTTGACAGGCTAAAAGGTACCAAAACAGTCACCAGCCTTTTGGCATTGAGTTTCTCTGGAACTATTCAATGGATTTAATTTTTCTTTCAGATATAACTAACTTCTGAATAGATGGTGTGTTCTGTACCAAAATTAAATTGGGGTCTTGATATTTGCGGCGACCAAAACGGTCACCAGCCTTTTGAAATTCAGTAAACCCAGAACTATTGCCTGGATTTTGAAATTTTGTTTTAGTTATAACTGGCTTATGAGTAGATGGTGTGTTCTGTACCAAAATTAAGTTGGAGTCTTGATATTTGCGGCGACCAAAACAGTCACCAGCCTTTTGGCATTGAGTTTCTCTGGAACTATTTGATGGATTTAAATTTTTTTTAGTTATAACTGGTTTATGAGTAGATGGTGTGTTCTGTACCAAAATGAAGTTGGAGTGTTGATATTTGCGGCGACCAAAACAGTCACCAGCCTTTTGGCTTTGAGTTACTCCGTAATTATTTCATGGATTATAATTTTTTTTCTACTAATATATGAAGCTTATGATTGGATGATGTGTCCTGTACCAAAATTGAATTGGTGTCTCTATATTTGTGGCGACCAGAACAGTCACCAGCCTTTTGGCATTGAGTAACTCGGTACTTATTGCATGGATTATCAATTTTTTTTTTCAGTTATAACTATCTTATGAGTAGACGGTGTGTCTAGTACTAAAAGTAAATTGGAGTCTCGCTATATTTGTTGACAAAAAACAGTCACCCAGCCTTTAGGCATTCAGTAATTGACATAGACTGATCCAGAGACATTTTGATACCTGTATACAGGTATGGGCGCCCAAACTCACAAGCAAAAAATCTGCCCAAATTCTTAAAACCCACAGATTTTAATGTCAAAATAGCATTTATTTTTTAATTTTGGGCCACAGATGTTGTTTTTGTCTTATTGTTGGAACATTTTGAACCGAAATGGTATGCCCAAATTTTCCCTGGATCAGTCACTGATTGAGGAAATGGCTTTTATTCTGTCTGTGGTTTCACAGAATAGCTTAGTTATATCCAAACAACTTATTTGATAACCAAGGAGACCAAATGAGTTGTGTCCTTCTTTCTATTGTTTAATCTGTAATTAAATGAAATTGCTGTTGTATGCCTATATGTAGTGTAGACACTTTTGCAAGTAGCTTTGGTACAGCTTTCAGATATAGGTAGTAGCTTATAGTATAGGTATGTGATCTGTCAAATACTAATATTCACCAAGCCCCAGTCTTATTTAGGTGACTGAAAGATTCTACCAGCCGAAATTCTGTTTAAAGCATGTCTTTAATATTGAATATTAAGATAGTGTGCTACAATGAATTAACCCTTGCGGGCGTATTATGAGTTTCTTAAACTCTTGTTTCAGAGATGGTGTTGTGTTATTTTCTATTGGCAAAAAAGACAAGCGAATAATGCCCAACCATGGGTAACAACTGCAGCCTTCCAAATAGGTTGAGTGTATTATATAGTCACAATTTAGCCTTTAATATTAGCCGCTCTTACAATTCATGCATTTAAATAGAGCATATACTTCTAGCATTCCCAGTCCCAATAAAGTGGGTCACAGTAGTTTAGAGACAGCTAAGGGATTCGGGGTATGTAATATATTTTCCTTATACCAGAAAATATGGTAAGTGATCGTGGGAAGCGACGAGTTATTTATTTTGCATCATTTGAACAGGACTAGTGTGTGGGGTGTATTTTTTTTTTTAGATAAAAATTGTTCCTTTATGTAATGCCATAATGTACACTTGTCCCAAATTTTCGTCGGACCCAAGACCTCTGTATGGCTTTATCCCAATCACCACAGTATGGGATATTAGTATATTTATTAAACCATCTTTACAATTAACTCGAATTTCAAGTGACACCAGATCAAAATAAATTTAAGGCTATTTAAAAAAGGGGCTTTGAGTCCGACAAAACAACAAATTACAAGTGACTGTGCTTGCTAAAGACTAGCATCCAAGTGCGCTTTAAGACTTGTATTATGCTAGCCCCAGGTGACTATCCTGCCATTTTGTTGTATAGTCACAGATCGGTGCCATTTGGCTCTGTAGGATGGTTCAAAATTTTGGTCTTGTAGCTTTATTAGACCTTTCTATGATTAAATAACATACTTTATTGACTGTTTGGGTGTCCCGCTTGCATTCCCAATGATAAAAATCCAAATAAAAGTTTAAAAACTCTTTCTATGGTCCATTTTGACCTACGATATCGTTTAAAACAGTTTTGTCAAACAAATATGGCGACCGTTAATGTCTGGAGATTGTCACCGTTTCGTATCTCAAGACTGAAATTTTACCGTGGAGCGCATGCGTGCGCATGTGTATTGTGCCAAATTTTATACGAAACCACAGTACTTTATACAGAACTAGCGGTCGCCATTTTGTTTTCGTCAGATATGTTTAGGGGTATCGTAGGTCAAAATGGACCATGAAAAGAGTATTTAAACTTTTATTTGGATTTTTACCATTGGGAATGCAAGCAGGACACCCAAACAGTCAATAAAGTATGTTATTTAATCATAGAAAGGTCTAATAAAGCTACAAGACCAAAATTTTGAACCGTCCTACAGAGCCAAATGGCACCGATCTGTGACTATACAACAAAATGGCAGGATAGTCACCTGGGGCTAGTATTATGCTAACTTTACACTATGATTTCATGGTGGTCTTATCAAATCGCTTTTTGTTAGTAGTCCGTCGTTCGCTGTCTGTAAACTTTTCTTGTGATCGGATTCCAAGAGAACTACTAGTCGGATCTTCATCAAATTTTACAGATGTTCTGTTACTGTGAAACTATGTAACAATGTTTAATTTGGTGTGGCCTAGTGGAACTCTTCTGCATCGAAGGAACTTTCGTTTTCATTACTCTTTCGTTGAGAGACGCCAGCACACTTTGTGATACCGTGTCAAGCTTCACCAAAACTGTCTTTAAACGCTAGCTAACCACGGTGTAAGTACTGTTTTTCTTTCTATAAGGAACTTTCTGTATAACTTGTGATGTTTACAAGGAGCATTGACTTGAATTTATGACATTTAACCAGGCTACAAACCGGTCGCCTTTAGTCTAATATGAAGCCGGTCGATCGCTGTGTAGCAAGCCACTAGGCCGGGCGTCGCTAAGCCAGGCTAGAGGCCGGCGTGTTGATAGCCCTCGTGTGAAGTATTACAGTGACTCAAATCTTTATTTACTTTCCCATGACACTTGTTTTTATCGCTCACGTATTATCTCTCCTATATTGTTTGCAAACTAATTTGTGTTGAAAACTTTCATTTTGTGGACACCTACTTTTCATAATTTAACTCTGCCTCATATACTAAAGCACCGATGCTAATACGTCCACAGCTGATTTTATATGAAGGTAGTCCGTCACACATATCAGAGATATTTTGCACGAAGTCAACTCTATATATCTAATGCATGCGAGAAGTTTGTGTTTTTATGTTTACTGATATAAGGCTAGTAAATGTAATTGTTTGTTTTATTACAACAAAGGTAATTCTTTCTTTTTCTTCTTTTGTTGTAGTCTTTTACCAACTTGAATATACGGATGAATAAAAACTGATAATTAAGTCTGTGTTACTGGTTATACTTGCTGTCTAATCTTTCCGGAGTGATAACAGACATGTTCCTCTTATGGTCTAGTTGTGCAACATTCATTTTGTTTGTTCATTTGCATATTTAAATCGCCGCTGGTGGCCATTTTGTGATTTTTTTCTTACATAGTTTGTGATCGCGGAATATAGAAAACCACCAGGCCGATCTTGATGAAATGTTTTTGTGTTAGTTCCCCATATGGTCTAGTTGTGCAACATCTTTTTTCTGGGCTCATATGCATATTAAAAATGGCGACCACTGGCCATTTTGTGTTTCTTTTTATCACTGTTCTCCTAAAGTAATAAAAGGATCTTCGTAAAATTTTGTACGCAGGTTAACCCTATGGTCTTGTTGAGCACTATGCACTTTTTGGCTCTTTTGCACATTCAAAATGGCGACCGGTAGCTGTTTCTGTGATTTTTACCTACATGGTTTGTGATCGCGGGATAAAAAAAAACACTAGGCGGATCTTGAATTTTTTTTTTGTTGTTTCCCAATATGGTCAAGGTATGCAACATGTATTTTTTTCGTCGTTTTCATTTAACCCATTCGGTACCGCTGTCGGCGTATGGCGTTAGAACTTAGAGTGCTAGCCTGCTTCATCACCGAAGACATCTTATGGCGACAGCAAAAAAGTGGGCTATTTGACAATAAAAGCTTCTGGAATTCCTTATATTTACAGCTTCAGATCTTAATATATATTTTCCTTGTCTTCAATATACTGACAGTGAGTGAGATATTTAAATATCTATGATTAAAAAGTGCTAAAATCGGGTGGTGAAATTAGTTTGCGAGAGCGAGTTCCCGCTGTCAATCACGCGGCCCCTACACATGGATTTTAATAAGAGTAGTGAAAAAAGACATTTATCAGAGCTTCATTGAACCTCAGTATGAAATTGCAATCCTCGGGTCATTTTAAAAGGTATACAAATCGTCTCCTTTCAGGTTTCCAAGGGTGACTATAAGAAATAGTTTATCTATGCGTGTTGTCGGCCGCCACGGCCTGTTCGAGGTCTCGAATTTGGATTTTAAACACCTAAATGCTTTCCAAAAATGTAACAATGATAAATATTTTTGAAGGAGAGTGTTCCCTAAGACATTTAAGAAGATCCATATTGTCTTTTTCCGAGCTTGAAAGAAAGGAATATTTTAAAATGAAATGAAATACAAGGCAACGTAAAATCACTATTTGGTCGATCGAATATGTGTTCAGGCAGCTATGTATAGGATATATGCCGAGCTACTTCCGATTCTTAAAAATTAATTGGCGAGGAGCGCAGCGCCGATATGGTATGAGTTGAGCTGTAAATATTGGGAAATAATTTTCCAAAAATATTCTTTTATTAGGTTTTCAAAAATATTGCCAGATTGTCTTCATTTATACCTATTGAGTTGATCATGTGTGGCGAAAAATAAAATATTTTGGGGATTCAATTTTACTGCAACCGACTCTACTCATTTCGCTATGATATCATTTGAATGGCGTTATGGTACAACAAACTTTTTTTTTAACGAAGGAGAGCATTTAAAGGGGCATGAGCTGACAAAATGTTGATATTTAGACGTTAAAACAGAATGCTGTAATTATTGGCTATTTTTCTCAAAAGGTAGAATTCAGAAGCTTTTTAATGCTTCTAGTCTCGAAAATGTACGATAAAGTATTGTTTTGAACTAACTTTGACTTAGAATGAATGAATGGTCGTCCCGGTTATTTAAATTTGGTTTACTTTTGAACACGTTTTCGGTTCATACAGGCCACATACTGTATGGATTTTTCTCATTCCAACGCCAATCATTTAGTTTTTTGATAGCCTTCAAAGCCTCTTACTGTCGTGACGATCAGAAGTTATGAAAAAACTGCGAATTTTGTCAGCTCATGCCACTTTAGTTTTTCTTTCGATAATCAGTTTTTCTTTCGATAAAACAGTGTTTGTTCAGCTGCACACCATATAAAACAAGTCTGCTTTGTTTTAAATTTGACTTAAATCTCCACGTCTAGTGATATTGGCTTCTCTTAACTGAGCGATTTGATAAAATACGGTAATTAATATTTTTGTATTGTATTAAAGAAAAAAAATCTACAAATTGTGCCTCCAAATGCAAATAATCCGCATTTTTTTACTCGTTTATTTAAAATCTTACATATCCAACAAACTAAATCCTTAAAGTGCTTCATTTAGACAAACCGGCTGTGATCCCCTTTTATAAGGCAAACATCACTCTTTATTATGAAATTACTACTGTTCGTTTCCAATGCGCATGCCAGGGTAAATCATTTACATCTGAAGGACTGGGTTGCATGCAATCTAAACAGAGAAGTAAATCTTCGCATGCGAGACTTAACTTAGTTCTGAAGCAAAGGGGAAGTATTAGCATGTAGGCACGATTGGGCTGCATGTTTGAGTCTGCAGACGATTCGTGAAAAAATTATCATCCGCTCGAAAGCAAATCGCAACTGTATATGTTATTTACAAAGTAACGCCTCGCCCAATATTCGTTTAATGACCCCATCACCCCTAGAACAAACCCTGTAACTAATATTGTGGGGTTGCGTCTATTCAGACACAGGGCTTGGATATGCCATGCATTTTACATTCATCGTTTTGAATATATTTACGTCTCAGTAAGCAAACTCAAATGAAACCAAGGGAGATAATGGTTTTATATAACGCAAAATAAGGGGTGGAAGTCAATATCACGTGATTTGTATTAATATATCTATCCAGAAACATTGACCTATATACGTATAACCCAAACGTCGTTTGAACACTAAAGGTAGATGAACCAAACAATTTGCTACACCTTTATTAATGTAGGGTATGAGGGCTTTGGTGGTTTTGTACTGACTTAGTTTAGATTTCAATCAGCTTTTACATCTTTACTTTCAAAAGCTAATTGTATAAAACAGGTGCCAGGCTAACGAATTTACACTGTATCATCAAAACGACGGCGTGTAATTGTTAAATTATTCGATACCGTTTAACCTGGTGAAGTACTGGTATTTCAATGTGACAATTTGCTTTGGTCTTCATAGCAAGGACTATACAAAGTATAGTAGTTTGGTTTCCGCGCTACAAAATATCTACATATACCAACTCAGGACAATCACAGCCTTATCATCAATAGAATTGTATTGAATATATTGGTATTGCATGTAACGATGTTATGCTTCTTTTTGTACTAGTGTTTATTAAGTACATAGCACTATACTTTTATAACAAGGCCTATTTATTGACTAACAATTGTATTAAATAGGTCATCAGTACATATTATCCACTAGACATTCAGGTGTGTCTGTAGTTAGTTTGTGTGTACAAAACTACATGTATAACTGCTTCAAGTGAAACAACCCACTGAAAAGTAAAACACCTATAATGAAAATGTCAGGCACCATTTTCCATTGCCCAAGTTGGAGTGATCGCTACGTCACAGAATTACATCAACTGCGATTTTTTATCAATATATATTTATATTCACCAAAAAAATGCTCATGGCCAGGTTACTTAAACTGTTGACTGGAGTTACTATCCCGAAGGTCAATGGAATTAAAAATACTTTTATAGAGATGAAACCTAAAACCGGAACACGTAGGCCTGCATTGAATTAATGTGTTTCTTGGAACCAATTATACACAAGTAGGTCACATGTAGCCCTAGCAATGACCGAGTTATAAAGTAAATAGTGACAATACAGTATTTTGCATGGAGATAGAAACCCATTACAAATCTCATTTAGGGCACTGTTAAATGATAAATAGATCAGATCTTAAGAGATAGCTGACAATCCTTATTCACATAAACAAAAGGGGTTAAATTAACAAAGTGTCATTCAAAAACTGTTATCTTTTCTTTTTTTCCACGAAATATTTAAAACGCTCTTGGACGGTGCTCTTACAGCAATATTTGAAAATCTTTAACAAATATATTTTTTGTTATGGTACATAAAGACGTTTCTTTCTACATTTGGCAATACAATACCTAGCACAGTTGCAAACAAAGTTAACAAATATGTGGTTAACTCTTGTATGTTTGTTTGGATACCCTAGAAGAATATATATTCTATAATCCATGCTATTCAAATATCTCACAGGCACATACTGAAATGGTATCTCTAGCATATGGCCAAAGTAGGTAAAAAAAAACGAACAGAGAGCTACAATTCGAAAACATATGTATAGCAAATATTCTGTTGCAGAGTTACAAAGACTACAAATCGCTGTATCCGTCTTACCAATACAATGCAGTTTAACTTTTGTGAAAAATGTATTATGTATAAAACGAAAGTCTATATCTTTACATTCGGGTGATTTGACACTTAAAACTCACAGCTTAAAGTATTTACTGACATCCAGTAAAGGGAAAAGGTCAGCCCATGTTCTGAGGCTAGCACATTCTTTGTTTACCGTACATGTCGTTGCAATACGGAGAAAAAATCTTTAATCGTGAAGGCAGAAAGTGATTTGCCCTCACTATCACCAGAGACTTAACATAAATATCCGTTTGACCAAAGTCCTCTTCTGGATAACTTTCAGTTATTATATCATATGTTGCTGATGAGGGGAGATAACCAGGTATAGTCTCATATAGCAAGTGTTTTACCAGAGTAAGCACGGGGGCTCAGTAGGTAGAGCGTTGGACGCTCAATCCGAACAGCCTTACACCAATGGGTTGCGGGCTCGAATCCCACTCAGTCCAAAAAATTGGAAAATTTTCTGACTGGGTTTTCACTTGAACGACCTATGTCGAATGGTTGTCAGTTACCAGCGGAAGGTTGTGGGTTTCCTCCGGGCATAGAGCCCGGTTTCCTCCCACAGTAAAACTGGCAACATCGCCATATAAGTGAAATAATCTTGAGCGCGGCGTAAAACACCAAACAATCAACCAGAGTAAGCTTTGCATTTATATTTATGAACACTAAAACACACGGGCACAGGGAAAATCTTCTTGTCTGACAAGTTTCTAATTGTGTTAAAAAGAGGTATATCATTTAGACTTTTATACCCATCATAAAATGTTGTAATAAATTAAACCTATGATATTCATTAGGTTGATGACTGACAGGAGCTTGGCCTTAGTCAGTAATTTATAAATGTTTCAGACTGAAATCATTTTCTTTTAGGATTAATGCATTGATTGCCAAAAAGGGACTGACACCAGCACTGTTCTCTTGTTTTAATTACTAGTTCAGTCTGTTTTAGAAACTGGGCCCAACATTTAAACATTGCTCGATAGAATATTTTGGGGGGACACATATAACAATTCTCTCGACAGATTTAGATTGATTGATTGATTGATTGGAGTTTTACGCCGCACTCAAGATTATTTCACTTATATGGCGGCGAAAAGAAGTTTTAATCAGACAGGCCCATTTACATCAAAATTACAATAAAATAAAAAGGACGGAAATAAATTATGAAATATGTTAAAAAGAGTGTAAATCACTATTTTGGAGGTTAAAAGGACATGCAATTTTAAAATGATCTCCAAAAATAGTATATGAAAATATGTATATTACAATAAAAATTCAAATTTTATGGTATAAACCAATCTGTTTTAAAAATTTTATAATAATAGGGCTTTTCACTTTGGTGAAAAGCTCATTCATGGAGTTTGCCTTGAACAGGCGATTTCTCACCATGGCAAACTCCACACACTCTAAAAGAACATGTTTGATGTCGAATTGGCCATCACAAGGGATGCACCACGGATGGGGATCCCCCGTGAGTACATGTCGGTGTGATAAAAAAGAATGGCCAATTCGACATCTGGATAAAACCACCTTTTCTTTCCTAGAAAGAGAAGAAGGAAAAGTGGCAAGACCGATCTCTGCCTGGATTTGAGCCAGTTTATTATTTTGTCGTTTCTCTTCATCCCACAAAGTTTGCCAAATCTTCGACAGATTTAGAAAACCACACCTTGTGAGAAAGATGTGCAGGCAATGTTTCCATACTGCGTTGACATTACAATTCATTTTTTTAACGAAAACCTTCAAACGAAAAGGATGTACTTTTGTATTTATATCGTGTAGATTTAATCCCCCATCTACAATCTTGTTAGTAATCACACCATGGACAACAATGTGTGCACCTTCATTCCATACAACTACATAGCTTTGACAGTGTCTCGCATGATTTTTTATTTGCCATGTTAGAGAAATTTGGTTTTGGAAGCTTTTTCATTGACTGGATGAAACTGTTTTACCATGATTTAAGAAGAGTTGTGAAGATAAAATGGTTTTGTAACCCCATTTTTTTAAGTATGCACATCTGTTAGGTAGGGGTGCTTTTGGTCATTCTGTGGGTGTTATCAGTAGAGCCACTCAGAGTTCTCGAAATGAGGCCTATGAATTGGCTCAAATTACTTAGATTTTGACATTTCTATTGATAAATAAAGATTGCAAGCCATGTGAAGTACTTTTGTGCTTTAGCATCAATAAAACAATAAAGACAGATTGAGTTGACTAAGGCCACAAAGTGACTTTTAAATTAAATATTGTCCAGTAAAACGTGAAAGCGAAAGGTAACGTTAAATGTAAAATCAAATACCCAATAAAATAATTTCCAATTAGACATTAAATAAAGGAATTTTCAAATAAATTTACTGGCTAGTGTAAATGAAGTGGGCTGAACCGCCCCACTGAACAATTTAATTTATGACAATAAATTGACCAAGAAGAAGGTGGAGAAGGGGTTGGAGGAGGGCAAAACTAACGCTCACGAATAGAAAATGGCTGCGAAGTTGATCGGACAAGGATGGAAGTGCAGACGACACCCATGTGACGGACTATAGTGAGATGATTGGATAAGAATTACATAAAATGCAAAAGACCCGCGAAGAGCAATGCGTGATGGGATTTCGCCTAGAGGGGGGTAAGCGCAATTGAAGCACACCACAAAATGTTCATTTGTGTTGTTTCCCAATATGGTCAAGGTATGCAACATGTATTTTTTTCGTCGTTTTCATTTAACCCATTCGGTACTGCTGTCGCCGTAAACATGGCGTTAGAACTTGGAGTGCTAGTCTGCTTCATTACCGAAGACATCTTATGGCGACAGCAGAAAAGTGGGCTATTTGACAATAAAAGCTTCTGGAATTCCTTATATTTACAGCTTCAGATCTTAATATATATTTTCCTTGTCTTCAATATACTGACAGTGAGTGAGATATTTAAATATTGAGGTCTCGAATTTAGATTTTAAACACCTAAATTCTTTCCAAAAATGTAACAATAATACATATTTTTGAAGGAGAGTGTTCCCTAAGACATTTAAGAAGATCCATATTGTCTTTTTCGGCCTGTTCGAGGTCTCGAATTTGGATTTAAAACACCTAAATTTTTTCCAAAAATGTAACAATAATAAATATTTTTGAAGGAGAGTGTTCCCTAAGACATTTAAGAAGATCCATATTGTCTTTTTCCGAGCTTGAAAGAAAAGAATATTTTAAAATGAAATGAAATACAAGGCAACGTAAAATCACTATTTGGTAGATCGAATATGTGTTCAGGCAGCTATGTATAGGATAAATGACGAGCTACTTCCGATTCTTAAAAATTAATTGGCAAGGAGCGCAGCGCCGATATGGTATGACTTGAGCTGTAAATCTTCGCATGCGAGACTTAACTTAGTTCTGAAGCAAAGGGGAAGTATTAGCATGTAGGCACGATTGGGCTGCATGTTTGAGTCTGCAGACGATTCGTGAAAAATTATCATCCGCTCGAAAGCAAATCGCAACTGTATATGTTATTTACCAAGTAACGCCTCGCCCAATATTCGTTTAATGACCCCATCACCCCTCGAACAAACCCTGTAACTAATATTGTGGGGTTGCGTCTATTCAGACACAGGGCTTGGATATGCCATGCATTTTACATTCATCGTTTTGAATATATTTACGTCTCAGTAAGCAAACTGAAATGAATCCAAGGGAGATAATGGTTTTATATAAGGCAAAGAAATGGGTGGAAGTCAATATCACGTGATTTGTATTAATATATAAATCCAGACACACTGACCTATATACGTATAACACAAACATCGTTTGAACACTAAAGGTAGGTGAACCAAACAATTTGCTACACCTTTATTAATGTAGGGTATGAAGGCTTTGGTGGTTTTGTACTGACTTAGTTTAGATTTCAATCAGCTTTTACATCTTTACTTTCAATTGCTAATTGTATAAAACAGGTGCCAGGCTAACCAATTTACACTGTATCATCAAAACGACGGTGTGTAATTGTTAAATTATTCGATACCGTTTAACCTGGTGAAGTACTGGTATTTCAATGTGACAATTTGCTATGGTCGGCATAGCAAGGACTATACAAAGTATAGTAGTTTGGTTTCTCTGATACAAAATATCTACATATACCAACTCAGGACAATCACAGCCTTATCATCAATAGAATTGTATTGAACATATTGGTATTGCATGTAACGATGTTATGCTTCTTTTTGTACAAGTGTTTATTAAGTACATAGCATTATACTTTTATAACAAGGCCTATGTATTGACTAACGACTGTATTAAATAGGTCCTCAGTACATATTATCCACTAGACATTCAGGTGTGTCTGTAGTTAGTTTGTGTGTACAAAACTACATGTATAACTGTTTCGAGTGAGTCAACCCACTGAAAAGTAAAACACCTATAATGAAAATGTCAGGCATCATTTTCCATTGCCCAAGTTGACATGATCGCTACACAGCATTACATCAACCGCGATTTTTATAATCAATATATTTATATTTACCAAAAAAAAAAAAAAATGCTCACAGACAGTTTACCGAAACTGTTGATTGGAGTTACTATCCCAAAGGTCAATGGAATTCAAAATAGTTTTATAGAGATGAAACCTAAAACCGGATCACGTAGGCCTGCATTGAATTAATGTATTTCTCGGAACCAATTATCTACAAGTAGGTCATATGTAGCCCTAGAAATGACCGAGTTATAAAGCAAATAGTGACAATACAGTATTTTACATATCTCATTTGGGGCACTGTTAAATGATACAGTATTTTGAATGGAGATAGAACACCATTACATATAACATTTGTGGCCCTGTTAAATGATAAATAAATCAGATCTTTAGAGATAGCTGACAGCCCTTTTTCACATAAACAAAAGGGTTTAAATTAATAAAGTGTCGTTCAAAAACTGTCATCTTTTCTCTTTTTTTCCACGAAATATTTAAAACGCTCTTGGGCGGTGCTCTTACAGTAATATTTGAAAAGATTTTTTGTTATGGTACATAAAGACGTTTCTTTCTACATTTGACAATACAATACCTAGCACAGTTGCAAACCAAGTTAACAAATATGTGGTTAGCCCTTGGATGTTGGTTTAGATACCCTAGAAGAATTTATATTCTGTAATCCATGCTATTCAAATATCTTACAGGCTGAAATGGTATCTCTAGCATATGGTCAAAGTAGGTAGACAAAACGAACAAAGAGCTACAATTCGAAAGACATATGTGTAGCAAATCTTAGTTTGCAGAGTTACAAAGCCTGCAAATCGCTGTATCCGTCTTACCAATACGATGCAGTTTAACTTTTGTAAAAATGTATTATGTATAAAACAAAAGTCCATATCTTTACATTCGGGTGATTTGACACTTAAAACTCACAGCTTGAAGTATTTACTGACATCCAGTAAAGGAAAAAGGTCAGCCCATGTTCTGAGGCTAGCACATTCTTTGTTTACCTTACATGTCGTTGCAATACAGAGTAAAAATCTTTAATCGTGAAGGCAGAAAGCGATTTGCCCTCACTGTCACCAGACTTAACCTAAATATCCGTTTGACCAAAGTCCTCTTCTGGATAACTTTCAGTTATTATATCATATGTTGCTGATGAGGGGAGATAACCAGGTATAGTCTCATATAGCAAGTGTTTTACAAGAGTAAGCGCGGGGCCTCCGTGGCTCAGTAGGTAGAGCGTTGGACGCTCAATCCGAACAGCCTTACACCAATGGGTTGCGGGCTCGAATCCCACTCAGTTAAAAAAATTGGAAAATTTTCTGACTGGGTTTTCACTCGAACGACCTATGTCGGATGGTTGTCAGTTACCAGCCGAAGGTTGTGGGTTTCCTCCGGGCATAGAGCCCGGTTTCCTCCCACAGTAAAACTGGCAACATCGCCATATAAGTGAAATAATCTTGAGCGCGGCGTAAAACACCAAACAATCAACCAGAGTAAGCTTTGCATTTATATTTATGAACACTAAAACACACGGGCACAGGGAAAATCTTCTTGTCTGACAAGTTTCTAATTGTGTTAAAAAGAGGTATATCATTTAGACTTTTATACCCATCATAAAATTTTGTAATAAATTAAACCTATGATATTCATTAGGTTGATGACTGACAGGAGCTTGGCCTTAGTCAGTAATTTATAAATGTTTCAGACTGAATTCATTTTCTTTTAGGATTAATGCATTGATTGCCAAAAAGGGACTGACACCAGCACTGTTCTCTTGTTTTAATTACTAGTTCAGTCTGTTTTAGAAACTGGGCCCAACATTTAAACATTGCTCGATAGAATATTTTGGGGGGACACATAACAATTCTCTCGACAGATTTAGAAAACCACACCTTGTGAGAAAGATGTGCAGGCAATGTTTCCATACTGCGTTGACATTACAATTCATTTTTTTAACGAAAACCTTCAAACGAAAAGGATGTACTTTTGTATTTATATCCTGTAGATTTAATCCCCCATCTACAATCTTGTTAGTAATCACACCATGGACAACAATGTGTGCACCTTCATTCCATACAACTACATAGCTTTGACAGTGTCTCGCATGATTTTTTATTTGCCATGTTAGAGAAATTTGGTTTTGGAAGCTTTTTCATTGACTGGATGAAACTGTTTTACCATGATTTAAGAAGAGTTGTGAAGATAAAATGGTTTTGTAACCCCATTTTTTTAAGTATGCACATCTGTTAGGTAGGGGTGCTTTTAGTCATTCTGTGGGTGTTATCAGTAGAGCCACTCAGAGTTCTCCAAATGAGGCCTATGAATTGGCTCAAATTACTTAGATTTTGACATTTCTATTGATAAATAAAGATTGCAAGCCATGTGAAGTACTTTTGTGCTTTAGCATCAATAAAACAATAAAGACAGATTGAGTTGACTAAGGCCACAAAGTGACTTTTTAAATAAATATTGTCCAGTAAAACGTGAAAGCGAAAGGTAACGTTAAATGTAAAATAAAATACCCAATAAAATAAATAATTTCCAATTAGACATTAAATAAAGGAATTTTCAAATACATTTACTGGCTAGTGTAAATGAAGTGGGGCTGAACCGCCCCACTAAACAATTTAATTTATGACAATAAATTGACCAAGAAGAAGGTGGAGAAGGGGTTGGATGTATGTAACGATGTTATGCTTCTTTTTGTACAAGTGTTTATTAAGTACATAGCATTATACTTTTATAACAAGGCCTATTTATTGACTAACGACTGTATTAAATAGGTCCTCAGTACATATTATCCACTAGACATTCAGGTGTGTCTGTAGTTAGTTTGTGTGTACAAAACTACATGTATAACTGTTTCGAGTGAGTCAACCCACTGAAAAGTAAAACACCTATAATGAAAATGTCAGGCATCATTTTCCATTGCCCAAGTTGACATGATCGCTACACAGCATTACATCAACCGCGATTTTTATAATCAATATATTTATATTTACCAAAAAAAAAAAAAATGCTCACAGCCAGTTTACCGAAACTGTTGATTGGAGTTACTATCCCAAAGGTCAATGGAATTCAAAATAGTTTTATAGAGATGAAACCTAAAACCGGATCACGTAGGCCTGCATTGAATTAATGTATTTCTCGGAACCAATTATCTACAAGTAGGTCATATGTAGCCCTAGAAATGACCGAGTTATAAAGCAAATAGTGACAATACAGTATTTTACATATCTCATTTGGGGCACTGTTAAATGATACAGTATTTTGAATGGAGATAGAACACCATTACATATAACATTTGTGGCCCTGTTAAATGATAAATAAATCAGATCTTTAGAGATAGCTGACAGCCCTTTTTCACATAAACAAAAGGGTTTAAATTAATAAAGTGTCATTCAAAAACTGTCATCTTTTCTCTTTTTTTCCACGAAATATTTAAAACGCTCTTGGGCGGTGCTCTTACAGTAATATTTGAAAAGATTTTTTGTTATGGTACATAAAGACGTTTCTTTCTACATTTGACAATACAATACCTAGCACAGTTGCAAACCAAGTTAACAAATATGTGGTTAGCCCTTGGATGTTGGTTTAGATACCCTAGAAGAATTTATATTCTGTAATCCATGCTATTCAAATATCTTACAGGCTGAAATGGTATCTCTAGCATATGGTCAAAGTAGGTAGACAAAACGAACAAAGAGCTACAATTCGAAAGACATATGTGTAGCAAATCTTAGTTTGCAGAGTTACAAAGCCTGCAAATCGCTGTATCCGTCTTACCAATACGATGCAGTTTAACTTTTGTAAAAATGTATTATGTATAAAACAAAAGTCCATATCTTTACATTCGGGTGATTTGACACTTAAAACTCACAGCTTGAAGTATTTACTGACATCCAGTAAAGGAAAAAGGTCAGCCCATGTTCTGAGGCTAGCACATTCTTTGTTTACCTTACATGTCGTTGCAATACAGAGTAAAAATCTTTAATCGTGAAGGCAGAAAGCGATTTGCCCTCACTGTCACCAGACTTAACCTAAATATCCGTTTGACCAAAGTCCTCTTCTGGATAACTTTCAGTTATTATATCATATGTTGCTGATGAGGGGAGATAACCAGGTATAGTCTCATATAGCAAGTGTTTTACAAGAGTAAGCGCGGGGCCTCCGTGGCTCAGTAGGTAGAGCGTTGGACGCTCAATCCGAACAGCCTTACACCAATGGGTTGCGGGCTCGAATCCCACTCAGTTAAAAAAATTGGAAAATTTTCTGACTGGGTTTTCACTCGAACGACCTATGTCGGATGGTTGTCAGTTACCAGCCGAAGGTTGTGGGTTTCCTCCGGGCATAGAGCCCGGTTTCCTCCCACAGTAAAACTGGCAACATCGCCATATAAGTGAAATAATCTTGAGCGCGGCGTAAAACACCAAACAATCAACCAGAGTAAGCTTTGCATTTATATTTATGAACACTAAAACACACGGGCACAGGGAAAATCTTCTTGTCTGACAAGTTTCTAATTGTGTTAAAAAGAGGTATATCATTTAGACTTTTATACCCATCATAAAATTTTGTAATAAATTAAACCTATGATATTCATTAGGTTGATGACTGACAGGAGCTTGGCCTTAGTCAGTAATTTATAAATGTTTCAGACTGAATTCATTTTCTTTTAGGATTAATGCATTGATTGCCAAAAAGGGACTGACACCAGCACTGTTCTCTTGTTTTAATTACTAGTTCAGTCTGTTTTAGAAACTGGGCCCAACATTTAAACATTGCTCGATAGAATATTTTGGGGGGACACATAACAATTCTCTCGACAGATTTAGAAAACCACACCTTGTGAGAAAGATGTGCAGGCAATGTTTCCATACTGCGTTGACATTACAATTCATTTTTTTAACGAAAACCTTCAAACGAAAAGGATGTACTTTTGTATTTATATCCTGTAGATTTAATCCCCCATCTACAATCTTGTTAGTAATCACACCATGGACAACAATGTGTGCACCTTCATTCCATACAACTACATAGCTTTGACAGTGTCTCGCATGATTTTTTATTTGCCATGTTAGAGAAATTTGGTTTTGGAAGCTTTTTCATTGACTGGATGAAACTGTTTTACCATGATTTAAGAAGAGTTGTGAAGATAAAATGGTTTTGTAACCCCATTTTTTTAAGTATGCACATCTGTTAGGTAGGGGTGCTTTTAGTCATTCTGTGGGTGTTATCAGTAGAGCCACTCAGAGTTCTCCAAATGAGGCCTATGAATTGGCTCAAATTACTTAGATTTTGACATTTCTATTGATAAATAAAGATTGCAAGCCATGTGAAGTACTTTTGTGCTTTAGCATCAATAAAACAATAAAGACAGATTGAGTTGACTAAGGCCACAAAGTGACTTTTTAAATAAATATTGTCCAGTAAAACGTGAAAGCGAAAGGTAACGTTAAATGTAAAATAAAATACCCAATAAAATAAATAATTTCCAATTAGACATTAAATAAAGGAATTTTCAAATACATTTACTGGCTAGTGTAAATGAAGTGGGGCTGAACCGCCCCACTAAACAATTTAATTTATGACAATAAATTGACCAAGAAGAAGGTGGAGAAGGGGTTGGAGGAGGGCAAAACTAACGCTCGCGAATAGAAAATGGCTGCGAAGTTGACCGGACAAGGATGGAAGTGCAGACGACACCCACGTGACGGACTATAGTGAGATGATTGTATAAGAATTACATAAAATGCAAAAAAGCCGCGAAGAGCAATGCGTGATGAAATTTCGCCTAGAGGGGGGTAAGCGCAATTGAAGCACACCACAAAATCAGTTGCATTCTGCAACTGTTCATATTTCTTAAAAAATAATGGGCTATTTTCAACAAGCGTTGAGGCACATAGAATTGGCAATGCAATAAGTAATGGACTTCGTCGCATTTGTCAAATAATCTAAGGTAAGTTGGCAAATTTGCCCATCTACCCTTTGGTAGAGAACGGTTAGAAGTTCTAAAAAGCAGCAGATTGATCATAAAGTCAGAAAGTCTTTCCGGTAACACAGATAAATATTTTTCAAATTGGAAAGTAGTTTTTATCTTTGCATAGAAACGCCTCTTTTCAGAACTTTTAAGGATTCTACATTAATCGCTTTATCTTTTAAAGAATAGGCCACGAATGTAGCAACATCACAACTATTCACACTACATGTACCATTGCTATAATATACATCCCCGTTAATTAAATTGGTACAATTAATAATAAATGGTACGTCCCAATGAGTCTCTTGTACACTCAAAATGTCACAGTTCAATGAGCAGAAATAGTTATTATTTTCTTCAATCTTTTCAATGCTTCTACAGCTTTTGCAATTCAGTGAAGCTAATAGCACCACAATGAAACCAAGAAATAGATAAATCTCCGAATTATACATTGTTGTTAGTCCAAGAGCGATACGGTGCCTTTCTACTTGATGTGTCACTGCACCGACGGCTTATCCGCCGTTCCACTTGTGTAAATCCAGTATCCACGGACGCCGTATCGTTATCTGATTGACAGCTAGGCAGATCAGCACACATCATCTCAGGCAAATGCAGACTGGGCCCTGAACAATCAGGGATAGCTTGACTATCTCTCTCGGTGATGTCATTTTTGACTGGTTTTGAATCAATCAGAACGTCTATTCTTTCAGGGTTATGGGCTCGTTTCCCACTGTTGATTTCTCCACACTGTGAAGTAACTTCCACTTTCGATTCGTTGGATGGGGGGTTGGTCACCCCCCCTTGGGAACCTCAATATTTTCATGAGAAGTTTCAAACTCACTTTCCGACTCTTTATGAGGATGACCTCCACATTCACATTCTTGAGCACCATATCTGTCACACAGTATACTTCTGTTTTCAGTACTGCACAAGCATTTGTTTCCATACTTACCACACCCCTCACATGGGGGAGTGCGACAGAATCTTGAAATATGACCAATTTTCCCGCATTTGTAACAACAGTACAATCGGCATTTTGTATGCAAATGTTCGTGTGAAAAGCATATTGAACATACTTTTATTTGTCCGTCGTGCAATACACGAATATATTCTGGCCACGGTGCCGTGTCGAATCGCATAGCATAGGGGAGAGATTTCATGCCATGTTGTAGTAGCCATTTTACAAATCGGGTTCTGTCCAGGGTGATACCTTCTCTATATGCTCGATAACACTGTCATATCCATATCATATAATTTTTCTCTGATTCCATGATCTTCAATGTACGGCGAAAGATGAATAAAAGTCACCAGAACAGTTCTCTGTGTAATCTGCAAAACTTGCATCCAATCTCCAGCTAAATCCAGTCCATTCAACAATGTATCAACGGACGTTGTGTCCACCACCGTAATCTCGTAACAGTCCGTCTTTGGGACACAAGCGACTATTGCGCCCAGTCCACACTCTATCTCAACTGTCTCGATGATATCTCCAGCATCCACTGTCTTTTCATTCAGCATTATTTTCAAGGTAAATTCTTTCAGATAATCGACCTTTGAACGTGCCGATCCACTTGGAAAGGACATGGCTTGAAACAATCAAACCTCCCAGTCGGCCTTGGTGGTCCAGTGGGTTAGACTGATCGTCCCTCAGTCTCACACAGATCTTACATCGATGTGGTGTGGGTTCAAATCACACTTAGACCAAATAGAAATTGAAAAATTTCTGAGAGTATTTTTGTGGGGTGCTTCCTTTGGGCAATAATTTCTGTTCTCTCCCACTAAACCTGGCAACGCCGCTATATAAGTGAAATGATCTTGAGTGTCCCAAATACAGACATTGTTGTTGTCTGTCTGTCAATTTATTTCCACATCCGAACGTTTCTGTTAAAACCAAGGCCGGCCAATCCAGACAGACCACCTCCGATCCTAAAATGATATGATGTATAAACTGTTTAAAGGCCCACTTGCCGCAGTATACTAACAGTTTATACATCATACAATTTTATGATTGGAGATGGTCTGTCTGTTTGATATTTGTTAAGAAAACAAATTTACACAAGCTTAATTACTACACCTAAAACCACTAAAATTAAATATAGCACACATAAAGCATGTCCAATTAGGTTTAGAATGTATAAATGAGGATGAAAAACAAACGAAGAATCGACGCTCGATTACAACAACAACACCGATCAGTGTCGGTTAACTTAAAGGAGGAGAAAACAAAAAAACAGCATGCAATTGTATCGAACGGGCTCCCATAGACCATCGTATTCATGTATGTGAGTCTTGCACATGGTTTACAGAGTGAAAATACAATGAAAATGAATCTGCCAGACAAGCTCGTGCTCGATCGTCAGTGGAGCGCGCCATTAGCGGTTTGAAAGTGACCGAAAAAAGTATTAGTAGATTACTTCCCTTGCGAGCTAACAATATCTTGTAGGATTATAACCTGCAATGTCAGCGGTAAGACTACCTTTTCTGAAAATTCTACAACGATCCCCACAAGTCGCGTAGACAATATATGTAGCCTGTCACGTCTTCCCAAAAGGTTGATTTACTAGCTAGTGTACATTTCAGAGTTGTTAGAGTGTTCGTCTTCTCTTATTAGCACCTGGAAATGATCGAAATTAACCTAGTGGCCAGGCGTATGCTGATTGGCCGATCGAGACACACAGCTAAGCTCTGCTGTGAAGATGTCTGCCGAGTCTGTTAAAGGTCCGCTCACACGGTGCGATTTATCGTACCGACTTGTAGCATGCGATACAAATGGATGTATTTGAATGGTTGACAAACCGTATCAACCAATTAAAAGCATCTATTTTAATCGCATGCTACAAGTCTGTACGATAAATCGCACTGTGTGAGAGGACCTTTAGACGTTCTCTGATAACGATTCTTAACTTTCCTATAGCACAGTTTGGCAAGGAAAAATCGCAGAAATATGGGTTTGGTACCGTTAGAAAGGAAAGTGTGTCGCGCCTGTACTGTATTTACTTAGTTCCTTCCTTTTCTTCTCCTTTAAGTGTTGGACTACCCTCATTCAGGCGCTCTTGTCTGTGGTCTGCACTCGGCAGGCTTGTATAGTCCCTCTTACTTGATCGTTAGTCTGTATTTCTTAGATAAAGTTCGTGAAATTTAACTCTGTCATTAGATCGCCTACATGACTCAAAACATTAGGGCACTTGTGCCCATGCCAAGGTTCGGTGTTTGTTCAGATTGTGGGTACTTGAAAAATCTGTTTTTCAATTCAAATTAAAAATACTAAATTTTGCCAAAACTTTCAACTTCTGGTAAAAAATAGATAGTTCCTACCTTCTTCTGTCTGGGAAAAATACAGAAAACCGTCTACTGTTTTTAATGTAAACAGTATTCTACATCGGGCAAGTGTTCCTTTAATGAATCCTTAACCAACTTTTACTTGTAAAACTTCGCAGCATTCAGCCCGTATCCCCTCTATAATTTTATGTCTTCCATCTTTTCTTACTTTTGTTTATTGTCTGTGTAAACAGTGGCCTACACAGTATAAGTCCAGGGCTTAAAGTGTACATTCCTTTATTGTAAATAAAGACGTTTAGAAAACAAGCTCTGAGCGTTTTTAGTAGTTAACTTCAATGTCATATCTTGATGATTAATATTGAAGCCTAAGTAATCAACGGATTGTATGGGTGGTGACAATGGTTTTGAGGATGGACAAACAGCCTGCTAGGGTAGAATGATACATAATGATATTAGTTTGGCAGTCGTGAGCCTTGTGACCCACCATTCAAGAGTCATAGATATAAGTTGTGCTTACATGACGTTTTTGTCGAAAATTCGAGAAAAGAAGTTATTAACATTTTCATGAAAAGGCTTAGATTTGAGCTCAGGCTATATTACATACAAGTGAGTTGTTATAGATTGTTTTACCATGTAAGCCTTAAATACTTCTTGTGATTTTTATGAATGGCGACAAAAGAGTCAGCCTCCTTCCAGTTAATAGTACAGATCAAACAGTTTGGAGATACAAGGTTAATGGCAAAGTGCAAACTATCCATTTTGAAATGTCTGCAAACCACATAGTTGTTGAGAGCTTTAGGGTATAATGGGGTTGTTAAGGGACCATTCTTATTTGTGAAAATGTTGGAGATAAATTGTCATTGTTCTTGGACAAAAATAACGAATAATTTTATTTTTAATCTATTGATTTAAAGAGAGATCGGATCTATTTTAGAACGATTCGCTATATACGGTTTCAATATAGAGTTTTGAACAGACCAAGAACACAATTCAATTTTTGATTCCAATAATTAACTTAATAATTTATTACCAGAAGTCAGATTTTCCCAATAGCTTATGTTTTGAGAGAGATTGTCTGCCGACAATATGCCAACCAAAGTAGATAGTAAATCTAAATATGGACCACAAGCATTTACCCATACTTTGGTTTTTGTTTTCGGGTGGGTCTCCTGTATTGAGACTGTATTGAGACTAAAACTAGTTTTAGCCGCTTCTCCAGTCTCGATATGGGCCTCTTTGTGTTGGTAAAAAAAATGTTTTGTGTGTTTTGCTAGTCCTATTTGACAAGATTGTGACCTTATGTTTTGGTTCATCGATCTCTTCGTGTTGGTAAAAAAACATTGTTTTGTGGGTTTTGGTAGTCATATTTGACGAGATTGTGACCTAATGTTTTGGTTCATCGATCTCTTTGACTTGTATAAGTAATTCAGGTTCAAACAGCTACTCATTGTCAGGCTTGATATGTTCTATGCACCTTTGTTTTACTTATCAACTGACATAAGCCCGGGGAAAAATAGCATCAATCGTTGCCCATGATCATACTTTTGACATTTTCGTCTCCATTTTTTTATTTGATAGGTAAAATTGGAGTTACTGTCCTAAAGGTCACAATGGAATTAAAAATAGTTTCCATAGAGATGTAATCTAAAACCGGAACACAAAGCCATTGAATTCATGTATTTCTCTGAACTAGGTATCCACAAGTAGGTCACATGTCGCCCTAGCAATGACCGAGTTATAAAGTAAACAGTAACAGCCCAGTGTTGTGCATGAAGATAGTACACAATTAAATTTCTCATTTGTGGAACTGATAATGTTTTGACACACCACACCTTAACTAATTTTCGTTCAGTCAAATGACTTGTTGGATGTTCCTGACCATTAAATTGTCTCGCGTCTTTCCTTAAAAATTTGCGAAACCTCTAATCGTGGTATTATAGGCCTACTGGCGAGCGCCTCTCTAACATCCACTTATGTCGCATGAGGAATGGTTGTAGTTTCCTCAACGATGATTTATTTAATAACTTTGTAGCAGATTCATCTAGATGCCTCTGTGGATCTCCCTCCGAGACAGCTAACCACTTTCTTCTCCACTGCTCGCTGTTTAATGTACAGCGCACATTATTATTAACTCTTTCGCTACCGCAAGCCGTACTGTGCAGCTCTCGGTTTTCACATCTCAGACGGCAAGCCGTACACTGCGGCGATCAGCCAACCTTAAAGGGGAATGAGCTGCCAAAATGTTGATATTTTGACGTTACAACAGAATGTTGAAATTATTGGCTATTTTTCTCAAGACGTATAATTTAGAAGCTTTTTAGTGCTTCTGGTCTCGAAAATGTACGATAAAGTATTGTTTTGAATTAACTTTGGCTTACAATGAATGAATGGTCGTCCCGGTTATTTAAATTTTGTTTACTTTTCGAACACGTTTTCGGTTCGTACAGGCCACATACTGTATGGATTTTCCTCATTCCAACACCAATCATTTAGTTTTTCGATGGCCTTCAAAGCATCTTACTGTCGTGACGATCAGAAATGATGAAAGAAGTGTGAATTTTGGCAGCTCATGCCACTTTAAGTAAACATCACTGTGATTGGTTGTTTTCCTATCAAATACTTGATTTTGACCAATGACTGTATTTTTAACGTAACGACTTCTGGTATGAACACTGTCAGCTTCAGGGAATTCCCAATGACGTAGAATTTACTAAAAGTAGACATTCCGACGTGTTTTTCGTTTCGGACATGGACAAGGGTGTCAACCCTGGGCCGTCACGGACCTGAGGCCACCGAATTACGGCTCAACATGCGGCAAATCTTATTTCCCAGTGGGCTTTTAGTGACAATGAAAAGGTTATCGACACATTTGTACCTTCTGATAAATAAAGTCGCAGTGATAGCGGTAATGATAGCACGGATAACGTAATGGCAACAACAACAACAAACAATACATGTGTAGGTGGGCGTTGCAGTTTCAGACATTACGCGTCCCTGACTTGTTCACCAAACAACTGTTTTTTCTCAACTCTGGAGGTTATTTTTATACTTTGTTATATTGGAACTGTGTCACATACTCATTATCTTCCTCTAAATCTGACAACCAGTGAAAAATCTATGTTTTTTTTCTAGTATTGAACTGAAGTTCAGAATTAAATTTTGCGAATTTTTAACATCCTTCCATTTCTACCAATATGCAAATTAGGAAATAAAAAAGCCAAGTTACATTTGAGACAAAATGTTTGTTTAGTTTTCTTAGAAATACATCTAGGATTATGAAAATATATACTTTGCCATATAAATTGTGAAAAGGTCGGATTCACAAGGCATTTATGTAGTTTGATGTCGCAATATAACAATTTATCAAAAGTGTGCCTGGGCCAACCATGTAAATTGCTCCGGTAGTGAAAGAGTTAAGAGATGTAGAATTTATTATCCCTGTTGCATAGCATTAGTACCACCATCCTACTATATGGAACCGTTGACTTGAGTGCTGACCTAAATAAAACTATTAAGAGATCAGTGTGCACATTTATTACAAACACAAAGCGATTTTTATAATACTTCACGGGTTCACCGAGATTGGTAACTGTTTGATTTTGCCCAGCCTGCCATATTTCACTCATGTGTTATGTATGTACATCTATATTTATGAACACTAAAACACACGCTCACAGGGAAAATCTTCTTGTCTAAAATAACCACGGAGACAAGTTTCTAATTGTGTTAAAAAGAGGTATATCATTTAGACCTTTATACCCCATCATACATTGCTGTAATAAAGTAAACCTATGATATTTCATTAGGTTGACGACTGACAGGAGCTTGGCCTTAGTCAGTAGAATTTTCTGGAACACTTGTACATCTATAGATAAATCACAAACAAATTTATATACATACAATGTTCTCTTCATCATCATTAAGTAAGGATTAAAGATACTGTAAACAGTCTGCTCTCATTAAAATACAATGCATTGCTGTATATGCAATAGGACACAGTATAAGCCCTTGGCTTAAGTGTACATTCAATGATTAAATAAACATGTTGAGAAAAAAAAAAGGAAACGAATCCAAGGGAGATAATTGTTGGTTTTATCTTGGGCACATACACGGGGGGAGTCAATATCACGTGATTTGTATAAATATATATATATTATTGACCTATATACTTACAACATATTAGTTGTTTCAAGGACGAAGGTAGGTGGACCAAGCAATGTACTAAACCTTTATTGATGTAGGGTATGCAAGCCTTGGTGGTTTTGTACAGAATTAGTAAGGATTTCAATCAGCTTTTACATCTTACCTTTCAATCTCTATTTGTGTAAAACAGGTGCCAGGCTAACTTATTTATCCTGACAACGACGACGTGTAATTGTTAAATTATTCGATATGGTTTAACCTGGTGAAGTACTGGTATTCCAATGTGACAATTTGCTTTGGTCGGCATAGCAAGGACTATACAAAGTATAGTAATTTGGTTTCCGCGCTACAAAATATCTACATATACCAACTCCGGACAATCACAGCCTTATCATCAGTAGAATTGTATTGAATATATTGGTATATTGTACATAACATTATACTTTTATAACAAGGCCTATTTATTGACTAACGATTGTATTAAATAGGCATCATATTATCCACTAGACATGCAGGTGTGTCTCTAGTTAGTTTGTGTGTACAAAACTACATGCATGTATAACTGCTTCGAGTGAATCAACTCACTGAAAAGCAAAACGTCTACAATGAAAATGTCAGGCACCATTTTCCAATGCACAAGTTGGCGTGATCGCTGCGTCACAGAATTACACCAATCGCGATTTTTATAATCAATACATATTTATATTTACCAAAAAAAAAAAAATGCTCACAGCCAGTTTACCGAAACTGTTGACTGGAGTTACTATCCCAAATGTCAATGGAATTAAAAATAGTTTCCATGGAGATGAAATCTAAAACCGGAACAGGTTGCCATTGTATGAATGTATTTCTCGGAAGGAAGTATCTACATGTAGGTCGACATGTAGCCCTAGCAATGACCGAGTTATAAAGCAAACGGTAACAGCCCAGTGTTGTACATGGAGATAGTACACAATTACATTTCTCATTTATGGAACTGTTTATGTTTTGACACACCTCGCCTTTACTAATTTTCGTTTATCAAATGACTTGTTGGGTGTTCCCAACAGATCTAACAGACGTGAACAAGGTTTTTATGAGTTACAAACATCTGACAGAAGTCATTTTACATTTGTCCTAATCTATGCCCACCCAGCTTTCAGATTTCTATCAATCTAACCTGGTCTTATTGCACATCCACACTTGTTTTCAGTCTTTGCTTCCGACAGCCTCCTTTTAAAGCCTGTTAAATATGCCAAGAACATATGTATTTATATCACAGGAGCACAGAAAAACTACACCAAAACTCCTGCGAACTCTCTTTCGTTGAGAAGCTAGGTAATGATAACCATTTAAATTGATCGCATACATTTACCATACCCAGTCTTGTAAATATGTGTTGCCTTAAATTATAAATATTTAATGTTCTTGTGGTTCTTATAATATAGCCGAATATACAGTATGCTGTTCGTGGGAAGTATTGAATTCTTTGATTCACATAATTCGTGGATTTAATGGATTTTTACATTTAATTATGTAACGGCAAGATGTATACTGGATCTCCACCCTCATGTGACCGAACTTGGACTAGTTTTCCATTATCTAATCTGTATATCCCCAGTCCCATCACATTACCACATTGTATTGACACATTTCTTTAACTTCTGTTTATTGTGACGCCAGAACAAAACAACTGAAGGCTGTTTTTTATTAAAACCCGGCACTAATTAAGTGCGTCCAAATCACATACGACAATTGGCTATGCTTTGACAATTGGCTATGCTTTATAAAGACAAGCTTACAAGGTTTCTGGCAATATTTTCACCATTATCTAGTGGATTCACTCGCTGTGCTGGCCCATGGTTCTGGATGTAGGCAAAAATATACAAGTCGTTTTATGTATAGAATACTGGAAAATAGTTCCAAGGGTCTTCTCAAAATCTACTTTTTGTGAATTTCTTCTCCTCACTTTGGCTACATTGCGGCTATTTGACAAAGGAAACAGTTGCTGCAGTATTTTTTTATATTGATCTCGTTTGACAAGTGTCTCACCAGAAATTTTATTTCATTGGATATTAATTGCATTGGTTAATGGATCATTTCACCCCACTTTGACCTCACAGTCACTTTATAGGCGCACAATTTGGTATATGGATCATGTGAGGTTTTTTCAACATGATAATTCATCTGACATTTGTCCCACTATAAAATTACCTCATTGGGTTTCGGGTCAGATAACTGGCCCTTCTAACATTTCGCCCACTATACAGTTCTCTTATCCTTACATTTAATTCTACTGATATTTCAAAGTCGAATATGGTCCTGCTATAGCTGTAGGAGAAGTCATATTTTACTGTATTATAGCCGATGTGTAACAAAGCAATAACAAGTCACTCCCTGCAGCATGACCCATTGGTGTAACCCGTGTTCAAACTCTGTGGTTTGCTTTAACATTCTTGTCATCATAGCATCTTTAGCATCTTGGATCGACATTACGAGATCCCTTAACTTTAATGTAAATTCAAAATCTAAAGTGGTACGGTAAATTAAGTGCTGATTTAGGTAAGGTAATAGTATTTAGGTAAGTTTACAAGGTAAATAATATGAGATGTTCGTCAATAATTCTTCAGACATTTTTATTAAACAGTTTACGAAAAATGCAATTTGAGTGAAGACAAAAACTCTTATCACATGTGGACTATCTTCCTGTCAGTTTACATTTCACTTTCCTCAATCCTCAATAATAAATGAGCAAGACAATGAAATCATTTCGACCATTTATTGAAAAATGTAGTGACTGTTATCTTGATACCATACCTGACTTTAATGGGCAATTCTCTTTTGACATGAATGCTATATGTATATATATATCTTAAATTATCAAGCCTAGTATTTCAATTTTCAGTAATTCAACCTATTATTTTAATATAAATTATTTTTTCATTCCACGTCGAACGTTTGTAGCTTCAGGAACATGGTGCTTTGTAAAATACATCAAAACGAAAGTTCCATTGAACTCAATATACGACCCCAAAATACTTTTCATTGAAAGGCATTGCAGTAAAGAAATACGTCCATATATCAAAAGCAGGACGTGAAATTTCACTTCCACCCATAAATGCTGTATATTTACAGTAAATTCGTCACTACACCATTGGATGTAATCCATTATAGTAAATATTATAATGACCTGATAGTAAAACAGTCTAACCAACTGCTGGCACATGAATATTGGTTGTTTATTAATTCACGGTAAATTTGATTTGTTCTAACCTGGGATATTCATCCCAGTTCTAACTATGGGCACACCAAAAAAAAGAAAAAAGAAATAAACAACGACCGAAGAATGGTAATTAGAAACATAGTAATCACATATATGAGAAAACCAACGTCATGACACCTTGCCATCCAGTTGTCGGGTCATAAACAAAAAATATAGAACTGTACCTTAGAGCAATTGGAGTTAATAACAATCTAAAATTCAAGGGATACCAGTTAAGATTCTTATATGATACTGACGAGGTAACATAACTATCCCAGTCTAAAATAAGTCTCATCGCTCTTTTTTGTAAAATTTCTAGACGATTAATATGAGTTAATGACCTAGAGCCCCATACAGAGAGGCAATAATCTATGTGAGGTAAAATTATAAAATAGTTTTCTTGAATGAAAAACTTAACATTTCTTAATCCTGTTATAACCCTGTCACACAAATATTGACCGTTTTGATAAAGGATGCCGACAAAAAGATTCATGGCACATAATCATCAACATAAATAGAACTGTTACTTTAAAACCATTTGATTTATAGCCCAAAATGAATGCGGGCACACAGACGGTTGCGAACATGTTGCCATTACACACCCCGCCTTTCGAAAGCAGTTGTTCATTTTAGTGTATAAGAGAAATCAAACAACATCACACTGGAATATGTGCAACAACATGAGTAGTTTTATAAAAAAGAAAATATATAGTATACTGTAAGAGGAGTTAAATGAAATGGATATGATTTACATAAAGCAATGTGAAAAATCCTTTAATAGCATTTAAATGATGTTGTTCAATTTGTTAAGTTATTATTTTGATTAAGTACAGGATCCATATACATGTACATAATTCATTTTTCTCTGATTGCAGGATACTTAAAGATTTACAATGTCTGCAAGCCTGATAGACAGGTTTTCCGTCCTCAGTGCACTGGATATAGATGTGAAAGCATCTATCGGGAAAATATTGGTGTTTAACAACAAAAAGCGTCAAAATGCTGTTGTCATCACTGGGGATGACAATGTATTTGGTGTTGGGGCAAACAACAATGGCTGTCTAGGGACAGGTAAATATAAATTTCATAATTCATTTACTTAAATATAAAGTTGCAGAAAGCTTTACATCTTGTTTCTATTAACCCAGAGAATAATTTACGATCCATTTAAATAAAACAACAGATAACATTTCTTTAAAGTAGCATAAACTGCAAAAAAATCACCCTTTTCGGAACAATAAGAAGCTTAGAAGTTGATCGAAAACATAGAATAGTGAAGATGAAATGAGGAAAATCCTTGCAGTCTGTGGCCGAAGTCAAGCAAACAATGCTCGAAAAGTAAACAAAAAGTAAATAACAAGGACAAACGCTCTTTCAATCTAGGTCCCACTTCTAAACACTCAAATAACGTACCGCATTTATACCTGTCGCGCTTAAAATGCTTCTAATTTGTTCTTTCAAAAACTAGATAATAAAAAACTGGCAAAAAAAACCCTACGGCTTCTAGAATGCGTGAAGCGATATATTCTAGAGGTAAACAAACTTTAAATATCTGGGGTAAAGGTTTACTCATATTATACCTAGATTAGTTCAAAACACCAAGTTAGTGTACATTTAGAAAACTAGCAACATTTAAAAGTGTTTTAGTTAAACATAGCCGATAATTAAGTTTTAATACAAACACATCAGCATGATGACAGTTTAAGTCACTTTTTGGAGCCGCCGTGGAGCGCAGCGGAACAAGGTTCCTTTGAGGGTATGTAGAGGAAAAGAGTGAGAAACAAAGTTATATGAGAATAGTAGCAAATTTACGATGTCACCAACTTACTGCCAACGTTATTATGTACAAATTGTCTTTATCCCTCCGCCAGTGAACCTAATGGCGCAGCGATTTTTTGATCTATGTTTTCATCAATAAGCATGAAAGAGTGATTAAATAGTTATCTAAGTGTTTGCAATGTGTCTCTTAGCATTGTTTGAATATAAGACACATGTTAATTTGTACACAATTAATGTATTTTTCAATTTAAATGTCTTTTTACGTGAAATTCTCGAGCGAGAACCACACGGAAAGTTTGGCAATTTGAACATCTATTTACATGAGGCTTCGGAAGTGTGAACCTCCTCTCAGACCGAGCGAGGCTCATATTACTGTGGGATAGATCATGGTTTCCGAATATATGACACATAGGCAGGTCAATGCTCTCTCAACCGCTGGAAACTTTTAGACAGACTAAATCAACAAGAACAGAAAGAATCGCCATGTTCATCGCCATGTTCACCGCCAAAATTGTACATTTTGCGGTATGTGATGTTTTAGAACTGTATTGGTTATCGTCAAACATGGCGGGCAACTCTTGATGAGTCAAAATCTCAAGAAAGAATGACGCATATCGTTTTCGACTCGCAAGTTAGACTCGCGCTGTATCGAGGTTTGCATGCAGCTTCGAATACAATCATATTCTCGCGAGATCTCCTTTAGACGTGGCTAAAATAGACATCGTACGACTTTACCGGGATTTTCGCGTGCGATCTAGGGTAACATTTTTAAAAGCTATCAAATAAATATAAAAATCCTGACATCACGCTGTACGTGAATATATATTTTGAATTTAAGAAAACATTAAACTAGTAACGGAAATGTAAAGTCAATTTCACAAAAAAGTCCCATTTTTACGAAAATTGTTGCCTGGTAGAAACCCTAGAGACAGGGGGAACTTACTCTCAAAGACTAATTTCATCACCCGATTTTAGCACTTAGACATTTTTATATCTGACTCACTGTCAGTTGATTGATGACAAGGAAAATATATATCAAGGTATGAAGCTGAAATTATTAGGAATTCCAATCGCTTACATTGCCAAATTTACTATTTTCCTGTTGTATACGAGCCGGGACTGCTTATTGTGTCGGTTGACATTGTTCGAAGTTTTCAGTTACTTACGCGTACTTCAAACCTCTTAAGTCGTATTCGAAGGTTGAAAACAAAAACACACAAAGCGTCAAACAGATGTGGAATAGGTGGTTTTTTGTTTGTTCGTTCTTAAAATGAGTTGAAATAGCCTGTGTGGTTACTGAAGGTATTTTGTCGGCGTCAGAGGGATTTTGGCCGACTTTCAGCTGTCGCACAATGATGTCATAATGGCGCCAATAGTATACCGACCATTCTGGGCGCGTAAGTCACACGTTTTTTTTTTCTTTGTGCCAACATTTCACTGATGTGACTCACACCATATAATATGTACAATTCAAAACATGCAATGATATTACTAGCAGTCTATGAATAGACTTCTTACATCACTCCTATTCATCGAGATACAGAAAATACTTAAATTTGTTGATTGCCACCTTCCGTTGTCCTAATTGTAGTAAACGATACTCTAATGAGCTAGGAGCTCCCAAAATGTATATTAGATGTGTATTCAGATAATCATCAGAGTCTCAACTAGCCTACCAAGGTCGCATGGGGAAATTTGTTTGTGTCTTTTAGTAGGGATGTACAGTCAAATTTCAAATCTTAAAAAATTAAGAATTTTTTAAATTAAAAAACACTAGGACACATGTAAAATCAATCTGCAACTTTGACCTTTTCTAACATTTTGCACATAGCATAATGATACGATAGCTTACGCCAGTCAATCTCAATATTTGGGATTGCACAGCATAAATTATGACATTCGATCAGATGCGCAATGAGGTGAAAAGTATGGTACATGTACACTCTTCATACCCACTTTTAAAAAGTATGTAAAACTGAATTTTATCGGCGGTAGGCGGCTCCTCAGAGGTCTATAGGACGAGCTTATTGCTTCGCGTCATGAAATTTTGCGTTTAAAGTATCCGTTAAATATGCATTTATTTTACGAGCATTTTACGTGTCACAGGTATTCTGTTTAGAACTATCATAAATGTCAAAGTTCAGTCATTTAATGAACTTATATCTGATATATTTATGATCACTAAAACACTGATATACAGTACCGTCGCCTTCGAAAGGAAAATACCCTTCTGTCAATTACGCGTAAACTATTAAAACCTCAGGGCTCAAAAGTGATGTTTGCACGAGGTGGCTGTGACTGATCACCGAAACGAATCTGCTTCACTACGCCATGGTTAAATAGATCCGCAGATAGAATGCTCTCCATATCTCATTAAACGTTTCTACAAGTCTTTTATGAAAAGTACTGTTACGTACAGCTGAACTGTTAACATATGTATCTATTTCGATTGTCTTAGAATTTTCTCGATTGTGACGTAATGTCTGTTTGTTTACGAAATGTTTCAATTTTGACCTATATTCCCAACTGTTACTATGACGACTCCTTGGAAAGTTCTAGTCTCTATAATTTTAGTTCATAACCTGTTGTAATGCGTAGATCCAAGAAGATTCTCGAAATACTCTATTTGTATGCAAATGCTTTGATCTTTCTGGAAGTACTGAAAGTGTATATAAGACGTTGTTTTATCGTTATTAGTCAGTCAGTTTTCCAGCTGGTCTCGAGTGCTATATACAAGTTATATTTTGTTCAGATTTATATCTGGACTCTGTATGATACAGCTAGTAAGCTGCTATCTTGAATACGATATTCGTCTTATGACAGAGAGTCAGTTTTCCAACTGGTCTCTGTATGATACAGCTAGTAAGCTGCTATCTTGAATACGATATTCGTCTTATGACATAGAGTCAGTTTTGAACTGGTCTCGATATACTTTGGATGCTACGGTCTGATATGAGTCAGATTTCTATCTGAACTCAGTTTACTATCTTTGAATAAGATATTCGGCCTGCTTTGTCAGTGATACCTGACTTGTGAATTCTGTCAAGAATTTATTCTGTGGATATACCACCAGTGTGCTAAACCAGTGTGTTTTCAATATTCTATCCTGCGGATTTACCATTGTGTCTTCAAGATTCATTCTGGGAATCTATATTTCGTCGATTCGTGGTCATCGGATTTAAACCAGTGAACCTTGTGAAGGATATACAGATCTTTAAGAACTGTAATTACTTAACTTGTATAAGTAAGTCATTTTGATATATGTTTTCTTTCCAACGTTTATGTAATATTTGCCTGTAAATAAGTTAGTCCGTTTGCTTTTTAATATAAATCAAAATTTGTACATAAAATCTGCTGGTTTGTTGTTACTTCTTTTCATTATCATTCGGTATCGTAACAAAATTGGGGGCTTTATCCGGGAATATTTCGTAATTCATTGAGCGAGATTGTGCTCGGGGAAAATTCGAAATTCTAAAACTCTTTTCAACTAAGCATTTAATCTTTGTTATACCAGCAGATTTTATTCACCATGTCTGACTTTAATCCAGACGATTTCATGCAAGCGCCCGATCAGGACATTTTCGATTCTTTAAGTAGGAACGATTTATTTTTGTTAGGCGAATATTTAGGGCTTAACTTAAAAAAATCCTCTCGTAAACAAATATTACAACGTGATATTGCTGAACATTTAGTTGAAATTGAAGCATTTGACGAAAGTGCATTATGTGAATATTTACCTGATACAGATAAATCACGGCTAGTGCAACAAGAAAAATTTAAAATGGATAAAGAAATAGAAATGCAGAAATTACTAAATGAGAGAGAACGAGAACGTGAACAATTAGCGGCAGAGCGAGAACGAGAACGTGAACAATTAGCGACAGAACGAGAACGAGAAAAATTGCAATTTGAAAGAGAAAAGCTAGAAAAAGAAATGAGGGAGAAAGAGCTAGAAAAAGAAATGAGAGAGAAAGAACTAGAAAAAGGAATAGAAAAAGAAATGAGAGAGAAAGAACTAGAAAAAGAAATGATGCGAATGAAACTTGAAAATGAGAGGGAGATTGAAAAAATGAGAATTGAAAAGGAAATGGAAATTAGACATTCAGAAATTCAACAAAAGTCTGAAAGGGATTGTAAATTTGATTTAGCTCATAATATTAGATTAGTTCCACCATTCCGTGAGAAAGATATTGACAAATATTTTCTGTCATTTGAAAAAATAGCTGAAAATTTAAACTGGCCTAAAGAATATTGGACTATGCTTTTACAAAGCGTACTTGTCGGTAAAGCTATGGATGTGTATACATCATTATCTGTAGAGCAGTCTAAAAGTTTTGACACAGTCAAACATAAAATACTACAAGCTTATAACCTGGTTCCAGAGGCTTATCGTCAAAAGTTTCGAAATTGTGAAAAAAATAAAGATGAAACTTACACTGAATTTGCTAGGAAAAAGGAACAACTATTTGAGAGATGGTGTCTTTCTAAAGAGGTTAATCAAGATTACAACAATTTAAAAGACATTGTTTTAGTTGAAGAATTTAAATGTTGTATCCATAGTGATATTAGAACATATCTTGAGGAGAAGGGGGTGGATAATTTAGAGTCTGCAGCGACCGCAGCTGACAATTACGCAGTCACTCACAAACTTCCATTTGAGAGCAAACCAGGTAAACAATTTTCATTTAGAGATCGTTCTCAAAATTCTTTTAAACCTAATGACAAGCCTCACTTTAAAAATCAATCAAGACCACAAAATACTGGTAATACTGGAAATACTGGCAAGACTGGTAATAATGGCAATACTGGAAATGAAAATAGATTTCAAAATAAACAATTTAGTAGAGTTACATGTAACTATTGTAAAAAGCCTGGCCATCTGCAGTCTAATTGTTTTCAACTAAAACCAAATCGTGATAATTATTCTAAACCAACTGGATTGTGTCTTGTGGATACCGACAACACACAACAGGTAGTGACATGTACTTGTGGACATCCTCCACCTAAAGACCTTAATAGACAACAAAATGAAGATTCATTTAAACCAACAGGATTATGTGTACTGAATAATGATAGTACTAAACAAGCTGTTAGCTATGTTAAACCACCTATTAAAGATGAAAAATTGGAATTTAATGATGGTGTAATGAAAGTTTTCAAACCATTTATTCACACTGGATCTGTTTCACTTAATAGTGATAATTCTAATGCTGTCCAAATTAAAATACTTAGAGATACAGGCGCATCTCAATCTCTTATGTTGTCTACAGCGTTGCCATTTTCAGAAAGTTCTTACTCAGGCAACGATGCTTTAATAACAGGTGTAAATTCTACTGAGTCAGTCTCATTACATAATGTGTATTTAAATTCAGACATTGTATCCGGCCCTGTTAGTGTTGGTATTAGACCTTCATTACCATTTGATGGTATTCAATTGTTGTTAGGTAATGACCTAGCTGGTGATAAAGTAATTGTTAAATCCACTATATCTAGTAAACCTTGTACAGTTATTAACACTGATCAAAACAAGCAAGAAAAACCTAACTTGTACTCTTCATGTACTGCAACAAATGTTATGAGTAAAAATAATGTAGTCCTATCTAATGAAAATAGTCTTGATAACAATTATGTTGACTTAGAGGACACATTTTTGGCTGATTTGTTTAAAGCCAATTCACTTTGTGATGTTATTTCTGATTGTTCATTTGGAAAGCAAGAATGCTTTATATCTAACACTATTTTAATGATTGATAAATCTAAAGATAATTTTATTCCAAATCCTTTGGATACTGACGTTGCGTTAGACGCAACTATTTGTTATTGTGAGTCAGATTCTAGCATAACTGATCCTAATATTGTTGATAAGGACTTTAGTGATCTTAATTATTTAGTTAAGACTCCTGATCGGCACAAAGCATGTCAATCATGTCATACCAATAGAAATGACGTTAACAATGAATCTATTTTACAAATTAACCTACATGTAGTTTCTACTGACCCTGACAATTCTTTCGTCGAAGAGTCTACATTCAAGGATTTTGGAACACCAACGTCGGATTACAAGTTACCGACACAATTGGAGGACTCTGAAATTCCTAAACCCATTTCCGTAAAAAGGCGTCGTTTGGAACCTTATCAACAGGATAAACTGCAAACATTGATCTCTGACTTTTCCCATTTATTTCCTGATGCTCCATCTAGGACTTTTGTTAACTTTCATGATGTTTGTGTTGACAACTCTTCGCCTATAAAAAACCACCTTGACAGAATTGAACTCTTCCAGAGACTCAGTAAAGCCAATTTGACTATCGGTCTTGGAGAAAGTGAGTTTCGACGTACCACAGACATTATCACGGATGTGTCGTCGGTCAGGGTCAGGTCACACCAGTTCAACTTAAACTTAAAGTTGACGTCATTTCACATTTCCTGGTGCCTGATTGTAAAAGACAACTGAAACGCTTCTTGGGTATGGCTGGATATCTTGGAAGTTTTATCAAAATTCACTTTCATTTTCTAAGCCTTTGACTAATTCGCTTAAGAAAAACGTAAAATTTATTTGGTCTGATAAATGTCAAACCTCTTTTGAAAAGATTAAAGCCATACTCTTTAGCGATCCAGTTTTCTTAGCACCTGATTTTTTAATTCATTTAAATTAGAGTGTAATCAACCTATTGTTGTTTTTGGTGATCCTAACCCCATAGTGTTTTGAATAAGTTTCGGATTGTTTATCTAGAATGTAAATAACCAAATGTTATATAGTGCTATCTATATTTTTCTAATGTACCTTTTTTTTAAAGAAAGTTTTTGTCAAAACTTTCTTTCTCTGAAGGGGGAGGGTGTTGCGTACAGCTGAACTGTTAACATATGTATCTATTTCGATTGTCTTAGAATTTTCTCGATTGTGACGTAATGTCTGTTTGTTTACGAAATGTTTCAATTTTGACCTATATTCCCAACTGTTACTATGACGACTCCTTGGAAAGTTCTAGTCTCTATAATTTTAGTTCATAACCTGTTGTAATGCGTAGATCCAAGAAGATTCTCGAAATACTCTATTTGTATGCAAATGCTTTGATCTTTCTGGAAGTACTGAAAGTGTATATAAGACGTTGTTTTATCGTTATTAGTCAGTCAGTTTTCCAGCTGGTCTCGAGTGCTATATACAAGTTATATTTTGTTCAGATTTATATCTGGACTCTGTATGATACAGCTAGTAAGCTGCTATCTTGAATACGATATTCGTCTTATGACAGAGAGTCAGTTTTCCAACTGGTCTCTGTATGATACAGCTAGTAAGCTGCTATCTTGAATACGATATTCGTCTTATGACATAGTCAGTTTTGAACTGGTCTCGATATACTTTGGATGCTACGGTCTGATATGAGTCAGATTTCTATCTGAACTCAGTTTACTATCTTTGAATAAGATATTCGGCCTGCTTTGTCAGTGATACCTGACTTGTGAATTCTGTCAAGAATTTATTCTGTGGATATACCACCAGTGTGCTAAACCAGTGTGTTTTCAATATTCTATCCTGCGGATTTACCATTGTGTCTTCAAGATTCATTCTGGGAATCTATATTTCGTCGATTCGTGGTCATCAGATTTAAACCAGTGAACCTTGTGAAGGATATACAGATCTTTTAAGAACTGTAATTACTTAACTTGTATAAGTAAGTCATTTTGATATATGTTTTCTTTCCAACATTTATGTAATATTTGCCTGTAAATAAGTTAGTTCGTTTGCTTTTTAATATAAATCAAAATTTGTACATAAAATCTGCTGGTTTGTTGTTACTTCCTTTTATTATCATTCGGTATCGTAACAGTACATGTACTATTGTGCGAAATGTAACATATAAGGTACAACAAATTTTAGTTTCCTCAAATTTATTTCAGGAATAGTCATAAACCGCCCGTGATGTCATACCAGCCTTGAGAGTGGACACGACGACGGCTTCCCACAGTGTGTGAGTTTCTACTCACAGCGTTTGAAGTAAACATGTCTGTGGAAGACTCGGCTACAAAGTATCATTTGTATTGTTCAATGTTATGTAAACTACTTGCTGTTGGACAGTGGTTAAATCGGCTTATAGCTATGGAATGCCAAAGCGGAAAAAATTCAACATTTGCAATTTTACCTTCAGCATCTCGATTTTTTGTTCAACAAAACAATAGTTTTCAACATTCGTTAAAAATTTTGTCAACGACCATATTTTGTGGCTCAATTCTATGTTATTTTATATTTAAATCGCGTTTATTTCATTCAAGACCCAAAAAAAATCATACCACATGCATCTGAAAAAATAATCCAAAACATTATCATACTGGTACATCAATTTTTACAGCCAGCTTAGTGTTATTTTATATGCGTAACATGTCTTTTTTTATTTTTTAAAAACGCATTACCTCTAAAGTTTGGTTCAAGGCGTACGATTTTTCGTTTCAACCACTGAACAGTTTTTATCGTTCACCTGTTGAGCTGGTTTTCGTCCAATCGTTGAAGTGTTTTTCTGTAAAACGTTGACCTGATTTTCCCGTTAAATGTTGAACTACCATTTAGTTGAGAGAAAAAAAATGATTTCTCGCAGCACGTGACACTTAGTCGTGATCACACAAATCGGTGACGTCACAAAGTTGTTATTGACACATCTCATTGATGTAGACGACCAACGGGTATCCTTCATCGAGACGATGCCTCCCCTGATTAACGATAATATTCAATTTGACCCTACGCAGACTCCGCCCCTCGCGAGCGAATTGACCAATCAGCTTGCCGGAAATCCCCCACACCTCCAGCTCCTGACCGACCTCGACAAACAAAAGCGAAAAATGGCGATCGAATAATGCTATGCGTGTCAAACGGATTGTTCTGAAATTACGTTTATTTGCTATTTACTTTTTGACACTGCAAAGTATTTAGTCGGATGATGATCATTGATCATTTCCACACCAAACAGAATGGTTACACACTGTTGTTAACGGTTGTTACCCTCGGACAGTCGATATATTCCGACCGTATCGTAGGGTACTGGTACGATCAAGGAGTGTCTATTTTACTTTTTTTAGTATTTATACTTAGGGTACAGTAGTTTATTTTCACCGCTATCCCGTAGCTTAGGCCACATTTTATATTGCCTATTTTTCGCTGTCGAAAGTGGATAAAAACTTAGTTTTAGTTTTACTAAGTTTTAGAATACCCAAAAATGCGAAGACGACCTACGGTAAAAAAAAATGGCACTTCGAGTTAGATTTAAACGAAAATCTGTCGTCATTGAAAAAAAGATTCAGCTTGGACTAAAGGCTAATTTCATATGAATGGAAGAGTAGGTTTTGGTGAGGTTGCCATTTTCCCTATGGACTGTGGGTATCACATGCCAGTACATGAAAGGTACACAATTTGTACAAATATATACGAACATTCACCGATTCAGATTGTGAGGTTTTTAAATACTTTGTTTTGTTGTTGGGCATGCCGAGAAGGTACTACAAGTACTAGTGAACAAAATTAAATTAAACTTGGCAAACACCATCTAGAGGGAAATAATCTTCAGCATGCCGAAATAAAACATCTATCAATAAATCTGTCCATCAATCTAAAGCTCGAAAAATTAAATTAAACTTGGGAAACACCATCTAGAGGGAAATAATCTTCAACATGCCGAAATAAAACATCTATCAATAAATCTGTCCATCAATCTAAAGCTCGACAGGATGGCGACCAACTAAAATATACCAGGAACTTTAGGAAGTCAAGCAGCCTTTCAGACTGTGGATCTGTCACTAAAACCTCAGTTAGATTTCATCTATGGAATCTACACTCTGGATACAATGCTGAGTTTGTAAGCACAAGTTTTCTGGTGACCAACAAAATTAATAAAAAGAAAAACATATCACAGATATTAAATTTAATTATTTCCCTCCACGCCATGGTACATATATAAAGACATGCTTCCTTAAAGTGGCATGAGCTGCCGAAATTCACACTTTTTTCATAATTTCTGATCGTCACGACAGTAAGAGGCTTTGAAGGCCATCGAAAAACTAAACAATTGACGTTGGAATAAAGAAAATCCATACAGTATGTTGCCTGTACAAACCGAAAACGTGTTCGAAAAGTAAACAAAATTTAAATAACCGGGACGACCATTCATTCATTCTAAGGCAAAGTTACTTCAAAACAATACTTTATCGTACATTTTCAAGACTAGGAGCAATAAAAAGCTTCTGAATTATACGTCTTGAGAAAAATAGCCAATAATTTCAACATTATGTTTTAACATCAAAATATCAACATTTTGGCAGCCCATGCCACTTGAGGCATGGTTAATGCATATCTGCCTGATTGGATTTATGGTAGTTATGATACCCAGTACTCAACTTTATTTCTTGCCAACAAAGTCAAAATAAAAATCTGTGAAGTCAAAACAAAAACATATTTTGCATAAAATCGAGATTGGATTGAATTATTTCAATACTGGTAAACAATTCAATCACAGAATGGAGAACAGTAAGTAGAAGTTGATGAGTATTTATGAGAAATGTTCAGGATGTTGAATCAGCTCTACACCTTATTTATTCTGTTGGCAAAATGTCTTTTAAATATTTGGGAGCAGTTTTCAGACAGGGATTTCTTTATGAATTGTGAAATGTACGGAATCTGGTTTTCACAATTATGGCTTTTGCATAAAAAAACATTCACAGAAATTAAAAGTCAGGTTATATCTTCAGGCCAGTCATGAATATGATGCCTAGTCTCCTAGAAGAACACCTCGCCAGTGATTCTGTCTGTAAGCGTTCCATAAACTAAAGTCTTAAAAACTTTTTTTGTTGATACTCAATCCCTATTAGCTTTGGGGTTTTAAATTTTGGAAAACTTGAGACCGTCAAATTCTCCAACCTCTTTTGGTATCAAAGAACACTTGTAAGTTTTATTTTCCTCCACTTTCCTGTGACAGTCTCCATGTTTTACGATATTGTACTTTGGCCTGAGGCACCTCTTGTTTTAGGGAAACGTCTCCTTTTGACAATACCAAGGGGACCTAGGCTCTAGGAAATAAAAAGCAAAATAAGCAAATTACAATTGTGCTCTGATATATTACATGTAATTTTTTTCTTTAAGTTGGGCTCAGCAACTTTGTGAGTTTAATCCTTTGAAGTTATTATTCTGTAATATCACATATTGACAATAATATATCATTTTGGAGTATTAATTTTTAAATTATGACTGACATAAACAAATGTTGTGTGGAGAGTATTCATTCAATTATAAGTTTTATACATCAACAGTGTACACTAACAGCTGAACGACAGAGTTCTCATGATACGAAAATGATCTATTTACTGTGCAGACCAAATGACTTACAAAACACTTGATTAGTAAGAGGAAAAACTGATGACAGCAGGTCTACGAGTCATATCTTCGCAGGATTACAAATACAATACATTGACAGTTGTTGTTGTATCGGTATCAACCATTTGAATTTTGACGTATCGTCACTAAGCCGTAAGCGAACAGCATACAGTTTAAGTATTTAACCAATGACTTAGAATACATTCATTATCATTCTTGTAATCTACTTACCCAATCGCACATCTCATAGCGCCACTGTCAGATGTATATCGGTGGTTGAAATCTTATGATTCACTTTTTCGTACCACGGAGTAATCATCGAAAACATCTTCACCTTGCCGAAATACTCGAAGGCACATGGATTTCACTGGCTATGAACGATATTTTCACCAGTACATCGTGCAGATATATTCCCCAGACAGTTTTATTATACAGGCGTGCGCTTCTAGAGAACTGCAGACAGAAAGTTATCGGTAAGGCCGTGCACAGTTCAACCAACAACCACACTAGCGGCCATGTTTCGACTCAATGTTTGTCCGAGGTGAGCTCATAAGTAGGCGGAGCGTCGTGTAAGGTCAAATTGCTGATGGATACTGTGACGTCATCAGTTTTTGTATAGAAACAGTCACGTGTTTCTTGCGCGAGATGTCAAAACCATGTAAAAAACAGGTCAACAATAAATCGGTTCAACAGTTGCGCGAAAAAAAAAAACAGTTCACTAGTTAAACGAAAAAACACTTCAACGGCTGAACGAAAAAAAAAAACACGTTAACAGTTGAACGTAAAAACTGAAAAGTAGTGGAATGAAAAGTTGCAAGTGTTGGACCAATTTTTAGAGGTAATAAATAAAAAAGACATACTAGTATAATTATATGTATCGATGATATAAAATTTTGTGCATTTCTTGGATTATTTTTTTTAGGATAGTATTTTTTTTAAGTGTGTTTCGTTTGAAAATGTTGCCATATATCTTGTTACTTTTTTTGGACAAAATTTTTAACGAATGTTGAAAAATATTGTTTTGTTGAGCAAAAAATCGAGACGCTGAAGGTAAAATTGCAAATGTTGAATTTTTTCCGCTTTGGCATTCCATATATAGCCGACAGATTTTTCTTGTCAGTCAGAGCTGTCAAGGCAACTTGCTTATTTTATTTATTTTGCATACATGTTGGTTTTATGATCTTTACTTTACGGACTTCGGGTTTTAGGTTTGATTGATTTCTGTTTATTGTCAATCAAGTCAAAATTCACTATGGTCTCGGGATAATGTCAAAATTAGGAAATCTTCTATACATGTTATGACAAGTTTTGATTTTCTTCTCAGTCCCAACGGACCGTCTGATCGTTTTGAAAGAAAATCATATTTGGACCAAATTGTATATAGTGTCCGTTATTTTCTATGTTGTTATTGTTTTATTCACTCCTCTTTCAATTGTCACTTTACTTTTATAGAAGCGAATCCGGTCAGTCAGAGCTGTCAAGGCAACTTGCTTATTTTATTTATTTTGCATACATGTTGGTTTTATGATCTTTACTTTACGGACTTCGGGTTTTAGGTTTGATTGATTTCTGTTTATTGTCAATCAAGTCAAAATTCACTATGGTCTCGGGATAATGTCAAAATTAGGAAATCTTCTATACATGTATATTATTAGTTTTACAGAATCTGTAATTCCCATTAAATAAAAACGGAGATGGGTTTCACACTGGTTGGCATCTCAATATGAGAGTTAGCGACGAAATGGATTTTACGGGTGATGCATGCGTGTGTATGCCTCTTGAAAGATATTGACTTTACTTCATCTGAGTGTCCTTTCAACATTGATACATTTGGCACAAACAGGTTTAAAGAAATGCATTTCATTTAAGATAAGATATACATTTTTCATGAAAAGTATCAGAGATTGAAACTTCAAAATAACTTTGTTGTACAGACTTCACAGTGGATTCACGGCTAACTCACTCGTGGCATACACGCGTAAAAGTTTAGGCATCGTCACCTAATGGCGATGCATGTTATTTCATCAAGGTTCTTTGTTTGTCAACTAAAGTAATGGTAAACCAAAGATATTTTAAGGTTAGGTTTAAAACAATAAATTTCATTTAAGAAATGTATTGATTATAATAAATCGATGGTTGCAACAAAAATATATTTGCTATATCGACGTATTCAACGAAATCTCTGAAATCGGTGGCATATATACGCATAGACAAGGGGCTTTGTTTATCAACTTCAGTTCATTTTAGTCCCATCAAATCTCAAAGAATGAATAAACAGTTGATAAAAAGATTAGATTTCCTAAAAAGGGTAATGTACAGTTGTTATTGTAAACTCGTACGTCCCCGCCCCCTCTAGCCCAAACCGCCATGAGTGTGAAATTGTCATTTTAAATCAGCTAATCTCTTGATCAGGATTATACAATGTCTTACCTAGACGATTAACATAGCAGGCATTTAACAAAACCCCATGGTACTCTCTTATTAGAAGGCTTTTGTTTCTCAATCTCTTCAGGCTTTTGTTTCTCAATCTCTTCAACCTTTTATTTCAGCAAAAGCTCAAGCGGAGAAGCACTTACACACTCTGGAATTTCACAATATAAACTCACGATGAAACGCAACAGATCAATCATATATTTATTTCCATATTGATCAGTGTTTCTCAAACGATCTATACTTGCGCGGTCCTATTCAGAAATCTTTCTTATAGTTACAACTTCCATGCTATTCAATTGAAATGAAGGATACATATTTGGCATCATATATATACATTACAAATTGAAACCCTGCATATAAAAACGTGTCAAAGAACTCCGCGGACACTTGACACGCATCACCATAAGACCCACAAGACCTACATAATCTGATAAAATGACCGTCACATGTCTAAAAGAAACCATTCTGTCAAAATGAAATTTTGAAGCAGGTGAACTAATGAAAAATTTTGGAAAAAAACATATGATGTAGATAATGTACATGAAAGAATCAATTTTACTAAGTCAAATCTACCGTATTCAAGCGGCGAACTTATTTTTCAAACACAAGAGTTAATTAAAATATATTTCTTAAGTACTTTTTTCATTGATTAATTTCCTTATAACAATAAAATTTATTTGTTTATATATATATAAATCTGAAAGAATAATAAATCATAAAGTTTTCAGGGGATGAGATCCGTGCACCGCTCGATCAGCAGTCCAGTACGTTACCTCGGAGCTACTGAATTCACGACAAATGTCGGTAGAAGGGTCTAACATAATCCTGGGTCGCTTTTGAATTGACCTGGATAGTGCTTCTGTTCATCCTTTTCAACTATTACATATTGCTCATAAACGTACAAACAAATAAAAAGTAACAAACACTATCTACGATAGACAAGTCTGAAGAAAGTCAGACACAAGTGCAGGCCGCACAGCAGGTGACGTTCCAATTCAATAGCCTGTGCTAATCCCTTTCATCGATAAGTTGGCGTTCACCGGACTACTTGTACATTCCTGCGCTTGAACTGATAAGAAACCCCTGCGGTGTTCACTAGTAAAAAATGATGCGTGTTTGCCCTTCGAAGGCGACGGTACTGTACATTGTCAAATCGTTCTTCAAATCCAGATACCGAATTTTCAAACTCGTACGATCTAGAGAAGTGTTCCTACCTATTTCATTCTTAATTGGGATCAGGAAAGATTGTTGTGTACGAATATTGACACAGCTGATTGACAACTGGTAATGAGACCGATTTACTCAAATATATTAACAAAAAAGTAGAAGATCCAACAAACCGTTTTCAACCTCCATTTCTAACTCATTCGGCTATAATAGAATACGCTCAAGGTAACAACAGTGCATGAGAACAAACTTAGATTTAAAATAAGCGGAGGTTAAATTAGATACCGAAAATTCTTAATCAAGTCGACTATGTGGAATTGAGCTTATACAATAACGAATATAAAACTCTACATAAAGGTACATGTAGCTTTAATATAACGAGAGCAATTTATAAGACAAATTTCGACCGATGAAGATTAACAACCCAAGAGTCTAGTGGAGAATTTCAAACAGCGTCGATACCTGGTCATGTTGGGAAGAGGTTGACTTGCAAGTAACTACTTTAGTAAGCTGAATTCACTTGGCCCACCAAACATGAACTACATGTAGATGCTAAAATCACGGTTAACAAAATCCGAAGTACTATGTGAAAGTTGAAAAAACACAAGCCAGCCGGTGATGATGGCACCATAAATGACTACCTGTATATGAAAACCACGGAGACTGATGTTACCCATATATTTAGAAATGTTTAACCCTATTATAGAATCTGGCTGTATTTCTGATACTTAGCCTGTCAGTATAATCACACATTTTTATAAGAACAAAGATTTTCCAGATGCCTTGGTGTTTTAGTGTTCATAAATAATTGTTGTATTTTGTAAGACTTAAACCTTACCAGCGTCTGTAATCACCAATCAGCATTTAGAAACCGTTGATGTTTACCGTTACCCAGGGATTACTTTTTGTTAAAGGCCCATTTACTAATACTAGTATAACACTGATGTCATGTCAAGCACGCTTTGGTATGACTTCCAAACTGAAGTTTTAAACAAATGATCTTGTCTGAGCTTAAATTTTGGGTAGGAAGTATGGGGGTAGCCTTATCTAGATTGTGTTGAAACATTTTATTTTCAATTATGTGAGTTAAAACTCTTTCCTTTATGATACCAGGGGTTCTTGGTTTGTACCCTGTGTACATACAATTGTATGTAAATATGGTCTCAGTTTGGGTAAAAATCATGTACATGTATGCCAATGGTTATCAACTCACATCAAATATAGTTTACAACTATACATATAGTATAGCATCAATTTTTTTTTTACCAAAACTATACCTCTCAATGAATATTTAAAATCAATCAACTAAATTAGATGAAATCATTTACAACCTTGAATGTCCCTTCGATTGACTCTTTGTAGCTAAGATTTGGTTGCTGTTTTGTCATCGGCATATTGTGGTAATTTAAGTACTTCATCATTTGGCAACGGAATGCCTTTTACATTACTGGTTTGTCGAACTATTACTTCAACCCCTATCACAACAATTAAAGTGCTCGAATGACAGATTTGTTCAATTCCGATTTCTATCAGGAACCAGTTAGTAAGCCATCCTGCATTGATTACACAACTATTTGTGTTTTTGTTAAAACATCAATCCATATCAAGACTTTTAACAGGAATTCTTTAGATATTGAGTCAAAGGTTTTACTAAAATCTAAAGCTAGAATTATTCCAGATATCTCTCCCGTGTTAGTATAATTAATACCATCTTGTATCAATCTTAAATTTCGAAATGATCCCCTTGCTTATATATACCCTGTTTGATCATTGCTTACTTTCTGCTGTACCACTAACTGGAGTCTTTTTTGCTAATACGGCTGCTCCTATTTTATAGCCAGTGTATGTTAATCAGATAGATTTATTTCATTCTTGACCTGTTATTTGAGAGTCTGACAAACAAAAGCGAGAATGTTTACCATTCGAGGTTTTATTTTTCCCACTTTATAAAAAGCAGGACGTTAGCCGTAAAAACCTGGACTAGATTCATTTTTACATTTTTTAAAACATATATCTATTCCAATTAATCCCTCACATGCATTTGCATCTTCCCCAAAATTATGTAACTGTATATCTTGTACTGATCATATTCTCATGAAGCATGTGGTTTGTCAAGTTTATATCGCTCAAAAAAATATGAGAATAATTGCTCAGATAATTCATGAGCCGTGTTAACTTTTTCTCCATCTTTTGTTTCCAACCAAAATATGGTCTTTATTCTACATGTACAGCGATATTATTGTGATGTCGATGTTTCGCCCAAAGGAATATTGTACGGAGTTATTAAACTTGAATTACGTTTAGAGTATAACTTAATTGATGCAGATAAAACAATTATGTAAGTGCTTGTACGTTTTAGCCGAAACTCGTCATCTTCCAATTGAAACTGGTAAGGGGCAAAGTGTCCCTTGACCAATGCTATTGTATGTTTTGCAGCTCTGGTCAACTTGGTGCTGAATATCATCTAATGTTTGTCTGTTGCAGCATAACCCGTCTAAGGGGAAATTATGTACTGCGTGTTACTTAGCATTAAAACATCGGGAGTTTTTTGTATATTACTTAGGTCATCCAAATTACATGCCAGCGTTAAACTAGACATAACTGAGATACCCCCCCCCCCCCCCCACCCCGCTCTGCAAGAAAAGTCGGCCTATCTGAGAATTGTAGCATCAAAACAATAATATAATGGTCAGTGATAAGTGATGAGAAAACCAACAATGAAATTGAAAATGCAAAAACACAGAATATGATGATAATTCTGCTGGCAAGTAAGCAAGGAGAACAAGCTATGAGATGCAGATATGACTTTACATGAGCAGACTTTTTGACATGTGTTTACAAGGCTTTTTACAGCAGCGGTAATGCAAGGGGCATAACTCTTGAAAAAAACATCCGAGAGCGTTGATTTTCAATAGGCTTCTTGTACTTGCTGTATTAAACAAATATGTTTCAAAGTTGTAAGTTAAAGACTTTTTTAGATAATGTGTTTACAAGGACCAATGGACAGACGGAGACAACAACAATACCCTTCTGGCAAAATTTGCCCGAGGGGTAAAAAACTATGTTAATGTAAGTCTAGGAGAATGATTGAACAGCATAGCAAATTTATGAACTCTGCATGGTCATCTTTTTGTAACTGCAACTGTAAGCAAGACGGAGAAGCGGGAAAGGATAGCCCCTTAGCCATGATAAGCAAGCTTTATAGAGTACAACAATATGCACATAGGATGATATGTATATGCACATGTATGATAAAGATGGAGAAACAGCACCAAGATGAGGAGACACATGAATTGGGCATGATTTAATGCTACGTCTGTGACAAATGATGGAGTAAGACAAAATATCATGCAAAATACTCCTTGCTGGTCATGTTTAGTTAGCATCGACAACAAGAAAGTAGACTATGAGGCTGCTTGCTGATCATGTTACCAGCACTCACTACGAGGAAGTAGGCTATCAAGAGTGCCACAAGCACAATAATGAAACATGCAGGCTTATATGACAAGCACAGCAACTACTGTACAATGGGACAAAATTGTGTCTACAAACAAATGTATGAACAGACAAATGGCAGAACAGAGAAATGTCAAAAGGAGTCCAAAATGTCATAAATATGTAAAAATATCTCCTTGCAAGTAGGACATGGACAACTTCATATCATTGGTAACATTTGTCAAGTTTCATTAAAAAAGAACCAACATCTGGGAGGAGTATTTTGGACAAAATTGCGTCTACGGACGGACGAAGGGCACAACAATCAGACAGATGTATGAGCGTACATACACACTTCATGGCAGTAGAAGGGGAGGGGGGAAGGTAGGGAGGAGGGAGGGGCGATAACACGATAACCCTGTACATACAAACTTTATGCCAGCAGAAGGGGGGGGGGGGGAGGAGGGAGGGGCGATAACATGATAACCCTGTCTTCATATGGAATGAGACCCATTGGAGGAGTATTTTGGACAAAACTGTGTCTTTGGACGGACGGACAGAGGGAACAACGATTGGACGGATGTATGAGCGTACATACACACTTCATGGCAGTAGAAGGGGAGGGGGGAAGGTAGGGAGGAGGGAGGGGCGATAACACGATAACCCTGTCTTCGTATGGAATGAGACCCCAAAAATGGCAAAGTCCTATAAGTCAAAAACGTCATAAAAATGTGAAAAAAGGAAATATCATCCTGTAAGTTGGGCATGCACATCTACATACCATTGGTAACATATTTGTGAAATTTCATTGAAATCAAAGCAAAATCTTAGGAGGAGTAGTCCGGACAAAATTGTGTCTACAGACAGACGGACGGACAAGCCGATTCCAGTATACACCCCCCCCTAACTTCGTTGCGGGGGGTATAATGAACACTGTTTCTTTACAAACCTCTGCCATGTTGTAACGGACAATTTTATATTGACAACCTCTTGAGCCACTTGTGGCTTTAGAGCGAAATAAATGAATGTAATAATCAAGTTTTCATATAAACATCACATTTATCCCACCTCACGCTGAATACTTCATTTCGATTGGTTCAAACCAGTCACGTGGAGATCCTATATATTCCATATAATTGAAACATGCTGAAAAAAGGTTTGGCCCTGAGAGATTTTCCAGCTTTCTCTATATCTCTCAAACTGTTTGAGATACTTTTTACATTTTTAACAACTGTAGTTTTGAGCCAGAAATCAGGATTTCTCCCAACTTTATCATTGATTATAAACAGATTATCGCCGGAGCCAGTCCATTCAGTCCAACTGTCAACTAAATCGGTTTGTTGTAGAAGATGACAAGATGTATTTAATCTCTTCAAGAAAAACATTATTTTTGTACAGATTTGTGTCAATTTACAATGTTTTTCAAAGCTTCTGTTCACCCGCTGTAATTTGTTGTTGTTTTGTGTCAACGATGTGTAAATGAGGTCCGCATGGAAAACAAGACAGTGAACTCCGAAACTTTACGATGCATTAGAAAAAGAATTTAATAAAAAAAAACTTGTCTGATTCAACAGTTTACCAATTATTCTCATAAAATGTAAACAAAGGAATGTCATCAAAATAATTAACAGATAAACCGTGCAAGCAGTTTTTCTTATGCCTGACATCCCACATACTTTACGGAGCAGGCAGGAACAGGGACGCTTTGTTTTATCGAGCAACGTAGGCAATGTTTTAACTCAACTAAAATATATACTACCTTTACGTTGATGTTCTGATATGTATTGGTGACTGGTTGATAAACATACCCAAATAATGTCAGATTATAAAATAAGTAGGTAACATATTTAACTTTAGGGAATGCCTATTTTGCCAAGTGAGTATGGCTGGTATTTCTCTAGGCATATAGACCTACTGTAATGGAAGGTGACCATTAGAGACCCTATTTGTTGTTGCCAAACCCCTATAGTTTATTTAACGGTCGATATTTTACAAAACCCTTAGCATTGCGATTTAATATATTTCCTTCTCACTGCACATTTTGATGGATGGACAACTAATTTCAGTACCGCCATGAATATAGTATTTTTTTATATCACCGATATATTTATTATGAGATTTAAGAGTATTACATGTAGTTGTCTGGTTTATTCGCCTCTGTCACTCATGCGAGCAGAGTTCAGTTCGCTGAAATAATTCACTGAATGTGGATAAACTAAAAATCAGTCTAAATAATTTGCTGTGCAGGAATTAATTGTTTGATTGTGTACAATGTTAGGTTTGCGTGGGTTGACTGTACCACATGTCTAATGTCAGTCGGTCAGTGAGTAATGCTCTAAAAAGTCAACTAGCAAGAAGGTTGAGTTAATTGTGACATTGTATAATTTATTAATTTCTTTTTATTTGCTTTTTTTTTCTTAGGTCAATGTCTGAGGTGGCATATCCTGCACCTCAGAATGATGGACACCGGAGTTTACCAAAATATCGTGGGCAGACAACTACTGCAAAAGTACTGACATATTGACCTTTCGTTTGTTTGTTCCATATTTTCCATTTAATCTTCTGCAATTTAACAATATTTGGTTGTATTTCCAGTCCATGTCCTCATGGAAGACAAACAAAAAGCAACTAATTCTTGAAATACGTACCTCTGGAGGAGTCTAAACCTACAGATTGTAGAAGCTGTAATGATTGTTGTGGCCAGCTATGGAAAAGAGTCTGGATTTAAACAAAATATAACACCATGATTTTTGTATCTTTTGTTTATTGATATAAAGTTAAATCAAATAACCATTTGAAGACTGTACATACTAGTGTTTTATCAAATAAATATATGTATACATTACGAGGCGTTGCGTATATTAAATGCCGACCTTGTGATAATGAAGAAACCAGGAACAGTAAGTATTTTGATTTGATTTGAAAAGCATAGAAGAAAATCAACAACTTCAGTGAAAAGAATGCTAATATATGAAGAGGAATGAATTATGGTAGGAATAAGCTGTTGAGACTCCAGGATTAACACGAGGTATAAGCCCATAAATACCCCCGCCCCCTCCCCTCCAACATCAGCTGGCACACCAAATTGAAATGGATGGCAAACATCACTGTATGGCATTCATAAACTTGATATTCAGATTACGTTGCTGTCTGGTAAGAACTACTCTGGATTAGATAATTGAGCGGCTTCTTGATAAGCACAACCTGTTGAGAAAAACACAAAAGATTATCATTTGATTTTCTGACGTTTAACTTCACATTGGTTATTTGAAAGATTCAGAACTGTTACATCAACTTTCTCCCGGATTCCTTCCACTTTACTTTATCGTAATTTACTTTTTAAATAAATGCTATGTTATAAACTTGCCCAATCGTCAAAACAAGAATTTAAATTCGGGCGAAGGCCTAGGATGAAAAGATGTATACGCTAAAACAGTTGTTATAGAAACACCAGCAGAGATATTTCCTTTACGTCTGTAAGTCTCAATAGCAAGATGGCGAACGCCTACCTTTTTAGCGAGTTTCTTCCTCTTATTAGGCCGATTAAGTCTGAGTCACCATTCCTGTTCAGTTTGTTTCTACACTCGTATAAAACAGATAAATGATAATGATCATTCAAAGACTAAACGGAAAGAAAAAATATATTTTATTTTCATATTGTCCTATACACATTGCTAAAATTCATTGATTGACTTGTTGAGTTGTCTAAACCCTATGCATTTATTTTATATTCACGCATTTAAAAAACAAACCAAAAGAAAAACAAGTCTTTGAGTGCCAATATAACACATGTTCACAGTCTGAGTTCAAACTACAGGAGGTTGATTGGTGAACAATAAAGCAAAATCTAAAGATCGTCACCACTCTGTTGATATTAGTTATGGTAATTATACATAACCAGCAGCCTTTCTATAACCACCGTTGCTTGATTGACCTTCAGGAATTATTTTTGAGAAATGTGAGTACTGATTTAAGAACATAAATGTAAGAGGGTATTCATACAGTCCCATGCTATGATTATTCAAGGGGTCAAGGTAACTAGCGCCAACCGCAGGGGTTGACTTGTGTTCAGTAATCAAGTGACACGCTCTGCTGGAATCCATTGAAGACACCGCCGTCTGCCTGTCCCAGGGTACAGTAACTGCGCATTTTACGATGGTTTGCTAAGTAACAAAAATAACATCAAGGTTAACATTTCAAATCAAATATTGTTCAAAGTATAACAAGAAGTAGATAATCACTATCTGGTAACTTTTACAGCGACAAAAAATTTAAATAAAGCTTACAGAACACATTTCATACCGGACTACGTTCATTAGCGGACTCATGTTAAGACCGTGAATAGGCCCGTTTCAATTCTCGCGAAACGGATCGAGGGCCGTCCCGCCGCATCTTTTCGCAGGAAATTTGCCTGCTTTTGCGACGGTGCTGTATGCCAATAAATAAACTATTTTCATTAGTAGAACTCTTCAAAGTGGAGGTGCATTTGGTGGTACGAGTGGGACAGCCTCCTTCTCCTTATAATGCAAAACAATACAAACAATGAAAGAGATCTATTTACAGATAATTTCGTCAGGTTTCAATGCATTATTTATATCTTTACATTTTTACTATCTGAGGTAAAATCCAAAGAAATATTTTGATCTTATAGCTTGTCAACAGTTTTCTATACAATTCCACATTCATTCACAAGGCCTGTCCCAGAAATCTCGCGAGGTGGAGAAATGATCCCTCCTTTTAAAAGAGAGCACAGCAAGGGGAATAACTGAGAATGCGTATATATGCATTTAGATACACACATTATTATAATCCCTATCAGGAAAGGATGTTGCTAGTGTGAAGACTTTTCTATTAGTAAATTAGTGCATGTTATGGAGTTCTCCAGAAATCTTAGTCTGGCTGATATCTACCGAGATTCTAGTGGGGTACGCAAGCCGTTTACATCTAAAAGCGGCTATACACCCCCTTCTCACATGTATGATCCAGAAATAAACATTAGTCGTGACTCCGTATCAAGGAAGTATGATGCTTTAACTAGTCAGAAAAACCAACATAACCTTACTCATTCAGAATGTCTTGCTTAAGTAAGCTAAGGAGAAATCCAAACATAGTTATTAAACCTGCTGATAAAGGTTCGGCAACAGTTATTATGTCAAAACAGGATTATATTGAAGAGATAGAACGGCAGCTAAGCAACCCTCTTCATTACAAAAAACTTGATAAGGAAATTTGGCCTGAAAATGTTAGGAAGTTTAATAAAATTCTTGTTTCTCTTCAAGATAAAGGCTTACTTAATGAAAAACAGTATCGCTTTTTGGAATCTGATCATAACTCTAAAAACAGGGTCTTCTATATTCTTCCGAAAATTCACAAACCCATTGAAAAATGGCCGAAGCCTACAATGCCCCCTGGGCGTCCTATTATCTCAGATTGTGGCAGTGAAAGTTATAGAATATCAGAGCTAATTGATTACTATCTAAAACCTATAGCGAATCGGCATCCTAGCTTTATAAAAAATACGGATGATTTATTGGCCAAATTGTCTGAGAAATCCATCCCACAAGATGTGATTTTGGTTACTCTGGATGTGGAGTCTATGTATACAAACATGGACATAGATTTGGGTCTTAAATCCATAAAATCAGCATTCCAAAGATATCCTGACCACCGTCGTCCGGATAAAGACATTTTAGAATTGCTGGAACTTAGCTTAAAAGGTAACGATTTTGAATTCAATTTTTATCATTTGGCAACATACGTTGGAAGACCTTCTTATTTTCATTGATACTCTTAATTCTCACGACTCAAGCATTAAATTACAGCCTACTATTGATCACACTTCTGTGGATTTTTTGGATGTACAGTACTGTCAGTGACTAAGTATCAATCCTCCGCAGATCCCCTGCGGACCCAGCATTTATCCCCCGCGGAACATCCGCGGACCTTTTTAAAATCCTCCGCAGAGCCGGCTCGAATCCTCCGCGGAGGTTCCACGGAGCCGACACAAATCCCCCGCGGAGGTTTTCTATGCCTTCACCGATGCTGTTAAGTCCGTCAGCTGACAGTGGCAGTCGGTCATATTCCGTAAGGTCGTTTAAATAGAATAGCCACGTGTGGATTACACCGTTACGGCCGTACTGTATACGACACTGCATGAGCTAGCACTGCACAAATCACTATTTAACATTGCAAAGAATCTTGTTTTAGTTTCAATTGAACAATTGAATTCGAACAGCAGGAATTTTCTAATAAATCAAAACTAACTTCATTCATTATTTCGTAAAACTTTCAAATGGATAGAAAACTCATCAATACACAGCAGGAAAAGATCGAGAGGATTCCAGTTGGACATAAATTAAGTAAGCTGTATTCAGTTTGGACCAATCAGACGACGGGAACATGACCTGATTGATATTTAAACCAATCAGCAATCAGCGAAATGACCTAGTTAAGAAACAATGCGTTATCTATTTTTTTTTTAAATACATACAAATTGAAAAAATGTTTTTTAGAAATTCATTAATTGACATATAATGCTTGTCAGATGAAGACAATTTATTTGTTCAGCTTAGAAATTCATTAATTGACATATAATGCTTGTCAGATGAAGACAATTTATTTGTTCAGCTGATTCAAGCCATTGAGGAAGATTGAACAGTCTTGCAGGGGTAGGCCTATGTGACCGTCTTGAAGACTAGCTATAAATTACAGTTTTACTTGTTTCAATAGCACATTGAAAATAACCAAGGATAGTACATGCTGTGTAAAGCTCTACAGTGGAAAATGATCTGCTTTGTTGTGGTGACAATTTACCCACACTTGGAACATTGTTCAACCTTGAATTAGTACCCTGGCACCTGTCTGGATATGTTGTCTCCCAATCGAGATCTCGTGCCATTCTACGAGATCTTCAACTCGAGACATGGCTCGAGAGCCGTCGCACTCCATTTTGCGCATAGTTAACTGCAAGAAATCTACTGAGAATTTTTAATCTATATACTATTTATTTCTCTGTTCTATTCTGTTCGCAAACATGTAACCCTATCATAATATGCTGCATTGCAGGTTCTTAGGGCAGAAATACTTGTTAAAAATCAAAAATATAATCGGCACTACATCAGCTCTTAAATACATTCTAAAACAAGATGGCAGCACCCATGGATGTCAAGGCAAAATATGATATGGACTATATGTATTATATATTATATGTATTATGAGAGTAGCAATCAATATAACAAAACCGGTTGTCGGCGGCTTAAACGTTACGGTTACCTACCAGAATTATATCGAATATCTCTCTACACAACCGAGCCAACTATCAGTGTCACGTGTCGTTGTTTACAATTTTAAGGACGTGGACAGCAGTGGCCTCCCTTTGTGTTAAAGCAACATGTCACTCAATCGTTTTAGAGTTGATATCTCAACGAATGGCAGTAGGATCAATCTCTATTTTAGATTGGTTGTCTCCATGACAATAGTTGTGTCTCATTACATGTAGGGGGGGGGGGGGGAATACCTTCATAACTGGTGTTGTAGAATTTCTATTTTTTCTATTTTTTTTTTAACAATTGCGAAACTACTTAAAGGAATTTCAACTAAATAGGCTATAAATAAGCTACATGTAAATTTCTTGTTGGATGTGCATGTAAATAAAAACTCGAAATAAAAACTTTGAAAACTCAACCTCACAAAAGGGTCAGAGATGGACTCAACCTGCCTTGCTGCTATAAAACAGGGCATGTGTTTTAACACACAGACGGTGGATATAAAAACTTTAAAATAATATTGGTTTAACAGAAATCACCTTTTTCTGAGTGAATCGCTACTTATTTCCAAATGCAAGATATTTGTTGTGGAATAAGAAAAAAAACAAAACGGGAAGATGAATTTAATTGATTACGGACAGTCAGTTTCCCACCTCAGACGTACAAGTAAGACAAACTAAGCATTTCCTCTTTTCCATTTTACACATTAGTTTTCGCCGTGGTAAGCCTAAACTTCTGTGTTCCAAGGTTTGTCACAGTCTGTCGTCAGTTGCATCAACGTCTCAAATGCAGTTCAGTTCCCCCGCGGAGCCGGCACATTTCCGTTCAAATCCTCCGCGGAGGCGAGAGAAATGCCCCGCAGAGCTTCTGATTTTCCGTCACCGATCCTCCACGGAGGTGTTAGCAAAGCTCTGCGGGGGAACGGCGGAGGATTGATACTTAGTCACTGACAGTACTGTAACTATTTACAAGGGTCATACATATCATACTACTGGGTATCTAGATTACAAAGTATTGTTCAAACCTACTGACACGCATCAGCTGCTACATGCTGGGTCATACCATCCTCCTCACACTTTTAAGGAAGTCATTAAATCTCAGATTTTTAGATTCTATAGAAACTGTAGTTCTTTAGATTTTTTTAACCAGGCTTGTTCTGTTCTTTTTAAAGCTCTCTTCCCTAGGAAGTATTCTATTAGATTACTCCGAAGGATCAAATCTAACACAGTACGACAAATCATGTTTCCCCCTTCATCCCCCGATACGCTTACCTCCCCTTCACGAGTGTACCACTACCGTCCAACATTTCTCTCAGGTACATCAATGAAATGCCTTAAGACGCGATGCAAACTCGATATATACGTACCCGATCGCGTTACCTTTTTCGGAGAACAAACTCGCAACAAATATTAAATGGCAGAGAATCTTAATTGTGACTCCTCTAATATTGTGTATGTAATCACGTGCAAAAAATGTCGCAAACAGTACGTCTTAGAAACTCAGAATTCTCTACGACAAAGAGCAGCCAACCATTTATCTAGTATAAGACTTAAACATGATGTACCCGTGGCACAACATTTCAATACTCAAGGTCATTCGGTCAAGGACCATTTTGAAATCATGCCTATTGAGAAAATCCCATTTCTCACTTCTGCTGCAGATACGAAGCACAAACGTTTGGAAAGGGAAAGTTTTTGGATTCAAACATTGCAACTATTTATCCTTTGGGTTTGAACTTGGACCCCGGAAGATGTCGTGAAAAAACTATAATACCATTTGTGTTTCAGTATAACAAAGCTAGCATCGCTATGGCCAAGATTATAGTAGAAGAATACAAACTACTTCAAAGTAAACTTGCTCGACCTCTGACCCAAAGGCCAGTCATTGCTTATAAAAAGAACAAGAGTTTGAAAGACATACTGGCCAGGGCTAAACTCCCCTGTCTGCCTTCTACCTAGGTTTTCTGGGAAAGGGTATAGGGGGGGGGGGGGCATAATATATAGTCTGACGATATTCTTACTATAGCTTAAGTTGCGTAAGCATTGTCAATGTAATACAAAGTGTTCCAGAAAATTCTACTGACTAAGGCCAAGCTCCTGTCAGTCGTAAACCTAATGAAATATCATAGGTTTACTATATTACAACAATTTATGATGGGGTATAAAGGTCTAAATGAAGGTCTTTTAAACACAATTAGAAACTTGTCTCTGTGGTTATTTTAGACAAGAAGATTTTCCCTGTGCCCGCGTGTTTTAGTGTTCATAAATATATACCATATTCATCTGGCAATGAGCCCATGCCTGCTACCATGTCTATTGCAGTTTAGTGCAAATGACAACTGGTGTTATTTCAATGTCCTGCAATAACCCCACCCCCTATTTTGCGTCAGAGTTCTCGTGTTAGCATGCAAAGGGATTTGTATCGTTTGCGATTTCAAAGAACACATATTTATTTAACTTCACCTGCAGTTTTGACAGAATGTATATTTTAGAAGCAGAAACGTGAAATCATTTTGTAACAAGGATACTTTTCCGTTATTCATAAATAAATTAACACTGATTAATAATATGTAATATTGTAGTATGTTATAGCTCCCGAAATCCATATGTACAATTTGATATTTTGTGGAGAATAGACAATTGACAGTAAAAATGTCTTCTGGTGTGAAGCTGTTTTTTTTTTAAATAAGAGCATACTCTTGTAAGAAATCATGTATCTAAATTTAAATAAAAATGGATAATCTTTCTGTTTGAAATTCCTTCCATCGATGTGTGGGTTCGATTCCAACTCAAAACAAATAAAATTGAACAAATTCGGAGTGGATTTTTCCATTCAATCTCTGTATGTTTTAAGAGTAACAATGTATCAACAACCAACCAATCAAATTGTCTACAATATTTGATCGGTACATTTACCATGTGTACATGTAGATTTAACTATGGATGTACTGATACTTTTTTAGATTATTTAAATCCTATTTCATCTGCAATGTAGAACGACGATGTGATAACAACAATAAAAGGATAAAAGAATGACTAAAGCCATAGAAGATCGAGATCAATTTGAAACAGCAGAGTTGTCTTGATGGATAGTAGGCCTATTATGCTTAATTGTAGAAAACAATGGTCTAACCAGCCCCACATTAACACTACATACCGGAGCTATATCATGCTATATGTTGTTTTTTTTTATATTTTAGGTGAAGACGGAGAATGCAAAAAAGCCAGGAAAATAACTGCTTTGTGTAAAAAGGAGATTCTTAATATTTCAGTTGGATATGAATATTTTGGCGGACATGGATGGTCGATGCATCTCTTAGCCCTTAGTGCAGGTAAAAATCTGTTGTTTGTTTCTTCGTCTTAGTTTTGTTGATATGTTCAATAGATGCGTTTTTTAAAACAAAACAGTTTTCCCTTAAATTATTGTTGTTAAATATGCCCACTGCTTGCGTTTTTCAATTCTCGCGCCTATGTTTCGAATATAACTTCGTCGGATTGATGACATCTTGCGACCTGGTCGTAGTATTCTGATGATGACTAAATTTTAATATATCAGTTTGTGTGGTGTATTCTTACTGTGGATATATAAAACCTGTAGAGATATGCTCGAGGTTCGAATAACCACTGTTAAAATATAATAAATTGTTTATTTATTATACTGCTAAAGGATTTCTCTCAAATGATTTAAATATTTTTAAAAGAGATGCACAATTTTACTATGTACCATGAGGAAATGCATGTAAGGCAAAGCGGTTCACGCTAGTATTATAAAGTCAATATACAAACTGGAAATCACAATTAAAACATTTGTAAACCAGTTAGATCTGAGTATTAATGGCTGCTATAGTGAATGTAGAAATGTCCCAATATAAGAGAACTAGTTTTGAGTAAATAGCTTAATGGTTTTATGAGCAACGTGTGCCAATATTTTATAATTTGCGTCAAGTGTCTTGTAGAACATTCAGTTCACAAGTCTGACCAAAAAGAAAATTAAATTTCTGTTCCAGAAGATAAAATGTCACAGCTAAAATCACAGTTTTCTGCTGTAAAATGCATCCAAAGTTAATTAGCTCCTTGAAATATTACATCAAACACGACATCGGTTGTGTGCGTATCCTCACAGTGGTGACGTAATACACACACCCTGCTGTGGCGTTTTCGTGGCGGTTTGTACACATCAAAGGTTATGTATGGCGTCGCCTTTGACAGGTTTTTACGTAAGTTTATTATTATTATTATGAACTTTATTTACAGAGGGTTGAAAACTCAGTCAACTTACAGCTGATCTTCCCTGAGGCCCTCCTCTCATTCTCACTACATTCATTCACACACTATATTATATATATTACACAAGTAAGCAAAAACAAAGATTAATGAAAAACAAAAAAACAAAAAAAAAAACAAAAAAAAAACAATAACAATATATATAAAGCTTGGATACACAGTTAAACTCTAAAGATGCAATCCAAGAATCCATACACATACAATGAAGCAAAGAAAAAGAGAATACAATAAAATTAAAAAAAAAAAAAAAAATGTATATATATATATAACTAAAAAAAAAAAAAATAATAATATTAATATATATTTCCAAATAGTAACAAGAAATTACTATCAGGCATGCAGCAAATTAAGATTAAATTATGAAGAATGGATGTTTCTAAGATAAAGATTATTGAATTTTTGTACTGAGGAAGCATATCTAATTGAGGTTGGCAGTTCATTCCATGATTTTGGCCCAGAGTAAGATAAAGATTTTTTGAAGTATTCTGTGTGAGGAAATGGGATAATGAGTTTTTGGTCATTTGTTGAACGGAGTTGTCTGTTTGAGGGTTCCTGTATTTTGAATAATGTTTTCATGTAATTTGGATAGTGATCGTTGAGGGTTTTATATACAGTGAGCATTTTATGGTGATGGACGAGTTCATAGATGTTTTCCCATTTCAGTTCCTTGAACATTGCTTCTGTGGTCATTGTTTTACTGGTGTTGAGTATAAGCCTGGCGGCAGTAAATACAAACAATTCGGAAAATATGCATATTTCCTCCTCAATCTGTTTTGGCTTCTAGGGAACTAACGCGAATGTTGTTTTGTTTTAGGTTATGTCAACCAACGCAAATTAACAGGACAGCACTCGTATAAAAGCGATAACAAACGCGTACTGCCCTTGTCTTCCTATATTGTCATAAAACAGTAACCACTATGAAATTAGTTAAAACAAACTGACTAAAAGTAGATGTCCATCTTTGTAAAACTCCCGGATTTGTCAACTAATCAAATGCATCCAAACGCATGTTACAAGTCGGTACAACTCATCGCACAGTGAGAACTGGTCTTAAAGGATAAGGAAATGAAATAACGTAGTAATTACAATACAGGCTCGCTACATTTAGCTTTCTAACGGTACCAAAACCATATCTCTACGATTTTTCCTCGTCAAACTGCTCTATAAGAAAGTTAATAATCGCAATCAGATAATGTGCAACTGACTCGACAGCAATCTTCACGGCAGAGATTAGCTGTGTGTCCTGATCAGACAATCAGCATACGTCTTTAGTTCACCAGTCACTGCACTAGCATAAGAGAAATTGGTCAACTCTGAAAGTCTGCCATTTAAACCTAGGTTAATTTCGATCATATCGAGGCGCTAATAACAAAGAAGAACACTCTAATAACTCTGAATATATACCGGCTTGTAAATCCACCTTTTGGGAAGACGTGACAGGCAGCATTTGGTGTCTGCGCGACTTGTGGGGATCGTTGTGGTATTTTCAGAAAAAAATAGTCTTGCCGTTGACATTGCAGGTTATAGCCATACAAGCTCGCAAGGGAAGTAATTTACAAACACTGTTTCAGGTCAATTGCAAAATAGCAATGGCGCGCTCCACTGACGATTGAACACAAGCTTGTCTGGCAGATTCATTTTCAGTGTATTTTCACACCGTATACCACGTGCAAGACTCACACACATGAATATGATGGCCTATGGGAGCCCGTTCGATACACTTGAATGTTTTGGTTTTGTTTTCTCCCCCCTTTAAATCTTTTATAAAGCCCTTGCGCGTTTTATCTTGGCAGATTACTAGGGTTCAACTCGTTAATCCTGCGGGGTAACACTGAATTGAATATGAAAGTTGTCTTTCCTACCTGACCAACTGTCGTGTCCTTGTTCATGGAAAAACACGGAAAGATATGATAATAATCACCAAATATATTGACTGAGCAGAACACATCTACATGATCATATTGAGGTCAACTATACTCGCTACAATGCAGTAGCTTAGACAGAAAGTGAATAGCCTCTACACTACTCTCCCCTCCTTGATAACGAACGTGAGGATCATTTAGCATTCTTTGGATCCGGGTATATCCCGTCTTTGTTAAAGATAAATTTTTGAATTCTAGTTGTGATTTGTTAAATCTACACTTGTCTTTGTTTAACGTTAAGTTGCGTTCTCGTAGACGTTGGAGGGTTAAACGTAGATTTTGATCGTGTTCAGTTTGTGTGGCGTCATAGACCAGTATATCGTCGCTTATGTTTAAAGTTCCAGGAATGCTTTCTAAGACTTGGCGTATCGTATTCTGAAAAACCTTAGAGGCAGAACACAAACCAAAGCTTAGTCTCTTATATTGTCGTAAACCAACGTGAGTTGTGAAGGTTGTGATATATCTTGAATCTGGGGCAAGTTCTAGTTGGTGATATGCTTTATTTAGATCTAGCTTACTAAAGATTTTCGCACCGTTAAGATCGTGAACAATGTCATTTAACGTGGGCTTTATGTGTCTTTCACGTTTGATAGCCTTGGTTGGTAATCGCATATCAACACAAATCCTAACTTGTGAGGAACCTTTGGGCTTAGGAGCAACAACAATTGGTGACACCCGAGGCTTCGGACCGTCGATTTTCTCAATTATATCGAGAGCCTCTGAATTTGCCAGTTCATCTTCTACCTTTTTACGGAGATGGAAAGGAATTCGTCTGTGTGGTTGAGTCACAAGTGTTACTTCTGGATCTATGTAAAGGTGAATTTGAGTTTGAGTTGATTTTCCTATTCCTTCAAATCTATCACTGTATTCAGTAAATATGGAGTTGAGATTATCATCACTGTTATTAGTGATAGGCTTATTAGACAAGTTGACTTGGACATCATAGATAAATTTCAGTAAGTTCATTTCCAAGGATGTGTTGTAACTGAGTAATGATCCACTTGACCCAGGCACAATAATAAATGTAACCTTTTGGTCAGTAGTTGCTGAGGTTAGTTGTAGCCTACTGTTATTTTGCCTTTGATTTCAATTGGCGTTGATGATCCATATAAGACCTTTGAGCTACAGGGCTGTAAATTTACTTTGAGTTTTAATTTAGCTAAGTCTTTTTCATTCATTAGGTTGACAGTAGCCCCTGTATCCACAAGAAAAGAAATTGGTGTCGTACCAATCATTGGACTTTCGGGTGTTGATGTTTTGCTGTAACCACACTGTAAATATAATCATCATCAGATGACGAATTTTCTTTCTTGTCAGCTGATAAATGTTTGACAGTTCGTCCAGATAGACAATAGTGGGTGTAGTGATTGAATTTTGAGCAATTTTCACAACGCTTTCCATAGGCATGGCATAAAGTTTTACCTTTTTATGTAGGAAATTTCCTCCACAATTTCGACAAATGTTATTTGTTTTAACTTGTCTTTCTTGTTTATCTTTATGTTGATACTTTTGCGGATGTATGTTTTGTTTTGGCCGTTGTTTTGTGTATTTGTTGTATTTCACTTGTTGTGGTAAGTTTAACTTTGATAGTTCTTTAGTTGTCCTCTATGTCTGTTGCTTGTTGTTCTGCACATTCCATAGACCTTCCAGTATTTAGAATTTCTGTTAAAGTTAGCTCAGGTGATTGAAGACCACGTCAACGTAGTTTAGATAATGAACATTTTTGTATTATTTGAGATTTCACTTCACTGTCAATACTAGAGAATTCACAGTTTAGTGCGCTTAGTAGGCCTAATGTGTCAGTCTCAACAAGATGGACAAAGTGGCTTCAACGATTTAAAACATTTTGACACTGTGTTTAAGTCAGTTGAGACAGAAAATCGAGGGAATGGAGGTAGACCTGTTGCCATTCTGAGAGGCACAGCCAATGTTTATATCTTGTTAACTGAAGATTTTGAGTTACCATGGTGATGTTGTTGTTGTTTCCGAGGTTAGCGGAGAGTACCGTACAAGGAAATGCATAAAATACATTCACTGTCACTGCTTTAGTTTGATCGTGGCTTGATTTCGGCCCATGGACCATTCTCGTCGCCATCTGTCGTGTCATTGTTCATGGAAAAACACGCGAAGATATTATAATAATCACCAAATATATTGACTGAGCAGAACACATCTACATGATCATATTGAGGTCAACTATACTCTCTATAATGCAGTAGCTTAGACAGAAAGTGAATAGCCTCTACACTACACCAACTAGCACTCGTTAAAGAAAAGCTAAAGATGTACAAATGTATTAACCGCTGCCATGATGTCATTTTTTCAGGTACCAAAAGTGTGTTAAAGTGCTTGTCGTTTTGATAAGATGCGAGAAGATTTACTCGCGTCCCCTCACTTTAAAGGCACATGAGCTGCCATAATTTACACTTTTTTCATAATTTCTGATCGTCACAACAGTAAGAGGCTTTGAAGGTCATCGAAAAACTAAATGATTGGCGTTGGAATGAGGAAGATCCATACAGTATGTGGCCTGTACGAACCGAAAATGTGTTCGAAAAGTATTACAAAATTTAAATGACCGGGACGACCATTCATTCATTCTAAGCCAAAGTTAGTTCAAAACAATACTTTATCGTACATTTTCGAGACTAGAATCACTATAAAGCTTCTGAATTATACTTCTTGAGAAAAATAGCCAATAATTTCAACATTCTGTTTTAACGTAAAAATATCAACATTTCGGCAGCTCATGCCACTTTAAATTTAATTTCTGGGATTGTCATTCCGGCCTGTGGGCAAATATACATTGGTTTAAATCCAATGCATGCCATCAACCAATGTAAATGTACATTTACCAACGAAGACGGGAATTACTCAGAGAATATGGCTTGCTTTCCTTTATTTAATACAGTAAGGTAACAGCGTCAGACAAATGACAGATCCCGCAGATCACATTTACGTGTATATTACCTAGACAAAGTCACAACCAGCTATCACATGTTTGTTTGGAATTGGGTAGGTTTTATATGCATTCAATGTTATAAATAACTAAGATAACACCCAGCTTAACCAATCCGTGTATGACAGTATTCTCGTTATTTTGGGATTACACTTTCTTGAAAATATGGTAGAAATTCTTCTACCGATTTTTGGGTGACGCCAGAAATGGGAGAAGAATTTCTACCATATTTTCAAGAAAGTGTAATCCCAAAATAACGAGAATACTGTTATACCCACTTTCTAAAAGACACTAATTAATTAAACTCATGCATTCAGCAATGGGAGCTGTGTCAATTACGTTACCAGAGGGGTACTAAATGTCCGCTGTAGTATCTACCAGTCAACTACCTCCTTTTTTAGAGGAGGCCGGTTGGCTGAATGGATAAGACAGCCGGCATTTAGTGCTGGCGATAGGTGCCATACTCTGGGACCTGGGTTCGATTCCCGTTTCTGGCGTCACCCAAAAATCGGTAGAAGAATTTCTACCATATTTCCAAGAAAGTGTAATCCCAAAATAACGAGAATACTGTTATACCCACTTTCTAAAAGACACTAATTAATTAAAATCTGTGTATGATTTCAACACAGTAAATTTAACTTCTAAAAGATTTTGTTGAAGTAAATAACCAAAGTATGGGAAATAATCCCTAATTCTATAGACAGATTGCAAATTGAATATTTTGTTCGTTAAACACAATATTTTTAGTACACGTTCAAACACAATAGTTCTGTTAATATAGTTCGTCCCACGATACATCTGCAGTATATTAAAGGCCCACTTGCCGCCATAGCCTGTTTAAATTTGCTAAGAAAACCAGTTGACATGAGCTTACTACGACTTATACCACTAAACTTAAACATAGGACACATAAAACATGTCTAGTTAGCTTTAGAATGTAGAAATGGGGGGAGAAAAACGAAGAATCGAAGCCTGATTACAACAACGATCATTTCAGACCTTTTTATCTGTGGTTTACACTCAAACAATTATCAGCAGGTTTTTCCAGTCGCTGTTAACCGATCGTCAGTCTGTGTTTCTCAGATAAATAGGCCTACGTAAAATTACACTGTGCCGTTAGTTCACTCACTGGACTGAAACATAAAAACGCCCCTGCGAGCAGTTTGGTTTGTTTACGTTCCGGGCACCTAACAATCCAAATTTTCAAATTCAAATTAAAAATACAAAGTGCCGTCCAAACTTTTAAATTTTGGTAAAAATAGAAAGTTCCTAACTTATATTGTCTGGGAAAAATACAGAAAACGGTCTTTCTTTTTTAATGTTAACAATAATGCTGATTTTCGCGGGAAGTGTGCCTTTAAGGTATTTTCTTACAATCCGTTGTAAACCCCCTACAAACTCTGTTTTACATGACACCTGTGAAGATTAAAAAACACAACATGGCCATTTATATTCGTCACCATTATCGGGATATTGATTCCAATCCATTGCTGCTGTTTTCTCTTGCAATGCCTGAATTAACAAGAAAGAAATCCAAACTATGGCTACTCCAGTCACGTTTAAAACGATACTGTATATTTCATAAGGACACTCCGGATGCTATTTTTTTCAATTTGAACCCGGCATGTTATATGGATAACGGCAGATGTACTCCCAATTCGAACACGAAGCGCATGCGTCAAATGACATGTTATATTACTATCATTGGACGGATGGTGTTAGCCATGTTATACTAAGCATTATTGCTTGGTGCATAATGCATACAGGGTTTACGTGTAATTTGACTAATTTTCAATCAAATTAATGCATCGTCTTTATTTCAGATGGCTCTGTGTATAGTTGGGGTTGTAATGATTATGGTCAACTTGGGAACGGAACAACTAATCGTGGCTTATCTCCAGCCTTGGTAAATAATATACAGCATAAGAAGATTGTACAAGTGGCTTGTGGCAGCGAACATTCCCTGGCCCTCAGTGATGATGGGGAGGTATGGGCATTAAAATGTATTTTCTTAAATAGTGAGGAGGAGGACTCGGTGACTCAGTAGGTTAGAGTGATAGTCCCTGATCAACACAGGCTTCCATTAGATGCGGTTCGGGTTTGAATCACACTGAGACAAATACAAATAAAAACAAACTTCTGAGGGGATATTTCAGTCGGTTGTTGGAGGTTTTCTCCCTCACCAAGTCTTGCAAAGCTGCAATATAAGTGAAATAATCTTGAGTGCAGCATAAAACACCAATCAATAAATTAAATGTTTTGATATAAGCTAACTGTTTTACTAAGTTGTAAGCGTCAGGGATTTTTATATAATCGCTGTTCTTTGTTCTTTAGTATTTGTCGAAAACATTCACCACGTTTTAAGGGTTACTCAATTGTTGTTAATTTTTACATTATTCCCAATCTATGAATCTGATGTCCCGTCCATAACATGAGAATACGTTGTCATTCACTTTGGTGCTTGAAGAATTTTATTATAGCTAAAACAAAACAAGATGGCATTTTAACTTAAAAGTTACTAGTTGTAAATTGGGGAAGTATACCATTCTTTGGCGGCTCTTGCTTTGTTTACACTTATATGTTTTAATTGGCACCTATTATGGATATCTTATATAACTTTTTTTTTAAATTGGTAACTAAGTCTTCGTCTGTACTACAGTAAATACCAATATTGGTGTGCATGTATTAAGCAGAGAGACCGCAAGAAAACTACATGTATATTGGTATCTACATACCAGCAAATCAATATAAGACAGAGCCGCCGTGGATTGCAAGGTTCCTTTGAGGGTACAGATGTGCGTAGGGAGAGAGCATGTGGTACGAATTTATATGAGAATTGTAGAAGATTCATGATTTTAACAACTTACTGCCAACGTTATTATGTGCAAATTTTCTTTATCTCCGCCAGTAAACGGGATAGCATAGCGATACTTTGTTCTATATGTTAAAGTGGCATGAGCTGCCAAAATCACACTTTTCTCAGAATTTATGATCATCACGACAGTAAGAGGCTTTGAAGGCCATTGAAAGCGATTGGCAATGGAATGAGGAAAATTTACACAGAAATGCGGCCTGTACAAACCGAAAATATGTTCGAAAAGTAAACAAAAATTCAATAACCGGGACGACCATTCATTCATTCTAAGCCAAAGTTAGTTCAAAACAATACTTTATCGCACATCTTCGAGACACTAAAAGGCTTCTGAATTATACGTCTTGAGAATAATAACCAATAATTTAAACATCATGTTTTAAGGTAAAATATCCAGGTGTAATCAAACCAGTTTTTCGGGTCACAAACTTACTCACTTTGGCTTAGAATGAATGAATGGTCGTCTCGGTTCTTTAAATTTTGTTTACTTTTGGAACACTATTTTGGTTAGTATCATTTTAAAAGCAACCAAACGCTTGAATATTAGCAATTTTACATTTGCCAAACCGTTATAATTAATTGTATTCTTCTATCGATAGTTATTTAGATTACCCTGTAATTTGTCATCTAACAAATTCGCCATTTTGAACACAAACTTATTATCAACCAGTACATGCGTCCACGAAGAAGACCATTGTACACTGAAATGAATAAGATAAAGCTCTTGAGGCCGTTTCGCGAAGCCATCGCAAAGTGCGATCAATCGCAGTTGCCATGACGCCGTATCTCTTCACTATGGTAGCCATTGGCAACTACGCCTCGTTTGCGAAGCGATTGCTTTGTGAAACGAACCCCTGATCCCATCTTCTTAGTTTTGAAATATCAGAGTGTTTCAGTTTCCATGCATGTGTAGAACGCCAGAATTATCAACAACAAAAAATTCAAAACAATTTGTGAGCGTCAAATTATCTTGTAGAAACTTGAGGTTTTTGTCCAATCCATTAATGTGGACAACATTGAAGGTCTTCTTTCTGCCATCTCCTGATGTTATCCATGGTCCAAATTTGAACATACGGATTGTTTCAAATGCAATGGAATATGAGCTAAGAATATATCGAGAAACAAAACACACTCATAACAATAGTATATCTGTTGAAATGACATACCCTCTTTTAACACAGCTTTAAATTTGTCTCCATGGTTTGTTTAGTCAAGAATATTTGTTCCTGTGCCTTAGTGTTTATACATATATATTTACGGATGCCATTGTACTATTATCATCAACTTCAAATTGGCAGTGTAAACTTGATAAGTGTAAACATCTCCGACTTTTTGAAATATGAAAATATGTCGCTCTTATCACAGGTTTTATTCAATAAGCCTCTGTCGGGTTTGGCGAAGTCCCACGGGATCATGCGAGACCCATGTTTAGGGGTATAACTTTCACCGTTCGGCTGACCTATTAACATTAGTGCTTATGGAAATCGGCTGTTATCCTGTTGTTTTGTCTGCGATTCTCAGCTTACAATCTATACTTTTTACGAAAGTCTTTTTCTGAGACATATCAAAATATATACAAAGCCATTAGATACTTCTTTTTGACGGACAAAAAATAATATTAAATTTCCAACCCAAAATGTACACGTCGTAATTGTGTTTTCACCGTTGGTTTTTGACAACTTTGAAGCGTATCCACGTGATATAAATAGTTTTATTGACAGTCAACTGACAAAAACTCAACTGATAGCTTCTGGTGTGTTTCACAAAAAAATTGAATTAAAGAAATAATTTAGAAATAAAGAATCAATGACAAAACCACACGATAACCGTCGATCACCATGGACGCTACAATCTATCAAAAAAATAGCAAAGGGCTTAATTTTACAACGTACATATCTTTATGTGAACAGATCAGACGACAATGTCGATTTGTCAAGTGTCCTTTATAGATGACATTTCGATTGGGAAAATAGTTGGTGCAATAGTCAGTTTGTTTTTAAAAAGACATACATGAATATGCGATGTTTAAAAAATGGAAATTAAATGAAGACATATGTAACTGAAGCATTGTTCTACACCAATAATTGTCTTTTTATTTGAAATGTATTGGTATGCATATGATGTTTCCGTTTGAAATGAGTACTTGTTTCCACCGTTTGAATTTTAGTAGTAGACGTAAACATATGGAAGCGGCTAACGAAAAGCGGATCGGTAATTGTCGAAAACTATCGACAATTCTGATCATATCTTGTTAATATATTTAATACCATTTGAGGACTGTTAAGTTTATTATTGATAACTGTCCAATAAAAAAGGACACTGGGTACAAATGGGTTAATCAATGACTATTGCCCTTTATCATGCTGACAGTCATCAAACCCTTACAGATTGCGCCTTGATTACATGTCTTTTCGATCTTGGCATTAAATGACTCGACTGATATGAATGGTTCATCTTTCTCAGGGCATTTCATCGAGTCTGGTTCATTTAATATGCTTACTTCTCCCACTATGACAGTATACTGTGTCGAATTTTTGAACGGAGCAATTGTTTGTCATTAATATATAGTTATGACAGTATTGACAGTTTAGATCCTCAGATAAGGCACATAAAACACTGGGTAAAACTTTTGGCAGGCTATGACCGCGTGTCAGACAACACCTTTTGAAAGTGTACCATTTGTAAATGTTTTGTTCCCAAGAGGAGTAAATGTTTGTTGAAAAATAACCAATCATGTGGTAAAAAATTGAGTTCACACCAGGAAATCTAGGTAGTATTATGACTTAGTGTATATCTGAAGACAAGTACAATTAGTACATATACTGTACATAGAGGATATTTGTTGTTTATCGGTAAATACTATTTTTATTTCAATAAATCTGTATTTGAACGATCCACGGGATGAACTATAAATGGTATTTACCGATAAAACATCAAATATTCTAGTTATTATATAATATTAGTGAGATTTGTGTGTATTTTCTGCGACAAACTGAATGATTCGCGATCGTCTCTTGTCCTAAAAAATGACCTAATGGCCATCACACATGGGCCTGTACGGTGTAGGCTAAAATAGCGTGTCCTCTTGGGGTTCAACGCAACAAAAACTAATAAATGTGCATTGAAAATTCTTATTTTCGCGTTGCGATTCATACATGTAATTAATGAAACAAGTTTCTGCTAGAACAACATACTTATTTCGGGAGAAAAAACCTGTGTTTGCATACATGTAAGGACACACGGTGCACGCGCGACAACTAACATCGAGGTTCGCTGTCATCGACGGTGAAGTTAAACATTTCCAATACTTGAGTTTTAAATTAAACTTTTAAGTGGCAAAGTCTTGTTATTTTAAAATGAAGATTTACTAGATTAAGTGTGTTGATTATGTGCTAGGATAAATTAGATCTATAATTTATCGTTACCAGAATCAATCGAGTCGCCTTTTTCATACTGACATTTTCGCCCAGAGCGAGCGTGACGATCAGCTGGCACTGAGAGTCATATACATCATAGAGAGAGAGTCATATATTTGAGAGTCATATATTTGTTTACAATGACTTGCGTTGGTTCTCGATACATTTTCTTGACAATTCTCAAGTTCAATGCTCCAGCTGCACCACATAGTTTTACATTAGGCCCTATAAAATGGGGTAGACTTGCAACACGTTTTGACGTTTAGCGAATTCTGTTGGCCCAGGCCTAACACCCTGTATACGGTGAGTACCACAGAAAGGCCAAAGCGAAAAAATTGTTTGGTTTGTGTAAAAGTGTTTAACACCCAATTTATAATCCTAAGAATTGTTCGATAATTTATAAAATAAGACTTGATTGCAAATTTTAGCAATTTTTCTCAATTCCAATGAAAATAGTTCCGACACTGGGAGTAATGACATAACTGTTATCGGTAAAAGTGGTGATATCGCTTATATCAGAGCTGTGTTACTCAATATCTCACTACTAATTATATAATAAATAGAGGTTAACTGAGGAGAGCCCGTTTGTTACGATGAATATCACTCGAGTCTATTAATTTTCAAAGTCACGAGCCTCTGGCGAGTGACTTTGGAAATTAATAGACGAGAGTGATATTCATTGTAACAAACGGACTCGAGTTGGTTAATCTTTTTCTCACAATACACAAAAATACTGCATTTTATTCTGAAATGCAGCTCTACATCACATCGTTCAATCCAGCCATTCATGAAGTCAGGACCGCTTCACCGCGTTGACATGGAGACTGTATTCATTACGCTACACAAGAAAGGTCTCTAAAATCACACAGTTTTGTTGCTCACGAATTCTTAAGACTAAAGAGATAAAATATTTATCCTACAAATGAATGGCACTTCTTAGAATAAAACAAAAATAAACAAATCAATAGTTCAATGTCTTCAATCCAATGACGAAGTTAGGTTTTGCTGTGACCTCTACACCGACACAATTACGATAACTAGGTCAATGCATCTGTTTTGAGAAATCTGAGAGACGCCAGTTTGGGTAGATTGATTGATTGAAAGTTTTAATTATCCCGTGTTTAATTATTGATACAGAGAGTGTAAATACAGTTAGGAGTAAATACGGCTATGATATATTCGTATTCAATCATAATTTGTTAGAAAAACGGAAGTAAGCAGACGAAGTAGTTTGTTTATGTCAAGAAGTATGTCATGACTCATGTACAGTACATTCAAATGCTTTCCTTATATGGAAGTAGCTATGACGTGATCGTGGGAAAATCATACTATTTTGCATAAATGTAGTCCGCTGTATGTAAACCATAACATGATTGGCTACCGACTCGCATAGTTGTGAGTTATACTGCCAATCACTTGTAATCTAACAAGGATGTCTTCAAGTTGTTGCATAAAAGGAAAACGAACGTATTATCCCTACGCTGAGAATGCAAGCTTGTGTTTTGATTAGTTGAACTTGGAAAATCATGGTTGTTAACCAATCAACAGTAAGTTGGGCAATAATTTCACTAGTTGATTATGACAAAAATAGCACACTGCCTGAGAGTGAAATTATGGGGGGTGTAGTGTGAGAAATAGAGGTTATCTAACAAGAACCAGTGTGTTACGATGGATATCACTCGAGTCTATTAATTTTCCAAGTCACGAGCCTCTGACGTGAGTGATATCTATCGTAACACATTGGTTTGAGTTAGATAATCTTTTTCTCACTCTACACAAAAAAAGAGCATTTTCCGTAAAAACAATTTGACGACGTTCTCCAAACCATTAGTTCAAATATAGGTCACAGCCGCTTCACCATGTTGACATGGATACGACAATCCCTACGCCAAGCAAAAAAGAACCAAGAAATCAAGAAAGTGAGCGTTTAATAATTAGATATGAATAAGAAAACTATAACACATTTACATTTCGGAGCTAAAGTTATCCGTGTACAATTATAAACTTTAAAACGTGTAATGAAACCACTATTTCTCCAAAACCGAGAAAGACATATGACTTGACGTTTGGACAGCGACAGTAGAGAGAGCGCCATAGTCGAGACGATACGTCGATATAGGGTTGTGGTAGTGATCATTTTAAAAATCCTTTCCATAATACTACTTTGAAAGTCAATAAAGGTGAGTCAATGTTGTACATGGACAAATTCAACAACATTTCTAACAGTTAGTTAATGTTAATTTGAAAACAACTAGACGCGCACTACTGAGGAATGACAACACAACAAGTAGAATCAATAACTACTGGGACTAGTGTTAATTTGAAAACAACTAGACGCGCACTACTGAGGAATGACAACAACAACAAGTAAAAACAATAACTACTGGGATTGGGAATCAGAATCATTATATATCATTAAGACGTCTGGATTTTGGTGCATGATGATGGACAGTGATATTGAAGGTGCCTCCATAAATCACTCCTCCAAATACTGACTTTGCATCACTGGAAGCTGAACACATAGTGTTACTGTTACTGGTGTTAGTGTTAGACTGACTTTGAATTTGACACAGGGTTGTTCCGCTACAACTGACATTACCATTACTGCCATTCTCATTAACACTTGTACAAGTTGCTGTGCTGGTACTACTACTACTAGTGTCAGTGCCACCACTTAGGTAGGCCCCAATCTGCTGGTGACGACGCTCAGAAATATTACTATAGCTATTTATTGATTGTATGTTCTTATGACCAGTGATTTGCATAATCTCTGTATCACTGACATTACTGTCTTTCAGTTTCTGGACCACATATTTTCTGGCAGTGATTGGTCAATCGCTTCTTGTTAGTGGGTCCATCCTCTTCTTTACTCTCTGTCAAACCTAAATAAAAATTTGGAGAGTTTTAATAAAAAAGAAATTGTGCAAATTTGTAACACAGTATTTCCATGGATTAAAACATTTACATGTAGTAAGTTGTCTTCTTTACAATCGGTGGCAAAAGATAACAGACTCAGTGCCAAAAAATAATAAATTTCCCTAATTTCAAACTCATTTATGGGATAGAACGATTTCGGAATTCCACCGTCATTTTGGATCAAACAACTCAAATACATTCATTGAATATTCAAAATAAGGTTTTTAGCTTTTATTGAAGTATGGTACCGTAAACGAATAAAGAAAAAAATGTCTTCAATGCTTTAAATTGTAACAAATACAGACTAATTAATATCTTTTCTTATGAATTGACTGTGCAAGTTATTACAAGAATATGACCTTCGTGGCAGGGTACTATCACCAGACGGATCTGTATTAGCCCTAGTACAATGTATTGGTCGAGTTCAACTGAATGACGTTAGTAGACGATGGCGTCATAATAGCTTTTAGTCAGGTAAAATGATCTCGTTTAAAAAGTATCCCAATAGTGATGCTACAATGTGTAAATGAAATCATGGTCGAACTTGATACACTTTTTAACAACCCAGCTGCAACATGGAGAAACTTACATTAAAATAAACATGGAATGTTGATAGCACGCCGTGTGATTTAATATATACTGTCAATAAATATCTTTTCCCAGATTTAATTTCCGGAAATAACTTGCTCAATTAATTAATAAAAATATTGTGAATCGAGAGTTTCGTCTGCCATGGCATTGGCCCTCGAGTGGCCATATTGGCCCAAGGCTGCAGGCCAATGTCATGGCAATACTAAAACTATTGATAAAATCCATATATTGTTACCTGCATTTTTTGCCATTACTTTCATGAATTTTCCCAATTTGCTAACTCCAACTGGTTGGCATTTAAACCACTTGCTGTTTAATTCCGCGTTGTTAAATCTTGTGTTAGTGGCGATGTAAAAGGGGGCATCTGGGGTACAGTAGTTTGCAGGGCGCAACGATTTGTACCTTTTGTAAACTTTGACGCGGCATCTTGCACTGGATTCTTGGGGCAAAGCCCAAGCCTTTGGTTTCACTGCACGAGTTTTCTCTTCCCTGATCTTGTTGTCCTCTCATTGTATTCCGGATACTCCCTCCCTTCACTGCTCCTATGTAAACTGATATCCCCCCAACACATGTCTCTGTGTTCAGTCACACCCCTCATACCAAAATTAATGAAATTTAGTAGCCAAACTGTTCGCAGTAAGGCTTCTGGGTGGTGGTCACCAAGTTGACCTTTATTGTACAGGGTTTCCAAGTCCTCATCTGTGAAGCTCTCTGATTTCTTGGGTTTGTTTCCTTTCCCGTCTTTCTTTAACATCACTTGCCTCGCTTTCATAACCTCCCTCATCTGGGCAAACTCTACCGATTCTATCAAGCTACATTCATAACCGTGTCTCTTTAGATACCTCTCGAAACTTGACAGCATACCTCTCAATGATGCCGGCTCATAGTCTGTTCCATCTTGTTTTTGGATTTCCATAAAAAAATTTGCCAGGATTTTCGCGAGTAAGTCTGGTGCATACCTGTTAAATTTAATATTAAATAAATTATTGAATTATAATGATTCAAGAGTGCTAGGAGTAAAAATAATTCTCACACTTCACCCCCGATAATTTCACTCCCAGACAGTGTGTTATTTTTTGCATAATCAATGTGTGAAATTATGGCCCAAGTAACGCTATAACCTTACCAAAGAACTGTCAAAACTGACGTCACAATTGAATTACGTCATCTGTCATTATAACGTTAAGATCAAGCGTCCAGCAGCAACCCTATATTGAAGGGCCTCATCTTCTCTAGCCAAGATAAAATCTGCATGTCCCCATTCCGTGTTTTACCTTGGCGGACTACTCCATTCCAACCCGTAAATCGAACAGCGCCCACTGGTGAGAATGTAAGAGTTGTCTTTCCTAGACTTACTGGGTCTTGGCCAATCAGCGCTTGTTAAAGAAAAGTTCAAGGTATACACAACCGCCATTATGTTATTTTCAGTGTAAGCGCCCGAGGATTTGATTAGCTGCGAGAAGTTTTACTTGCATCCAATCAAAACGAGCTGTTCGATTTACGGGTTGGAATGGAGTAGTCCGCCAAGGTAAAACACGGAATGGGGACATGCAGATTTTAACTTGGCTTGCGAAGATGGAAGGGCCTGGGATGCCGTCATGATGACACAATGCCTTATCAAGTCTTTCTTCAGACAGCCATTCTTGAAAATACAGCGACGTCACCAACTATTTTTAAAGTGGCATGAGCTGCCAAAATTGCGAGACTAGAAGCACTTAAAAGCTTCTGAATTATATATCTTGAGAAAAATAGCCAATAATTTCAACATTCTGTTTTAACGTCAAAATATCAGCATTCTGGCAGCTCATGCCACTTTTAGTAGAGCCGTGTCTTTTTTAACGCTGTATTTTTTTTGTAGTGTGAGGAAAAGGTTATCCAACTCGAGCCAGTGTGTTACGATGAAAATCACTCTCTTTTATTAATTTCCAAAGTCACTCGCCAGAGGCTCGTGACTTTGAAAATTAATACACTCGAGTGATATTCATCGTAACACACTGGATGAAAATCACTCTCTTTTATTAATTTCCAAAGTCACTCGCCAGAGGCTCGTGACTTTGAAAATTAATACACTCGAGTGATATTCATCGTAACACACTGGCTCTCGTTAGTTAACCTCTATGTAAGTAACACCACTTCACAACTTTATTAAAATATATGATTTAGAAAATTGGGTCGATTATCAAGTTTTTAAAACTTTGTAAACAAAAGTTTGTTTCATACTTTACTATTATTAATTTTCTTTCTTCAAGATTGACTGTTCTGCACCATGAGGCAAATAGTAGGGGGGGATAGGTTTAAGTGCTGCAAAAATTCTAAATTTTGCCATGATTGTGATTGATAATGCACTGAAAAAATAAATGACTGACCATTCAAATTAAAGATAGTGGTACGTGTATGTTATCAAAAAGCCCCTTATTTGTATCTCTTGAGAAAAATAAAGACGATTCATTTAATTCTGTTTTAAAGCATATTTTCAGAAATTTGACCAGTCATGCCTCTAAGTAAACAAAAGAAATATACGGCTTATACTATAGTATTAGTATAGGCCTACATGTACCTGTTGATTGCCAAAGTCATATTCTTTTTTGTCATGAAGTTTCGAAGGATATTTACATCACTGAGGGTTTTTCTGGCTGTATTGGCATTTTCTTGTGCAGTGATAAAATCGTAAATTTCTGCATCTGAAATAATGCCATCGGTTTCTTGCTCACTTTGAGTTTGATCTATTGGACACTCGAGAGTTTCTCTATTGACATCTAAATTTAATCTGTAAGCTGCCTCCGTCACTTTGTTGCCGCTGTGCAACTCAATTTCGTATCCCAGGAATCCCCCGAAATGAACCGTCTCGGTAATCCTGCCTCTCTGGCCTCCAATAATTTGTACCGCATTTCCAACCTGGAAGTTCTCCATTACGAATAGTTCTAAATTTAGCTATAGTAAAAGTAACAAATTAATTTGTTATAAAAAGGGAAACAACTTGAATGAAATGCAGACGAAGGTTGTATTGTTACGTCATCGACATTTTCCTAATATGGTGTGTACTATATCACGGGATGGTGGGAAACCTTTCTGATTTGCATAAAAGTAGTCCGTTGTGTGTTAACCGATATTTCATTGGTTACTTTCAAGCAGCTACAGCCAATAACTTTTATGGTGACAACGGAGCGTCTTGAGTATTTCGTAAAAGGAAATCGAACGTATATTACTACATACAGAACGCCAATCTTGTATTTTGAATAGTCAATGCTTGCCAAGAACGTTTCTTAACCAATGAGCGGTTAGTTGGGCGATAATTTAACTAGTTGATTATGATGAAAATAACAAACGGGCTGGGAGTGAAATTATCGGGGGTGTAGTGTGAGAAATGTATATATCATCCACTGGGTGTTCGATAGTAGCATCATCTTGATATACCTTTGCTGTTTGACTGTTTGGCTCACGCACGTTGACGATGACGTTTATCTGTCATAGGGGAAATGACATTGCTTGTTATGACTTCGAAGGTGGTAGTTTTGATTTTATCAGATTAACACCATAATAGAACAAATCATGTAGATGTATTTAAATCTATACCCTTTTCGTCTGGCAAAATGGATACCAAATTATTGATCAAATTGCGAAAATGGCCACAAGTAATATAAACACTAGAATTCAAGTGGATTATTTCAGATTTAAAAAGACCAGTTCAGGGAAATGTGTAAATGACAACCCCATCACATCATTAAAATAGCGTTGTGAAATGATATCGACCTTAAAGTGGCATTAGCTGCCGAAATGTTGATATTTTAACGTTGAAACAGAATGTTGAAATTGTCAGCTATTTTTCTCAAGACGTATAATTCAGAAGCTTTTTAGTACTTCTAGTCTCAAGAATGGACGATAAAGTATTGTTTTGAACTAACTTTAGCTTATAATGAATGAATGGTCGTCCCGGTTATTTAAATTTTATTTACTTTTCGAACACTATTCCAGTTCACATAATGTATGCAGTTTCCTCATTCCAATGCCAATCATTTAGTTTTTTGATGGCCTATAAAGCCTGTTAGTGTAGTGACGATCAGAAATTAAAAAAAACAGTTTGAATTTCGGCAGCTCATGCCACTTTAAAAGGACACACAGCGTAAGTTTGTTGTCATTCTCCGTTTAACTTCAGCTTAGAAACATAAGAAGTTGTCAATCTCGGATAAAAGGCTGCAAGTCAAGTTTCCACCAAAATTGGACATGTAAAGAGTTATTTATGGGATTCACTGCTGCTATTGTTTTCTGTCCGACAGTCAGTAAACAAACATGCTAAAATGAACCAAACGCGCAGCCACAATGGGTCAATAGGGCACACCTAACCACAACAAAGCCAACGAAGGAATTCCCAATAAAACTGCCTATCCAGCTGTCAGTGGGGGCTTAGAAAGTTACCAATCTTTACATAGATGATTGTTTTGAAACTTTGTCCCTGTAACTATACAGATGATGTTACATTGGATGGAAGGTGGTGCATCAATAATAATGCAAGTGACTTTACTCTGGGTGAAAGGTGATATGTCCAGAACAATGCTAGTAAATTTACTCTGGGTGCCAGGTGATGTGTCGAGAATAATGGGAGTGACTTTACTCTGGGTGAAAGGTGATATGTCAAGAATAATGGGAGTGAATTTACTCTGGGTGGAAGGTGATATGTCGATAATAATAGGAGTGACTTTACTCTGGGTGGAAGGTGATATGTCGAGAATAATGCGAGTGAATTTACTCTGGATGGAAGGTGATATGTCGAGAATAATGCGAGTGAATTCCATCTGGGTGGAAGGTGGTATGTCGTGAATAATGCAAGTGAATTTACTCTAGGTTGAAGTTGATATGTCGAGAATAATGCGAGTAAATTTACTCTGGGTGGAAGGTGGTATGTCGAGAATAATGCGAGTAAATTTAATCTGGGTGGAAGGTGGTATGTCGTGAATAATGGGAGTGACTTTACTCTGGGTGGAAGGTGGTATGTCGTGAATAATGCGAGTGAATTTTCTCTGGGTGGAAGGTGGTATGTCGTGAATAATGCGAGTGAATTTACTCTGGGTGGAAGGTGATATGTCGAGAATAATAGGAGTGAATTTACTCTGGGTGGAAGGTGGTATGTCGAGAATAATGCGAGTGAATTTACTTTGGGTGGAAGTTGATATGTCAAGAATAATGCAAATGAATTTACTCTGGGTGGAAGGTGGTATATGTTGAGAATATTGCAAGTAAATTTACTCTTGGTAATGACATTACTCGCGCGGTTTTCCTGTTCCGAGGTTATATTGATATGGATAAGTAGATGTAGGTGTACGAAATACAGTGATAGATCAGGAAGAGAATGAATATGTCTAAAAATTGCATTATTGTTTACTATATACTTGAATTTTAACGATTGATGAAATGAATTAGCCTGCTTCTAACCAAAGTCTTTAGGTTGACATAGAATAAATGTATTACGAACAAAGCGAATATAAGATTTAATAACACCCTTTCAATCAGTTTATCTTCAATTGTTTTCACTAGTTCGATTAGAATGATGTTTACAAGGTCTCGGCCTAGAGAAGATCCGATATTTACAGTGTCAATTTGTTGATACAATTCATCGTTTGTTATGAAAGGAGTATTTGTACAAGTATCATGAACACTTTTTACCCCTCAGCCTTTTCAGGCTAAGGGGTATTGTAATGGGCATGTACGTCTGGTCGGCCGGACGTCTGTCAACAATTATTTGTCTGGGCTGTATCTGCCTTACTATTCCACTGACAGCATTGATACTCACAGTAAATATTCCTAGTATACCAAAGATGTGCACTGTCATGTTTATTCCGCGTTATACGATTATTTGTTGCAGAGTTATGGCCCTTTGAAGTTTTGACGTTAATTTTTTGTCCGGGCTGTATCTTTGTTACTATTCAACTGACAGCATTGATACTCCTAGTATACCAAAGATGTGCACTGTCATGTTTATTCCGCGTTATACGATTATTTGTTGCAGAGTTATGGCCCTTTGAAGTTTTGACGTTAATATTTTGTCCTGGCTGTATCTTTGTTACTATTCAACTCAGACAGCATTGATACTCACAGTGAATATTCCTAGTATACCAAAGATGTGCACTGTCATGTTTATTCCGCGTTATACGATTATTTGTTGCAGAGTTATGGCCCTTTGAAGTTAATTTTTTGTCCAGGCTGTATCTTCGTTGATATTCAACTGACAGCATTGATACTCACAGTGAATATTCCTAGTATACCAATGATGTGCACTGTCATGTTTATCCCGCGTTATACGATTCTGTTGCAGAGTTATGGACCTTTGAAATTTTGACGTTATATTTACGCACAACCATAGATCAGATTTTTACCAACTTCCAGCCTTCAGACATAAAAGCTCGTGTTCACGAAACATACTCCTCTTACCATAAAGCTGTGTGGATGGCTGTTCACTTGAAACAGTAATACAGTAAGATATTAACTTACTGATATCCAGTACTACCAAATAATATATAAACTTACAGTCTCTCTATTTTCTCAAACCATCATCAACAGTGAACCCTAAAACTTGAAATTCTATCTATAAGTGAAATAAACTGGAATGCAGCGTAAAAGAAGAATACGTCTCTCCATGTAATTCTATTTGAAATATGGCTTACAGTGTATGTACATTTTGTCGTAGATGGCATAAATTTCAGAGGTTTTTGAGGAAAATATTCTCCGTACTGAAATATTTGAGTTATCATTTCATGAATCCGTTTTGAAACTTGCATGACATGTCTCCCTTGATTAGTGGAGTCCTAGCACTCTCTTTCATTCAAGTTTTATTCAGATGTGACACGATACATCTGATAAATAAGAGGTAACTCTCAGTTACTATTTGATTCACAGTAAATATCCCTAGTTTCCCACACCTTCATGTAGTATGAAGGACTATTCACCAGAATTCAGTGGTAGTTGTCAACCTGGTAATTATTGGACACATTTGGCTGAGGGGTCAAAGCACCTTTTAGGTGCTGCCTTTTATTAAAGAGTATTCTTCCATCATTGTGTTGTTGTTAATTCATTTTTATTAATGTCTTTCAAGATAATGCCCATGGTTTTAATAGTCAATGGTACATTAATGAAGAGAGAATATACATCAAATGAGACAATTAAGTTACCTTTATTGAAATAGACTACTTCGGACATAACAAATATTTTTGCTGCTTCAAAGGAGTACTTTAAATCAGTGGTTTTCGAACTTGTCAGGCTCATCGCCCCCTTGAGACTGAGTGCTCATAGCCGCCCCGCCCCCCCCCCCCCCTCCCCGGTCATGCAATCCTTTGATTAGTACACTTGTATGCTTAGTCACTTCAGCTATACAATATGCACTCCCTAGGAATGTCGAACAGGATTTGGAATACTTGACAATGTTTTAAAAATTTTACGCGCTCATATGGTTATCTGATTTCTTAAAGGCACACTTGTCGCGAAAATCAGGAATATTGTTTACATTAAAAAAGAAAGACCGTTTTCTGTATTTTTCCAAGACAATATAAGTTAGGAACTTTCTATTTTTACCAAAATTTAAAAGTTTGGACGTCACTTTGTATTTTTAATTTGAATTTGAAAATTTGAATTGTTACGTACCCGGAACATAAACAAACCACACTGCCCCCTATTGGCGATTTTATGTTTCAGTCGAGTGAGTGAACTAACGGCACATTGTAATTTTACGTAGGCCTATTTATCTGAGAAATACAGACTGACGATCGGTTAACAGCAACTGGAAAAGCCTGTTTGAGTGTAAACCACAGATACAAAGGCCTGGAAGGAGGGTAATTCAACACGAAAGTTGACCGACACTGATCGTTGTTGTTGTAATCAGGCTTCGATTCTTCGTTTGTTTTTCACCCCATTTCTACATTCTAAAGCTAACTAGACATGTTTTATGTGTCCTATGTTTAAGTTTAGTGGTATTAGTCGTAGTAAGCTCATGTAAATTGGTTTTCTTAGCAAATTTAAACAGGCTACGGCGGCAAGTGTGCCTTTAATGAAAAAAAGATTGCATTTTCGGCGTAATGAAAATGATATTACTTCATGAAGAACACCCCATGGAAGTTGAGGGCTTAATAACATCGTCACTCTTACAAAGTGCTCTGCACATAAATAGATTTTCAAGTTTTTAAAAATGATTGATGCACTTTACTCAGTTTTGTCGACACTTTCAAGATTCTCTTACAAGTATTTAAAGTGGCATGAGCTGCCGAAATTCACACTTTTTTCATAATTTCTGATCGTCACGACAGTAAGAGGCTTTGAAGGCCATCGAAAAACTAAATGATTGGCGTTGTAATGAGGAAAATCCATACTGTATGTGCCCTGTACGAACCGAAAACGTGTTCGAAAAGTAGCAAAATTTAAATAACCGGGACGACCATTCATTCATTCTAAGTCAAAGTTAGTTCAAAACGATACTTTATCGTACATTTTTGAGACTAGAAGCACTAAAAAGCTTCTGAATTATACGTCTTGAGAAAAATAGCCGATAATTTCAACATTCTGTGTTTACGTCAAAATATCAACATTTTGGCAGCTCATGCCCCTTTAATGAGAAGGGTGGATTTGATGCGTTTCAATAAGTTTGGCAATGTGAAATTTTAAAATTTAGTGTGTGTCACTGTTCATTGCCCCCTTGATAGGTCTCATCGCCCCCCCTTTCACGTTTTTTTTGTTTTATCGTTTTGTTCTTAGCCATAGAGCTGTTCGAACTCATCAGAAGATTTTTAAATAATGATGTCGTTTGATTACTGACTGAGTGCAATGACACTTTTTAATGCCCTCGAGTTTCTACCTAGTCGCAACGATCAGGAATTAAAACGTCATCGCGTTTTGGGTGTCCGCATTGATTTCTTCAGATGGATTAATCCAGAACCTATTCAGTTGGTTGTTTTTTTACAGGGCCAGTTTGGAATAAGGTGTATTCTTATTAAAATCTTTACACTTTCTTCGCCAAAATTGTATGCATGTTATGCATTAGAATAGAAAAAAACGGTCCGGTGAGCTGTATACTGCTGAATAAAAGGTATACAGCCAAAATTAGTACTATTATTTGAATTCACGGATCTTCGCCTTTCGCCCTCAAATAGTGGTATCCTAGGCTTTAAACCCTTTATTCGGCAACATATAGCTCATCAGGGTGTCAGTTATTTCTTGATTAATCATGTCAAAATAGTCTTTTCTAGACAATGTCTACTTGGTCTCTACAATAGCCTACTTTGGTCTTCAATAGATTACGAAGATGTACATGTATGTACTGTATGACTGATCCACCACTTTATTTGAAAAAAAATAAATAGAATCAATTCAGTGTCGAGCAGCCTTGATCTATACAAAGGGGATTTGTGTCACATCATACAAATATTTACTCAATGAATTATATTTGGAGCTCTCATGCACTCGTTAGAAGTACTACGGAATCTTCAACAATATAATTATTGAACTGTTGGAAAAATATCTATGGTAAAAGATTACTCATAAAAGAGGTGTGGACGTCAATAAAAACAACTTTAGAAATCACAAAAACCTATTTGTTGTCTAATGTCATATTGGTCTATATTCTAAATATTTGTCTTCTTTCTGAAAACTACTTAAAATTTGAATTTGATACCTATAGCGTTACTCAAGTTGAATTATTTACAAATCTCATGTATTTGCTGTGCAACAAAACTCCCATATGTTGTTTTATGTATGTTTATAATACACTCTCGTTGTCTCTATCCAGTATTGCGGGATGAGAATGGGAACCTTCGGACTAATCTAATTACACATAACCTAATAGAAAATCGATTGTGTCTGTATTATAATCACAGTTGTGAAAATATTCACCATTTGATCGATCTGCTTTTATCGTACAAAGACTGTATCGTCCTCTTAACCCAGGGAAGTTGAAGCTCACTTTTACCCCTGGATAAACTGAATAAAAAGGCGTTGTTTTCCCATGAAGGTTAACTAATCAGATGATCTGTTTTATTTTGGCAATCAGATAACTTTGCCAGTAAACAGAGACTCGTCAACAAAGAACCGCCTGAAATGTTTGTTCGATATCAGGAGTCTGTTTTCTCAACCAATTTACACCCGACGTAACTTTGCACCTGGTTATAATGTGATATCAACGATATATGTTGTCACGACAGTTAGGCCTTACATTGGACATACGTCGGGCGTAAATATATTGAGAAACCACCCCAAGCTTTTCATTCCATATTTAAAAGTTAGTTTGCATCCGGGTGAAGTTTGATATTTGTTTCAAATTTCGTATTGACATCAATAACACAATGATACAGGGCTAATGTGTCATGTATTATCGTGTTAATGGCATATGGGATGTATACAATTTGAGTATAGAATTTTTGTTCTAGTTGAGAATTTGACTTTATGATATTCTGTTAACAGATATATGCTTGGGGCTTTAATGGGTATGGTCAGATTGGTTCTGGAACTCCGAGAAGCCAGCTCGTCCCACTGAAAGTGACATCTCAAATTGGTAAGTTTTATGTTCCTTATTCCCAGTATGTTTTCTGATGAACACGGAGTAATGTGGATATCTGATATAACGGTTACATCTTTGATTATATAAACATGATTGTGATAAACTGTGATATATAATCCGGTAAAATATACGTTAATCATGTAACGGAAGGATGTGACTTAAGAACAAAGAAGAATATCAAATGCCCAGTGTTCAATAAAACTGCCTGATCTGTAAACTATATAATGATACTATGGGTGGCTGAATTGAATACAATTTGCAGGTCTGATGACGTCAGTTCCATGTTTTCGCAAGTGAATAATTAAAATGCGACTTTTCTGTCTTGGGGACGGCAAAACATACTTGCAGCAGTTATAAAAACTGTATATAGAGATGATTTCGGATTGAGCTTTCAACGATTGGTATAACGCACATTGAACAAAACTTCACAGATAGATAAAACAGAATATTGGATAGAGAGCACAATGATTGGTGGAAGGAATTTTGGATTGAAAGTTAAACCATTATTTTATTGGACATCCAACGCTAGGTATAAGAGATTTTTTTTATAATTTCGCTAATCTACATAAAATGCGTAACATGTTTAATAACCTACGTAAAAAGATCTGTGTTAATTTGTGATTATTGGATTAAACATCCAACGTTAAGTAGAAGAGATTTTATTGGTGCTTGCAGTGATTTTATAAGACTTTTTTGGGGATCGAGCATACAATAATTGGTAAACAGCATTTTTAATGAGCTTCAATGGTTGATAGTAGGTATTTTAGATTGAGCATCTAACAGTCGCAAGATGGGATTTTGACTTAGCTTGAACCTGTTTGTAAAATATATTTTGGATTTAGTGTCCATCGATGGTTAATTAGTTTCAAATGAGCATTCAAAGATTAGTAAAATGTCTTTTAAATTCATCGTCTACTGATACTTAGATGGTAGAGGCCTTTGGTATGGTGTCCAAGTATATTAAAAGAAGATATTTTGCAATGAGCGTCTAACCATTAAAAAAGAAGAAAAGGAAAGAACTAAGTAAATACAGTACAGGCGCAACACATTTTCCTTTCTAATGGTACCAAAACCATATTTCTACGATTTTTCCTCGCCAAACTGTGCTATAAGAAAGTTAACAATCGTTATCAGAGAACGTCTAAACTGACTCGGCAGCCATCTTCACAGCAGAGCTTAGCTATGTGTCTCGATCGGCCAATCGGCATATGCCTGGCCACCAGTCACTCGCTAGCCTAGGAGAAATTGGTCAACTCGGAAAGTCTGCCATTTAAACCTAGGTTAATTTCGATCTTTTCGAGGTGCTAATAAGAGAAGACGAACACTCTAACAACTCTGAAATGTACACTGGCTAGTAAATCAACCTTTGGGGAAGACGTGACAGGCTGCACATGTTGTCTACGTGACTTGTTGGGATCGTTGTAGAATTTTCAGAAAAGGTAGTCTTACCGCTGACATTACAGGTTATAACCATACAAGATATGGTAAGCTCGCAAGGGAAGTAATCTACTAATACTTTTTCTGGTCAATTTCAAACCGCTAATGGCGCGCTCCACTGACGATCAAGCATAAGCTTGTCTGGCAGATTCATTTTGATTGTATTTTCACACCGTTAACCACGTGCAAGACTCACACACACAAATACGATGGTCTATGGGAGCCCATTCCATACAATTACATGATGTTTTTTTGTTTTCTCCTCCTTTAAAAATGCACCCCCTATATGAGATGTTTTGGTTTGCAGTTTAACAATCAAGGTATTCAAGGACATTTACATTGAGCCAATTAAATATTGAGAGAAAATGTTCTGGAATAAGTGTCCCGAAAATGGTAGAACAAACTTTAGATTGAGCATCTAGCAATATGTTGAAGACATTTTTGATCGAACACAAACGGTAGTTTGAAGAAATCTGGGATATATCATCCAACGATTGGTAGAATGCATTATGGATAGAGCACCCAACGATTGGTATTACATATAGTTGATCGTGTATCCGACCACAGGTAGCAGACATAGTAGATATGTCAAATTAATAACCTTAAATTGAACTTCTCTATCATACATTTAGCTATAACTGAAACTATAACTGAATAGATTAACTATAACTGAAGTCAATAATGTAGACATGGGATGAGACACACATACGTGTTAAAGGTACCAAACGAGGACCTCTGTAGGAGACTATCCAAATGGGGACATCGCGGAAAATGCTTCCAGTAAACTATTACTTCGTAGATTATACCTTATCGACCTGGTAAACACAGTTATGAAAGTTAAATTGTTTCCAATCAAAATTTGCCTAATATGACTGCTGGCAGCCAAAGCGGGGACACACAGGAGTGCCCCCGTTTAGGTATCATTCTTCAATACAAAGAATACACTGATAGTGCCTATGTCTCCAATAGAAGGTATAAAACAGTGTCCCGTTCAGACATAAAGCACACACATATATCTATAGGTCCCAGATAAAACATGCCTGTTTATGTATTATTCTGCTAGAAATATGTCTCTGCAGAATGTGTAGGAATGGTATCCCAGTTTAGACGTCATTTCCCAATAGAAGGCGTAAGAATGGTGTCCCCGTTTAGATGTCAATTCCCAATAGAAGGTGTAAGAATGGTGTCCCCGTTTAGACGTCAATTCCCTATATAATGTGTAAGAATGGTGTCCCCGTTTAGATGTCAATTCCCAATAGAAGGCGTAAGAATGGTGTCCCCGTTTAGACGTCAATTCCCAATAGAAGGTGTAAGAATGGTGTCCCCGTTTAGATGTCAATTCCCAATAGAAGGTGTAAGAATGGTGGCCCCGTTTAGACGTCAATTCCCAATAGAATGTGTAAGAATGGTGTCCCCGTTTAGATGTCAATTCCCAATAGAATGTGTAGGAATGGTGTCCCCATTTAGACACCAATTCCCAATAGAAGGTGTAAGAATGGTGTCCCCGTTTAGACGTCAATTCCCTATATAATGTGTAAGAATGGTGTCCCCGTTTAGATGTCAATTCCCAATAGAAGGCGTAAGAATGGTGTCCCCGTTTAGACGTCAATTCCCAATAGAAGGTGTAAGAATGGTGTCCCCGTTTAGATGTCAATTCCCAATAGAAGGTGTAAGAATGGTGGCCCCGTTTAGACGTCAATTCCCAATAGAATGTGTAAGAATGGTGTCCCCGTTTAGATGTCAATTCCCAATAGAATGTGTAGGAATGGTGTCCCCATTTAGACGTCAATTCAATAAACAGAACACACATATGTCCCCGATAGAATGTATAAGAGCCTTGCGTCCGTTTAGTTGTCGTTCTACTTCAACATCAGCCCCGTTATCTATATATGTCGCCATTACCAATATTGGCGTTAAACTAAATGCCCTAAAGCGTCGTTGCCAGTTAAAATGCGTAGGAAATATGACCTTTTCTCGTTGGAAAATGTTTTGCGAAGGAACTAACCAGTCAGAAATCGGAATGCGTGTGCTGATTTTTATCGATTTCTGATTCGTCTTCTCAAATATACGAATTTCAGTTATCACTCACTCTGAAGTTTGCCCAAAGAGGCCAGAGATTAGATCAAGTCGTTCGGTGAACTACTGACTTACCATATAAGCATTATCAAGTGTTACTGTTTTTTTAAAGTTCGCCAACATTTTTAAAATGTAGCGCAGCGTTAAATAAGCAGTGAGCGCTTTTGGGTTTAAATAATTTCAAAGTGCGCCCAGAACCAACGAATGGATAAATGCCTCCCTCTGACACAAATATCAGTTTTCTGTGCCAATATCGCAAATATCAACCTTGAACAATCTTCTCGTGATATTTTCTATACTAACACCAAGAAAAAACTAAGAAATCTTAGTGCTGGTGGGTGAAGTAAATACCGACACAGCTGTGATATTGTATCAAACACATTGTTAAAATTTATACAAAGATTAATCAAAGAAAACCGTAACTATGTATTTGCATGCATCTTTCAGCTTAAGAGATAAACTTTCTGTAACAGAAATTATAATGGGATTGTCCAAAACATGTTTTTGTCTTTAATTAAACGATTTAATCTAATCGATTAATATATCTAATCCAATATATATATCCTCATCAGGGGGATTTTCCTCATTCCTTTTTCTCTATCAGGTAATATATATAGTTCTCTAAAGGGTAAATGGAGAGACAAAAAAAGTGATGGTCAATGTAAGGGAACATGATCTTGACGCCAAAAATCCAATAGATAGCGTTATTAATGGCTTGATTTAATCATAAAAAAGTTGGTAACAACAAAGTTGAGTAAATGTCAAGCGGTGCACTTTAACTTCACACGAAATGTGTGTTTTGGACTACCATTTTAGCAAATGATTAAAAGAATGGCAGTCTTTTTGGCTTAATGGTGAATTATGAAGGGCTTGAAGCGAACGGAATTTTCCTGGACCTAAATGGGAGACTTTCACATTTAGACACAAACATCGATAACTCTCTAAAGAATAAATGATAGGCAAACAAGTGACACAATAAAGGCCACCAATGCAAGGAAACATAATAAATTTGATAGCGTTATTAATGTTTTGATATGATGACAAACAAGTTAGAAACTACAAAGTTGAGTAAATGTTTAGCGGCACAAAATGTGTGTTTAATCCACCATGTTTGATGTGGCTTAGAGCATCAAAATCCTTGTTTGGGCTTTCTAACGCGGGTTTTGTTGCGAACAAAGTCTTTGATATTCTTCCATGTCCTGTTGATAAGGATGGGCTCTTTAGAACAACAATCCATAACCTCCTTTTTCACAGGAACTTTCTTGAGCAGTATCTGCTTCTCGAAGTGTCTCAGCACAGCGGCTTTCTCACTTTCTGTCCACGGCCGTTTCTTCGTAGAGTGACCTAGGGCAAAGGTGAAAACACCACTAAACTCTATGTCTAATAAAAATATATTATATTATGTCTTTAATAAAACCCAGAGAAAAAACGAAGAAAGTTTGTTTGTCTTAAGCGAAATGAAAAAAAATAAATACCTGAAACACCTAGAGCAGCACCGTTGTCCGTTTTTGAAGTGAAATCTGTAATTATATAAACCAAATTTTGGATTGATAGAATGCTTCTCATGAGGTGACCTCCAGATTTTAGTAATTATGTATATAAACAGTTTTGAGTTGAATGCAATGGTGGGCAAATGCATTAAGACTAGACTTTTCACCATACTGATGTAATTTTTATTATTATTTATCAAAAAGAGTTTCAGAAATATTTTTATAAAGCAGGAGGAAATGTTCTGTACGTTTTTGTCTTGAGTGGCATCTGTAATTGAGCAATGGAATTAAGATGATAGACTGATGCTTTTCACCATGTTTCACTTACATGCAATAGTTTTGACGAGGGTTAGTTGAAAGAAACTTTTATTCTTTAAGCCCATCCCACTTATATCCGACCCCTTGTACCAGTTATTTACAATTAAACTGATTTCCCTTTTGATGATTGTGTAACTCGAACATCAAGGCCCTTCTCCAGCAAAGTGATAAGCTAAAGAAATACTATAAGCCCAATCGATATTTTCCAAAGCTTAGTGAACGAAGTTTTTAAACCATGATCATTAATGTGAACATATTAGCTGATCATGTTACCTATACTCTCTTCCATTTCTTCTTCGATGTCACTTTCACACTCGTCCATCTGCACATCAAGATCTGGGAATGGATCAATAAAAAAATAATACTGAAAACGTGCATAGCATTTTATCAGTGATAGTAGTGATTGATGATATAGACTTGTCCCGAATTTTTATGCCTCACCCAAACTCATTTCACTTACAATTTAGAGTAGCCAAGATTAGCAGTAAAATGGCCAAAACATTGACAATCAGAAATGTGCCCTTTTAGTTAATCTTAACTAAGTACTATTAATTGATAATTAATTGATAGTCACCCTCATCTACGTCAACGGTGATTTCATCTAGAGATTTTCCATGATTTTTGGAAAACTGTCCATTTTCTAAAGAAAGTAACAGTTTGGAGATTTTGGCGACTTGCAGGGTCTCTTCAGGAAGTCGATAATATTCCCGATGAACTCGGATGTCATGGCCCATAAAGTTGGCTAAAATATCCAACTCGTTATCACGAAGGTTAAGTACTTGCGACAGAGTAGCAATCTGTTTTCTGAGTTTTGTAGACCGCAGCAGTTGAAGGTATTTGGCCCCACACATTTCACTGGCATCTCTCAAAGTGTCACATCCTCTAATGTGACCCAACGATCCGTAATAACATCATGAGATCATGAGACACATAGTACCCCAGGCAATGTTCACAAGGCACATAGCTATCTGAAGTGGTATATCAGTCTGGCCTGTAAACAACAATTAGATCGCCGTATTGGTTCCGCAAAACTTCGGTATTGTGTTTATGATTGCCCAAGTTTCTGAGTTTCATCATCATGGTTTTTCTTTCCGCTACGTTTTCTAGTAAGCTGTACTGTATAACTTCTTTTTTGTCTTTATGAACTGTCGGTAGATGTCTCGATAGCTTACTCTGCCCTGCACCACAATAAAGACGATAGGATATCTTGTCGTATTTCCTTCCATTGTTATTATTTGTTTGTAGTACTTGTATTTTGGCATAATCAGTCGAAGAAGTTACAGTTTCCTGTTGGATGTCATTTGTCGGTTTAATAATTAGTGGAGGATAAACGTCTGACCCAGGTGATGAACAATCTGATTCTGATACAACTTCATTTTCAGGCTTGTATTCACTGTCTGATGCATATACTACTTCTTCTTCATCCTGCTCCTCACTTAGAGGTGACGTTACACTTATTCCTGCCCTGGGTCTTAAACCCTACTAAATATGTAAGTCAATAGTTACAGGGGTTTCACAATAGGAATACAGATCAGATTTACTACTTCATCTCGTCCACCAGGTGACAATTACAGAGGGTGACATTACACACGGACTTAGTATGTGTTTAAAAAGGCCAACAGATATTAAAATGAAGAGAGTTTGAAACCTGAACAACATTTACTTACGTTGAATGATAAAGGCTTTGAGCTCTGGGGTTCGTTCTCAAGTAGGCCCGGAAAAAGAGATGTGTTGTTTGTTAGTTGGATAAGTGACAAGTTCTCAAAGCTTCCAATTATGCCCTGGTTTTCCTTTGAAGAGGACAGAACTATATGTTCTTCTTCCATTAAGCCACAGCCAGAGAGAAGGGTGGGGTCATGAGAAGTTTTTAATGCACCGGTGACAGCTTTCCTCTGGACTGGCCTGATTTCATTTTCTAGGAGAGAGATAAAATACATTTCATTGATTTGTGATATATCGTTTGCTATTGTTAACACTACTTTAGTGAAACCAGCTTTGTACTCACCCCTCATAAAGCACAAACATAGTGGATTTTAACAGAACACACCTAACAACATAATATTTATAATCTTTAAAGTATTCTGTACGTAATCATTGTATCCTTTAAATAATTTTACACCTAGCTATACTACTAAAAAAAAACATTGTTTACAGGGCTTTTTTTTAACTTGTTCTCACCAGAGTGATTTTCTTGATGAATAATTGTTTTTGTAGCAGTTATTAGTTTGACGGGATAATCAGACTTTCTTGGCAGCATCCCATCGACTTTATCTACCATCATCCAATCTAGGGTTGTTCACAGGAGGGTCTGGTTGTTCGTTGTTCAGTTGAAGTAGATTGGTTGCACTGGTCGAGGGGGGTGCTGTTGGGAAGGGGGGAATCCACCTTTCCTGACATGGGGCCTCGGGGGTTTTGATTCTATTCTGGGCTTCTCGTGAAGATGACTGGGCTTCATTTGTTTCGTCCGTTTCATCACAGACTACTGGCAGGATGAGGCCATAGGAAGTTATAATAGGGGCCAGAATAGCTCCATTTTCTAAGGAGAGAAAAAGAGACAGGCAATAGTTTCTTCGGTATGTTCTACTTAATATTCCACTTAAATAAAGAATTATTATTGCATTTGGGAAAGACTTACTCAACGCATTGTTGTTTATTCGCTTCCAGCAGGTATGTGTGCATGTACTAACTCTCTACGGTGTAGAAGGTTTGGCTATATTCTTATTATATGAACTGTGCTAGTTTTATTTTCTGATAGAAAACTACAAAGTTTGCTTGCTTTGAGTTATTTTTTTTAATTTGAAGGACCCATCGCATAATACTAGAATATTGGCTTAGTTTTGGACAGGACATTTAGAGTTACACAGACATATTTATGGGAAACTTTAAATCATGTAAGTTTGCATTACTTATGAATGTATGATTGATTGTTTGGTATTTTACTAAAAAAACATCATTTACAGATTTTCTTTTGTACATGTTCTCACCAAAGTCAGGGTTGTTCACAGGAGGGTCTGGTTGTTCACAGGAGGGTCTGGTTGTTCGTTGTTCAGTTGAAGTAGATTGGTTGCACTGGTCGAGGGGGGTGCTGTTGGGAAGGGGGAAATCCACGTTTCCTGACATGGGGCCTCGGGGGTTTTGATTCTATTCTGGGCTTCTCGTGAAGATGACTGTGCTTCATTTGTTTCGTCTGTTACGTTACAGTCTGGTGTCGAGGTTTGGCAATGGGAACTTGCAACAGCAACAGCTTCATTTTCTAAGATTAGAAACAACATTAGACTACTTTATTGATAGATATGTTTTGTTTGAAAATATGTAGGCTAAAAAAACATATCAGCCCCCCCCCCCCTCGTAATAACTAAACACTTGTCAAAAAAGTATGTATTTAAATATGTATACTTATAGCAAATGATAAATCAAAATAAACGACCAGTCTTTCCTTAATTTTCAATTCAGTTTGAATCGCTTATTTCGTAAATAACCTTAAATTTATCAAAGCACTGCTTGTATGGAAAAATGTTTATTATGGACTTTCATTTAGACCCTAAACAAATGAACTTGTTAATGAGAAAAAACAAGAATAAGAAAATGTAGAACATTAATTGATTTACACAAAAGTATGTGTTATGCAAACTTTCTTAAAAAATCGAATAACTTTAAACAAAATCGAAGAATATGAGTCAACACCATTATGCTGAGAAAAAACAAAACCAAACCAAACAAAAACACATAATTCTGAAATAGGAACAAATTGATTAAAAATATACGGTATACCTCTGCCAAACTTGAATATTTTCTGGAAAATTAACAGTAATATAAAAGGACTTAGGTCGCAATTATGGAAATAATAACTTTTTCTTAGTAGGCCTACCGAATAAAAGCCAAGCTTTGGAGAACATCGTGAAAAGAACGTCTTAAAAGATACAGAAAAAGGCAGTTACCCAAATAATACAACAATAATAGCTGTAAGAATATTATAACGAAGAATAACTTCTTCCTTCTTCTCCTGGGTGTTCTTACCTTATTTAGGCCACAAAATGACAGATCTTCAAGCGCAATTAGTCCATCTGCAGCAGCCCTATAATAATCCAAAATGACTTTGCAAGTATAAGTTGAAACACCACAAAAGTATATTGTATAAACAAGGAGACGTTTTTAAGTAGAGTGCAGTGAGAACTGCTATAGTATTTAGTTCATACGTTTTTCAAAGTAATTTAAAAAGATTACCTTTTTTGTGCCCTGGCAGATGCTATCTGAAAAAAAAAACATCGCAAGAATCCAATTAAATGTAACTCTATTTCAGGTAAAGAAACCGTAGAAGTAAGGATTTGGGAATGATATTGTCGTATAATATATCGTCAACCAATGGAAATGTTTCTTATCTGTAGATAACAGTTTGTTTTATCGTTTGTGTATAAATATGTATAACTTTCAAACAGCTACAAACCTTAGAGCGCCATGGATATGTTGATCTCTGTCCGCCATAAGAATAACGCAACTCCTCTCCAACGTAAATTTCCCTCAGGGCAAAAAAACCAATCCTTGGATTCTCTTCGTCTACAAACACCTTAGCCACACAATTCGGTCTGTCGAAATCGTCGTTAAGGAGGCGCCCAAATGATCCATCATCGTAAGATGCGTCGATCCTTCATGTAAATCAAACAGGTTTATTAAGAGGGCTTTATTGGAAGGTTTATCGAAAGTCTGATTATTTTCCTCTGAAAAAACCTTTTCGCTCCTGAGATGGAAACCCGTGAAAAAGGCATGTGTGGTCAAGTATGTTCTCTAACAACTGTTTGCATAAGAATAAGAGAATAAGCTCACCAATATGTTTTTCCACCATGTGTATATTCAAACACACAAGTATCATCCTCCGCCGAAGGTTCTTCCATACAAATGTTACCCTCATATGGCAACAAAAAGTCCCCCTTTGTAAAAGTCCGGTTGGCAAAGACACCAAGACCTGAAATAATCCCATGTATTTTTACGCGTTTATTTATAAGGTGGATAGTATAAAACCATGGAGGAAGTTGTCCTGTTTAATATAATTATTTTTCTACATCTGGCCTAAATCTCGCCATTAGGGTTAGTTACTTTGGGTTTGTGGTTGCTGATAGAAATTATCAAGAAAACACCTCGATGAAAGTGAAATGATATTTGTTTGAAGGTTGTAAATAGTATAATATCCCTTGAAACAGCGAAGGGGTCTGGTGTTCCTAATTCTGACCATTTATCCAGTGTTCAGGACTTGGAACATGAGAACCCTACAGACACCCTGCGATTGAACAATGAACCGATTGTCAGTAAAGTAGATTGATTGTTTGGTGTTTTACGCTGCGCTCAAGATTATTTCACTTATATGGCGGCGTTGTCAGTTTAATTGTGGGAGGAAACCGGGTTCTATGCCCGGAGGAAGCCCATGACCTTCCGTTGGTAACTGGCAACTATCCCACATAGGTCGTTCGAGTGAAAACCGAGTCAGAAAATTTTCAATTGTTTTTTGGACTGAGTGGGATTCGAACCCGCGCCTCATTACGGAAGGCTGTTCGGATTGAGCGTAAAGTAGGCTCTAGCAAAAAAAGTATCGTGTCAACTTTAAAAATATAAAATTATCACTTATTCAAAAGTTTAGAAAAATTTGATAGCTTGGAAGTGATATTACATATATAGGCCTAGCATCCTTACCAACATTATTGTTGACGATATATATGTTGAAATCCTCCTTCTGCCAGGTGATGTTTGGCTTAGTCCACCTTGATCTCCTCATCCTTGTTGCATGAGACCAGTCTTTATCGTAAAACATATCAAATCAAATGGCTGATGCATAATTCCACTGTAACTTATCTGATAGGCCTATTGTATTCAGCCTCATCTTCAAACACAAAAGGGATGGTTGCCAGTTACCAACGGAAGGTCGTGGGTTTCCTCCGTGCATAGAGCCCGGTTTCCTCCCACAATGAAACTGGCAACGCCGTCATATAAGTGAAATAATCTTGAGCGCGGCGTAAAACACCAAAACAATCAACCAATCAACCAAACACAAAAAGAGTCACAATGGTGGAAATATAGCCCAGTGTGCACATTCATTGTTCAACAATGTTCTTAATTGGAAACGATACAATTTACGTTTTAAGTATCAAGTCTGCAGTAGGCTACATGTAATTGTTGCCAAGAGCCCAATTTGTAACAAAGTAAACGAGTGACTAAATATGACTTGTTTGTTGCGATAACAAAATTGCCGTGGGCCAAATTTCATTAAAATCCTCACATAGGTTTTCCTATATACGAATTAAGTTTGAACTTGCAAATCGCCAAATATTCGATTTAGTTTTAAAAAAACGGTCTCAGTCCACAACCAGACTAGCTTGATAGGCTGTATGCACGATTCGCCTAACACCAGAGACTAAACGAGGACTTGCCTATATCAAAATTGGTTTATTGAAACTCATTTATTTAAAGGCACACTTTCCGCGAAAATCAGGAATATTTTTCCCAGACAATATAAGTTAGGAACTTTCTATTTTTACCAAAATTTAAAAGTTTGGACGTCACTTTGTATTTTTAATTTGAATTTGAAAATTTGAATTGTTAGGTGTCCGTAATGTAAACAAACCAAACTGCTCGCAGGGGCGATTTTATGTTTCAGTCGAGTGAGTGAACTAACAGCACAGTGTAATTTTACGTAGGCCTATTTATCTGAGAAATACAGACTGACGATCGGTTAACATCGACTGGAAAAGCCTGCTGATAATTGTTTGAGTGTAAACCACAGATAAAAAGGCCTGAAATGAGGGTAATCCAACAAGAAAGTTGACGGACAATGATCATTGTTGTTGTAATCAGGCTTCGATTCTTCGTTTGTTTTTCGCCCCATTTCTACATTCTAAAGCTAACTAGACATGTTTTATGTGTCCTATGTTTAAGTTGAGTGGTATTAGTCGTAGTAAGCTCATGTAAATTGGTTTTCTTAGCAAATTTAAACAGGCTACGGCGGCAAGTGGGCCATTAAGAATTTGATGCTTTTTCTGAATGAAATATGGTCCTATCTGCAGATTTTGACGACAACTGTTTGACCACAGACTTTTAGGATTTGAGCTCGAGGCCCGTGGCCCTTCTAGCTTTAATGATTATTCTTTTATAATATCCATGTGCCGGTGCTTTTTTACTTTTCAAAATATAATATTCATGTGCTGCTTACTGCTTGAATTGCCCTAGATCCTTCATTCAGATAAAGAAATTCAAATCAGTCAACAAAATCAAAATCATCTTCTGATATTCAACTTTGGGCAAGCGTTGATTTAAAGATAATAAATATAAATATAATGAGGACTTTTTTCCAAACAAGTATACAAATTAGATTTTCGTTAATGATCAGCTTTGTTTTTTCCCCCAATATAAATGATTTGATTTTGAACGTCAAATGTCCGTAGGAATAATAGGAATTTATGAAGAAAGTCACAATTTTGGCAACTCTTGCCACCTTATACAAATTGTATCTAAATGAAAATGAAATCTTTCATTAAAATATTCATTTTAATTCCAACCTCAGACCTCTATTTTGTATTACTGGCTAGATGTAGGGTGAGACATAAATAGCTATTTTTAGCCTATCAAATAAATACACTCCGGTATTTCGGGGACGTTGGCACACGTATCTACGAGAACCGTGCCAATCGGGGACCGTCATATAAATTTTTGCATTTGCTTTGGGGACACTTGTGTTGTTGAACGTTATTTCTAAATGGAAATGACATTTTTAATGTGCATGTATACATCGTTTCCAAACAGCATCATGTAGGCTGCCTTGTACATCACATGTTTCATATACCCATTTAGTAGAAAAACATATCAAATTAAAAGTAACAAGGTTCTGTATATATGTTTAACATTTTCGCCTAGCTGAAATGTTAAACCTATACTATATCATATGAAACCTCGACAAAGATAAACACGGCTTAAATCGAAAGAAAACTTCTGTTTTTGTGTGCTTTCACACTTACTGAATGATAGAATTGGCGGACAAATAAATGCATTCTGATGTCAATTCATTTACACCAAATAATCAGTAAAAAAATCTACCCTTACCGAGATAGCAGATCAGCAAGTCGCCATCTTTGATTTGGTATGAACGAATAATTAGGAACCGGGGACATGGAGACACTCAGTCAGTGATGGACCACAGAGACTGCCACACTGGAATCTTACCGCTCATATGAACTAGTACTGATTAAATGGGGACTATCATCAGGTCGATTAAAAATCGTCACTAGAGTATGAATTGGACTCTCAGAAAACATTTTTTGACTTTAAAACAACCGGGGACGTCCCCGGTTGCAGGTGGGTCCCCGGATAAAAGGTGTGTATTCATCCCAATGTCCCCATTTGACACCTTTCACAAATGCAGACAAGCAGGTAATCCTAAGGCTTGTACTTTCTGTGTTTGGAATATTAATGGGATTTGTCTGATCAGTCATTTTTAAATTTCCGAATTTGATATTTTGTGTTTCACGGAAACTTGGTGTGACCCTAGTGTTTCTCCAGTTATTGAAGGCTACACTGGGTACTTCAAACCAGCTGTTACATGTAGAACAAGTCGAGTCGGCAGGGCGAGTGGTGGTATCACATTGTTCGTAAAAACTCACCTTGCTACCGGTGTTGAAGTGCTACCTTCAAGTGACCGGGGAATTCTCTGGCTGAAACTCCCAAAAGAAACATTTGGTTTATTAAATCACCGTGTTTTTGGTATCATCTAGAACCCCTTCCTCTCGAGGGGGGGGGGATATGTCGGATGTAAATTACTTTTTTGACTCGCTAGAAAACGATATAATTCTTCCAAAAAAATCTAAAATTGATCTGTTTGTTTGTGGAGATTTCAACGCTAGGACTAGTTGAAGTTCTTCAAACTCTGTTGCCAAGATATTGATGATGGAACACTCACATCTGTGTTGCATCCTCATAATTTTTTGAGGGACAGCCCGAATCTCCCGCTGGCCTCCTTGTTTCTGTTAGACTCAACTGGGGAAATGTACGAGCACAAGTTGACCTTTTGAGCCTCGCTTACGGATTTTCTTGATAAACATACGAGTCCGCTTGAAGTGTCATTTCCAATGAAAACAAGTCAACTTGTGCTCGTACATTTCCCCAGTTGAGTCTAACGGAAACGATTAGGCCAGCGGGAGATTCGGGCTCTCAATCAAAAAACGACGAGGCTGCAACACAGATGTGAGTGTTTGAACACTTTTTTTGATGGAACGGTGAACTAAAGGATCAAACTGAATGTGTGTAAAGCTGGGGCCGGTTGGTTTGCTTAAATTAGGAGAAATTGAAAGAAAATCCGCGAACAATAGAGTTACATGTTTTCCAACATGGCGGGTCCTTCAACTCTGTTTGCCGCCCATCATCAATATCTTGGCAACAGAGTTTGAAGAACTTCAACTACGCTAGGACAGGCAATCTAACTGATAGTTTAGCTGATGTGAATTTGTAATTCATTTGGTACAAAACTGTTATCTTTTTGTAAAACCACCGATCTCAAAATAGTAAATGAAGAAAAAGTGAAGATCGACCAAGTCGGTTTACATTCCACACTAGTAATGGTGGTAGTACGGATTACTTACTTACTACTCCAGAATTGTTTGATGGAATTTTTCACTTTAGGTTTGGTGACTTATTGGAATTTTCTGACCATTTACCACTTGTATTTTCAATTGGGCACAAACCTGATGTCTTGTTTACTAAAAAACCCTAATCTAAGATTTCAAAAATAGTTTGGTCAGATGAATCGAATGACGAGTTCATTAGACATCTAGATGGTTGTAATGATTCTTTAGATGATGTAATCATGGATTAAGTTAATGGAAATAATTCCTTAGATGATTCAATTTCAAAATTTGCTGATTTATTATATGATTGTGCATTTAAAGTTAATGGCAAAACAGTGTGTATTAAGGGGGATAACTCTAGCAATCAGTTGCCATATGAAAATAAAAAAAGTAGAGTGTTGTGCAAATATATGTATGAATAAAAATAAAAAAGTAGAGTGGTTTAACCTTGAGTGCAAAACTGCTCAGAGGGAATTTAGAAAAATCCAAAGACTGTGTAACAAATATGGCAATCAATACAAGCATCAATTATTGTTAACTAGAAAAAAAATATTATCGAATTATAAGAAGAACTAGATTAAATTTTTCAATCGATCAGAGCAAAAAGCTTAAAAATATATCTGTGAATTCGCCCTCAAAATTTTGGAGAACAATAAGTAGTGAAATTTATTTCACCTTATTTGGTAAATATATTCAACTATTTGTATTCGAATTCTCTGTACCCAGAAAGCTGGTCCAAAGGTATAATCCTACCAATACACAAAAAGGGTGATAAGACAAATGTCAATAACTATCGTGGTTAAGGGTATAATACCGCCGAAGCGGTGTTTGTTGCGTAACCCGATACCGCTGAACGTTGGTTCGTACCGAGTCAAACCGCGAGAATGCGCAGCATTCGAGGAGTATGACGAGGTACGAACCAACGTTCAGCGGTATCGGGTTACGCAAAAAACACCAAGACGAAGGTATTAAAGTCGATTCTACCCCGATAATTGAGAAAAATGAGGAAAAAGTGACCTGTTGTTGATTGCCGTTCCTTTTCCCTCCCTCGGGACAGAGTGGGAACTTTTAACCAATCAACGATAAGCTTTGGTCACGTGCAACGGTTGACCCAGATATTTTGAAGCAGAATGACATAATGTCACTATGGCTACCGCTTTGACAGGCTGGGTTGCTGACGACGCTATCGGGGGAAATGTTGTGAAATCAACCCTTTGATGACTGTATACGTTCATGACAGCCCAGTTTTCAATATTAAAGGAGAGAATATAACCACACTCACAACATTATCAGGTTAAATCCTTCATTTTGTATGATAACAAGCAAAATATCACTTCTTCCGGGGGAGGTAAACCTACCAGCCGATGTTGCACTACAGACTCGATGTCGTTTGAAAAGTCATCTCTACTTAACATGTATATTTGCACACGGCACGCACATGCAGGAGGGGTAGAATATAACATTAATCAGTATTTTTGCTAAACTGTACTCTATGGTTCTAAATGAAAGATTATGTAATTGGGCACGAAAGTAATGATATAATCTACTGTGGTCAATTCGGCTTTCGAAAAGGTAAAGGCACAGTTGATTGTATATTTGTACTATATCAAATTATTTTCCATGCAATTCAAACTAGACAAAAGTTATACTGTGCATTTGTGGACTATTAAAATGCCTTCACTTCAATAGATTGAGCTGCCCTATGGCATAAATTAATTGTACTAGGATGTAGCTCTAAGTTATTGAATGCAATTAAGTCTGTGTATTTTTCAGTATGGCTTGTATAAAGGAGTAGTGGCTCATAAAGGAATTTTTTAGAGCAAAATGTGGGTTTAAAACAAGGCGAACCATTGTCGCCCATTATGTTTTCCATATTGACCAATGATATATCTGACAATCTCAGTACAGATATAGATCAGGAAATAATCTACATGTATAATGAATTACAGGTATTTTCCTTGCTTTTTGCTGATGATGCTGTTATTTTCTCAAAAAGTGCACTTGGTCTACAGGCACTGCTAAATCAGCTTTATAGATACTGCAATACTTGGGGGTTAAAGGTTAAATTAGATAAAACCAATGTGTTCGTGTTTGACAGAAAAAATACAAGAGAGATTATGTTTAGACCTATGATAATGAGACATTAGAGCAAGTCAAATCGTTCTGTAATTTAGGATTAAATATTAAATATAAGATACACCCAAAAGACAATTATAAGCATCTTCTCGAAAAGGCGAAAAAACGATTCATACCCTTAAACAATGTTTGACAAAATGACATGCCGATATATATGTAAAAACTTGAATTGTTTGATAAAATGGTTAAGCCTATCTTATTATATGGATGCGAATTGTGGGGTGATGTTTCTGAAATCTGAAATGTTTTAATTGTTCATATTTAAGGAAGGATTGTTAAATTTTGGTCCAAAATCATTTCCGACCAAAAAAGCTTAATGTATAAACTTTATGGACAACAGTCAATGTCATTTACCGGGCTGATATCAATTTATAATTGGAGGAAGAAATTGAAAAATATTTTAAACATGAATGGTTTTGGTATATTACATGTCATAGAAAAATGTTCAAATGTTGATTACTTGCAGTTTAAGCAAACAATTAAGGATAGTGTTATACAAACTTGGTGTGATAGTATTCAGACTTCAAGCCGTTTTCTTTCGTACAAATTTTTAGTTACCGATTTTGTACAAGCAAAACATCTTCACTTTTTGTGTGAAATCTCATGGAAAGTTGTAAAAACCGTTGGTCGTTTCCGTTGTGGGTATCATGGGCTAAATGTTGAGAAAGGAAGGTACTTAAATATACCATATAATGACCGGCTATGCCAGCTATGTGACACGGGCATAGTTGAAAATGAGTATCACTTTGTATTATGCTGTCCGGCCTTACGGGATATACTAAGTAAATATTTTAAGCCATATTTCCTTTCATGGCCGTCAATTTAGTTTCGGTTCTAATGAACCCTTGTTCAAAAAACAAAATAACTCTAGAAAAAATATTTGTTAGAGGCTCTATCCTATAGAACCAACTATGTAATTGCAAACTATATTTTAATGCATAACCAGTACTTGCATCTGTATTGTTTAAGGGTAAAAAGCCAAATGGCTTTTCCTGCAATAAAATTGAACAAATTGAAAAATAATAAATAACAAAAACATTTTCGGTGAAAGTGGCTTCCCCTGTTTCAAACCTACATTTAAACCAAAGAAGCCGGATAAATCTCCACAGACTCGGAAAAATACCTTAACAGTTTTGTATACAGGCTCAACAGGTTTAGTAATTCTAGTACCACACCCTAACTCAATAAACGTATTCTACAATGCAGCATGGTTGACTGAATCAAATGCTCTCTGGTAATCAGTGTATGCACAATACAAACGAGCTTAAAAGATAATATTATATAGGGTAAAAAACATAACCAAGGCTTTCTGTACAGTTTTCCAAAATTTGCTTGGTGATTGTACAGAATCTTGCCTTAACTTATAGCTCTGACCAGAGTTATATACTAGTAGCGTCTATTTTTATCTTAGTGTAGGCCTACACCCATCTATCTTCCAAAAATGATTTAATGTCTGTTCAACCATTCCTACGGAAAAACTTCTTAGTCTCAGTAAATTTCTCCTTTGAGACAATACACTCAGTGTTAAACTAAGGGGGACCAGTCTTACATTGAGCAGATTTATTATCCTCTTTGGATTGAAAAGTCTTACCACAGACACTGAAAGCGGAATTATAAAGAACATTAGTCAAATTATCTGCAGCTAAATGTTATATCAACATTATTCTGAAAAAAAAATCATTTATTATTTTATCAATTTGATTAGGCTGACTTTGTAATAGGTTTTTAAATTCAGTATTTTGAACTTTATATCCCATTAAATTTTAGAACTTAACACAAGTATGACACTTAAATCAAACTATATGGATCAGAGACTTCTGTATTGTCGTCCACTCTAAAGTTTATCACCTGATTCAGCTGACTTGGAAAAGTAAGCAAATAATCAATTGTGCCGAATCGTTTTCTGTATCGATCAAGGTAATAATTACCCAAAAAAGTAACGAATCAATGGCTAATGTCTATAAAACCTGCGCTCTTTCTAACCAGGAAATCCTGATATTTTTTGAAATATAAAAATACAATATTTACATTCCATGTACATGTTTTATTGACTCTTTAGTAATATCTTAAATAAATATAGTATGGCTACAGAACAACGCAAAATAATGTTACCGTTCTCGTTTTGCTAGTGCACAGCGAGAATCCAGCATTGGTTAATGATATAAGATAAAAGATTATTACAGTCCGAAAACAAATGAACATCATACTAGGTTAACTGGAATTTAGCCTGAGAGGTCAAATAACGATATGTTGCTGTTGATACCATACAATCACATATAATACAACACGAGTTTTCCAAAGAACTGCAAATTAAAACTATTTGATGACACCAAACTCGAATGTTAAGTTACATGTAACATGGGACTATTGTGAATTTATACGTTCATCCCGGTTATTGAAAACAGTTTGACAAGCTAACGGACATATTGTTTACATTTCAAGGCGAATGATGCTTGTATATAACATGTACATTAAATGGTCATCGAAATGTTGCAGATAACACAAATGTGTCATTATTGATTTGTATTGGCATAAAATGAAATAATATATAGTTGTCATAATTAATTCTCATCTTATATAATCATGGAATTATTCTATGTATTTGAATTCAGTATTTCAATTATTCCTGGTATATGGAGACTCACACCATTTGATTTTGTTACTTGTGATAAATAATCTATTCTAACCATGTTTGTTGTAATGTTCCAGGTACCTGGCGTGCTATATCAATTGCATGTGGTGCTGATCATTCTGTAGCTTTACTGGATAACGGAGAGGTAAGTATGTTTCATGTACATGTACCCATGTAGTAAACTGTTAATTGTACTCTATATAAATTATGTGTCCACAGCTTTCAAACTTATAACAATCTGTGATTTAAGAAAAATGGTCACGAGTCAATAAATTGACAAATATACATTCTATTTCTTTGATCACACATATCGTTATCATAAATCCGTGATTTAAAAAACAAAATAGTGTGCGAAATATTTCCTGTCAGTGTCATAACTCTGCGTCATTTATTGTTCAGATGCACATTTTCTCTGACAGTCTGTGTTTTATCAGTATCTAAACATCACCATACATGTAGATGTCCAAACTCTAGTATACTTGTAACTGTCTTCTATATAATTACATTTTTGTAATCAAAAGTTTTTAAGTGCATTCTATGCCTATTTTTAATTCAGTTTTTCTATCTACTTGACCAAAATGGTTGATATGATATAAGGAGACTTCTAACTTATTAACACGGATACGTTATCACAGCTCTGAATATAAAAACTGCTACACCCACAATATTTATACTTCAATTAGGTATATACCTGGGGATATAATTGTGAAGGTCAACTGGGCCATGGTAATAATGATCTTCAGTCCATCCCCTGTAAAGTAGAAGCCCTGTCTGGGGAAGTTATCACACAGGTAAGATAAATAGTCCTCCTCATATACTCTATATTACAGTCAAAATAAGTTATATTTAAGTAATACTATATTACTAGGTATCAAGTTTAGTAGCATAGGTCATAACATGATGTATTCTTTTTACTTGTGCGCTGTGTGTTGAATCAAGAAACACAATCTTAAACCAGTGTTATTTAGTCTCCTCGATCCAGATCGGTCAACTGAAATTTTACTTGTTATCAGCCGTAGGAAAAAAAGCTGATTGCCCTAAGAAATATTGACACGTATTCAGCGTGTGTGTTTTTTTACATCAATTCTATGTTTTACATCAAACGATTATATACATATCACACCTGTCATCAACTTAATGAAATGCAAGTATCATTAGTTGTGTTTTTGTATAACACGAGCATGTCAAACATAATGATGTATTACAGTGTAGTGTGGCCTATATAAAATTGTCAACAGTGATATTTACCACAATACACAATATACAAACATAATGATGTATTACAATGAAGTGTGGTCTATATAAACTTGTCAACAGTGACATTTACCACAATATGTGGTCTATATAAACTTGTCTACACGGATATTTAACACAATATACAAACATAATGATGTATTACAGTGTAGTGTGGCCTAAATAAACTTATCAACAGTGACATTTACCACAACACACAATATACAAACATAATGATGTATTACAATGAAGTGTGGTCTATATAAACTTGTCAACAGTGACATTTACCACAATATGTGGTCTATATAAACTTGTCTACACGGATATTTACCACAATATACAAACATAATGAAGTATTACAGTGTAGTGTGGCCTAAATAAACTTAACAACAGTGACATTTACCACAACACACAATATACAAACATAATGACGTATTACAATGAAGGGTGGTCTATATAAACTTGTCTACAGTGGCATTTACCACAACACACAATATACCAACATAATGATTGTAATGTCTAAGCATTACGACAAAGTATGCTTTACGGCAGTAGCCGTATGTACCCGCCGTTGTTGGCAACATGTGCTTTCACTCAGTAAATCTCAAAACTTAAATCAGCTGACTTTGTCAATCATCTAAAGCTTTCTACAGAGGTAGAACACAACACTGGCGACGAGGATGCTAGCAAAAATCCACGAGGACAACCTACAAACTTTTTAAATGTGTCAATTTCAACGACGAAATCACGAATGCTGACTGTTGTTGTTGTTTCGCACAGTATATAAACACTCGCTGAGCCCAACCCAATTTCTATACATTTGATAATCAGTTTCTTCGGAACTAACTATTGTGAGTATGGCTATGTCACTACCTCAATTTCCACACTTTGACGTCCATTCTGATGGCAATGTTGGTCCTAGATGGAAGAAATGGCTCACAAGGTTTGAAAGACTCATGGTTGCTATGGATATTTCTGACCCAAAACGAAAACGTGCATTACTTTTGCACTATGCAGGCACTGAAGTTGACGAAATTTTCGACACATTAGAAGGAGTTGAAGAAAATGACTATGATGCTGCTGTTCAATCTCTAAATGAATATTTTACTCCTAAAGTCAGCACAGCCTATGAACTTTTTAATTTTCGCCAAGCAGAACAGGGTCCAACTGAGTCAATTGACAGCTACTACACACGACTTAGACAGTTAGCACAGACATGTAATTTCACCGATGTCGACAAAGAAATCGCCTCACAAATAACCATACATTGTACATCTCAACGTTTACGAAGACGCTCATTACGCGAAGACTTAACTCTTAAAGAACTCTTAGCTGCAGGTAGAGCACTAGAAACTAGTGAAACACAAGCCAATACCCTTGAAAACTCTTCTAACCGTACTAATTCTGTACAAACAACTCAAAACAAAACATCGAGTAGACATTCACATTCTAGAGGTAGACCAACTCAAAGAAACTTTCACTCACCACCTGACAATAGAAATTACAGGGACAAACGGTCACAATCACGAAACAGACATCAAAAACCAAACAAAGCAAATGACAGTAACTCAACATGCTATTACTGTGGTGGTAGATACCCGCACAAAACACAGTGTCCGGCTAAAGGCAAACAATGTGTCTTATGCAACAAATACAATCACTTCGCATCTGTATGCAAATCTGTTCCTAACAAACAACAATCAGTAGTACACAATGTTGATACAGATAATTCAGACGATGATTATGTTTACACTGTATGTTCAGAAAACAAAAACAAACCTGGGAAACACTCCTCATTTATTCACCGCATTTCGACCAAATGTCCGTCTCGTGAAATTCAAATAGCAGGTAAGCCTGTGTCCGTTTTGCTTGACTCCGGATCGTCCGTCAATATACTTGATAGTGTCACTTATGATAGATTAAACTCAGACAGTCCTCCTGAACTAAAATCCCCTAGAACTAAACTATTTGCTTATGGTTCAAACACTCCACTTCCAGTGATTGGTACTTGGGAAACAAGTGTGAAATTTGGTAGCATTGTCACACAAACCACTTTCTACATAGTGGAAGGCGAGAGTGGCAACTTGCTATGCTACAAAACAGCCAAAGAGCTACAAATGGTACACATTGTTAGCAACGTCAAAACAAATAATGTACATTCCACAGAAGATATTTTCTCTAATTATTCTGACTTATTTGAAGGCATTGGTAAAGTAAAAAATACACAGATTAAACTACACATTGATCCAACGATTCAACCAAAATGCCAACCTCACCGTCGTATACCCTTCCATGTAAGGAAAGACGTAGAGAAAGAATTAGAGAGATTAGAAAATCTAGACATAATAGAAAAGGTTGAAGGCCCCACACCATGGGTTAGCCCTATAGTTGTAGTCCCAAAGAAAACCGGTAACGTTAGAATATGCATCGACATGCGCGAGGCAAACAAAGCAATTAAGCGAGAGAAGCACCCAACACCGACAATTGACGATTTAGTTGCAGAATTAAACCAAGCTTCAATTTTCAGTAAATTAGACCTAACAGCAGGCTATCATCAACTGGAGTTACATCCAGACAGCAGAAACATTACAACGTTTTCCACACACGTAGGTTTTAAGACGTTACAAGAGACTTTTATTTGGCGTGAATGCAGCCAGCGAAATTTTTCAAAATACAATATCTGGCCTCATTCAAGACATCCAAGGTTGTTTAAACCTTTCAGACGACATTTTAATTTATGGACGCAATCAAACAGAACATGACAAAACACTAAACCTTGTACTCCAACGTCTAAGAGACTGTAACGTCACATTAAACAAAGACAAATGCTCTTTTAACAAACGTGAAATTAACTTTTACGGACATTTATTCAGTGCTGCTGGAATCTCCCCTGACCCAGCCAAAGTTAAAGCTATTGTCTCTGCCAGTCCACCTACATCAGCAGGTGAAATCAAATCCTTATTAGGAATGGCTCAATACGTCTCGAGATTCATCAAGAACTACTCTACTATGACAGAACCTCTTAGAAAACTTACACATCAGGATGTTTCTTGGACATGGGGACAAATAGAACAGAAAGCCTTACAAAACCTTAAGGACGCGTTAACTAGTGCAGAAGTCATGAACTATTTCGATCCAAAGAAAGAAACAGAAATTATAGTCGACGCCAGCCCAGTAGGAATTGGTGCTTTAATGAGTCAAGAAGGAAAAATTATCAGCTATGCAAGTCGAGCTCTCTCAGAAGTGGAAAAACGATATTCTCAAACAGAACGTGAAATGTTAGGATGCGTCTGGTCGGCTGAACATTTTCACCTCTATGTATATGGTTCGAATTTCAAAATCATCACAGACCACAAACCGCTTCTTGGTATATTTCCTAGCTCTAAACCTACATCTGCAAGAATCGAACGATGGAGACTCAGACTTATGTCTTACAACGTCACCCTACAATACAAACCTGGAAAAGACAGTAACAACCCAGCAGATTATTTAAGTCGTCATCCTCTTGAACATTCAGACTCAAATTCAATTGCCGAGCACTATATCAACTATGTGTGTGACAATGCAATCCCCAAAGCTATGACACTTAACGAAATTCAGGCCGAAACACTGAAAGACTCAGTTATGCAAAAACTAATTCATGCTATATACTCTGGCAATTGGCAGGATAGTGAACTTCAATCGTTCAAAAACGTGAAAGACGAACTGGCCGTTTACAATGGACTTGTACTCTGAGGAAGTAGACTCGTCATACCTGAATCACTTAGAGATAAGGCAATCACCTTGGCCCATGCTGGTCATCAAGGAATAGTAAAAACGAAAAGCTTAATCAGGGAAAAAGTTTGGTTCCCTGGAATAGATTGTGCTACTGAAAACAAAATTAAACAGTGCATTCCTTGCCAAGCTTCAACCCATACGTCAGTGAAACGTGAACCAATCAAACCAACAAACTTACCTCAAACTCCTTGGACGAATTGTTCTATTGATTTTACTGGACCTTTTCCCACAGGCGAATACTTACTTGTTGTTCTAGACGACTACAGTCGCTTCCCTGAAGTTGAGATTGTTTCCTCCACTAGTGCAAAAACTGTTATTCCTCGTCTGGACTCTATCTTCGCCCGACAAGGTATACCTACTATTCTTCGTTCAGATAATGGCCCACCTTTCAACGGAAAAGAATTTCAAAACTTTTCAACTTACCTTGGTTTTCATCATCGACGTATAACTCCTCTTTGGCCTGAAGCCAACGGAGAAGTCGAAAGATTCATGGGAACTTTGAACAAAGCTATTCGAGCAGCCACAGCTAATAATCTGAATTGGAAGCAAGAACTCTTCAAATTTCTACGTCAGTATCGAGCTACCCCACACAGCTCCACAGGTATCTCACCATTCAATGCTTTGACCGGTAGAAAAATGAGAACAACCTTACCTGAATTACAGCTCCCTACAGAAACTTTTCAAACCTCAACTCTCCAAGAAAAGATTTCTAGGAATGATTTCAAAGCCAAAAACAAGATGAAATTCTACGCTGACCAGAGACGTCACACGCGCCCACACCAGCTTAATATTGGCGATACAGTGCTAGTGAAACAGTCAAAGCTCAATAAACTGACAACACCTTTCAACCCATCTCCATATCGCATAACCAAGAAAAAGGACAGCATGCTAACCGCTCAACGGGGTAACCATGTGATTACTCGCAACGCTACATTCTTCAAACCAATACAAGGTGACCATTCTTCAACTTTTATTGATGAGGAAGAAGAAGAAGATGATATTGGTGATCCCTCAATTGTGAATTTTCCCCTAGATTCATCCCCTGTGAACTCCCCTGTGAACTCACCAGTAAAACCCTGTTTAAACCAAACCTCCAATTTACGACATTCACAGAGAGTTTCCAAACCACCTGTTCGTTTCAGTGACTATGTTTTAAAGTGAACAGTTAATGTCTAAAGTTTTGACAGCAATTTTCAGTTTAAATATTCAACTTTTAATATCTCTTCTATATAGAGTATCGAACTGCAAGCTCCAGTATGAAGTGTGGTCTATATAAACTTATCAACAGTGACATTTACCACAACACACAATATACAAACATAATGATGTATACTTATCAACAGTGACATTTACCACAACACACAATATACAAACATAATGATGTATTACAGTGTATAGTGTGGTCTATATAAACTTGTCAACAGTGATATTTACCACAATACACAATATACAAACATAATGATGTATTACAATGAAGTGTGGTCTATATAAACTTGTCAACAGTGATATTTACCACAATACACAATATACAAACATAATGATGTATTACAATGAAGTGTGGCCAGCAGTAAATGGATGACGAAGTATGAAACGGTGACAGACAACGTAGACCTTATTGTTTCCATAAGAGAGGCAGTGACAGACTTGCAGCGCACTCAGTGACAGAATATCACTTAGCAAAGGGGAGTAAACATTAAATGAGCGTGGACAATTGTTCGTACCTTTCAAGTTTATGGATTGCCCACACTTATGGGAAATGATTAAGGCATCACCACGAAATAAGTAGTTTGTGAGCAACACAAGCTTTTGACACCACCTATGCCGGCGTCTTTATCAATCGTAACTGAATTTATTATTTCAAAACATTGACATAAACACTAAAGAAAAGAACATATGTGTAATGTGGATAATCAGCGAAACTGTTTACTAGAGCAACTATCCATAGGTTCGATGTAAGAAATGTTACAAAAACAACTATGTTAAAAATATCCTAATGTTGGAATCTTAAAAATCATTACATATATTTTATAAATTTGTTCCATATTTGACTTATTTGTATACCACAATCTCGATTTAAAGAAGTTTAATTGTTTATCTGAAGATAAAATGTTTACCTCATCCTGTTTAATAGTTTTTGTACATTTCAATTTGTGTTCTGCTAACCCAGATTTGTTTATGTCCCCAGTTTGAACAGCCTTCTTATGTTCGTTTATTCTAAGAAATAACGGCCTACCTTTTTCACTATAAGGAAAGAAGGACGTATTACAATGAAGTGTGTTCGAAAATGTACCTTGTTTGCTTTGCCAAATGTTTACAGAGGTATTAGATCGATTCGAACCCTCACCTCATCGATACAAGGGCAGAGGCTTTAGAAAAAAAGAATATGGTTGACTACAGGTATTCATATTAATAGTTTGATCACATGATACTTATGAAGTAACCAGCTGAAATGAATTAAACCCGTCCATATGAGTGAAATTAACTCCAATGAGACGGAAAACAACCAATAACGAAACGCTTCATTTATACCTTCATATGAGAATTGACGTTGAAATAAAAATACGAGTAAATCCAGTATTGAATCAACATTGTGTGCTAATAACGGCCAAAATTTAACTGGTTGTGTTGCTTAAAAAAAACACCTTAACCTGCATTGCCGATATCATTATCGACATATAGCTTTTATTGTGTACTTCTTGATCAAAAATAAAAGGAATCAGCCTGTTTTCTTTTCAACAAAATGTTTTCTCTATAATAGCCAGCTCAAGCCACTCTAAGTCTCCCAAAGAGAGGATATGATTTATATTTCTAATCCATAGGCCAAATCACTTGAAGTTCACCTTCTTTTTATGGATATATGTGATTTGCATGTATTTCTATATACCCCCTACTACCTCCTATTAAACAGCCAAGCGGTATGAAGAAGGCAGCTTTAGAAAACAATAATCACGTTTTAAAACACCATATATTTCTCATTGAATAATATGAGAAACAAAGACCAAGCCAAAAACTAAACTGGGCCTTTTTATTCAACGGTTGATGCTGCTATATCACTTCATATCCATGTTAATTTGGTATGAATACGGAATGATGAACGGAATCCTCAAGGAACAGCAGAACGATGGTATGATTCTTGTGGACGATGGTATAATCCTTGTGGACGATGGTATAATCCTTGTGGACGATGGTATAATCCTTGTGGACGATGGTATAATCCTTGTGGATGATGGTATAATCCTTGTGGACAATGGTTTAATTCTTGTGGACAATGGTATAATCCTTGTGGACGATGGTATAATTGTTGTGGTGAACACATTCAATACAGAAGAATCCAAAAGGATCAACCTACAACCACAATGTGACACTCTGTAGATGACTTCTTACATTTCTGAATGAAATTATATTGTAACATAAATCGTTGTTTGGGAATCGTGTTTATTACATAACGCACCGGTTGGGTTCAATCGTCGAATGGTGATATATTTGTGTGAGAACGTATAATAGGCTGAACCACCTCCCTAATACAGTATACTCCCCGCAGTCAATAAAACATTCATTAATGTCAATTGATGAGGAGGATATAATATACGTACCATGTTGTTCGTTTTTATTATGCAGTTTAATGTTAACAGTTGTTTAGTAAGAAACACAAAGTTATGCCTACAATGACTCAATTCAATATCATTTAGTAGTTTGCAAATGCACCAACTCTAACGAAAACGCCTTCTTTCATGCCTGGTGGTTGAGGTTATGTACATAGTACATAAAATAAGCTTCTTAAAGGGGCATGAGCTGCCAAAATGTTGATATTTTGACGTAAACACAGAATGTTGAAATTATCGGCTATTTTTCTCAAGACGTATAATTCAGAAGCTTTTTAGTGTTTCTAGTCTCAAAAATGTACGATAAAGTATTGTTTTGAACTAACTTTGACTTAGAATGAATGAATGGTCGTCCCGGTTATTTAAATTTTGCTACTTTTCGAACATGTTTTCGGTTCGTACAGGGCACATACTGTATGGATTTTCCTCATTCCAACGCCAATCATTTAGTTTTTCGATGGCCTTCAAAGCCTCTTACTGTCGTGACGATTAGAAATTATGAAAAAAGTGTGAATTTCGGCAGCTCATGCCACTTTAAAGAAATTGGATGTAGAGATCTCTCCATCAGCACCTAATGTCTAGGGGTACAATTATGAGTTATCCTCATTGATAACAATTTCCGTTGACTTATACTAGATCTATACAATACACAATGAAAATAGTGTGGTTGAGGTATTTCTACCGCACTTTCTGTAGGTGTGTATCCTTTGGGACATACGTTATATGAAGACATTTATGGGGTTTGATGTGCTCTATGTTCCTTGAGATTTTGTTTTCTTAAACTATATATTATTGAATTGTTTGCGTTGCTGGAATTATTAGAAAATCAGAGAAAATAGAATCGAATCTAGCATTTCTAAGCAAGGTACACAATCTGGCCACAGAGGTATTTCCATCTTATTTTACTGGAGGTCTGGGGATTTCTATGCACATAAATCCCGTCCCTCGCCCCACTAAACCTGACAAGCCCGATATATACACCAATCTCCTCCCTCACATAACCTGACAACCCTGATATATACACCGATCTCCGCCCCTACTAAACCTGACAACCTCAATATATACACCGATCTCCGCCCCCACTAAACCTGACAACCCCGATATATACACCGATCTCCGCCCCTACTAAACCTGACAACCCCAATATATACACCGATCACCGCCCTCACTAAACCTGACAACTCGATATATACACCAATCACCGCCCTCACTAAACCTGACAACCCCGATATATACACTGATCTCCGCCCTCACAAAACCTGACAACCCTGATATATACACCGATCTCCGCCCCCCATATAACCTGACAACCCTGATATATACACCGAACTCCGGCCTCACTAAACCTGACAACACCAATAAATACACCGAAGTCTGGCCCCACTAAACTTGCCAACGCCGATATATACACCGATCTCCACCCCGCATAACCTGACAACCCCGATATATACAGCGATCTCCGCCCTCACATAACCTGACAACCCTGATATATACACCGATCTCCGCCCTCACTTAACCTGACAACCCTGATATATACACCGATCTCTGCCCCCACTAAACCTGACAACCCTGATATATACACCGATCTCCGCCCTCACATAACCTGACAAGGTCAATATATACACCGATCTCCGCCCTCACTAAACCTGACAACCCCGATGTATACACCGATCTCTACCCTCACAAAACCTGACAACCCTGATATATACACCGATCTCCGCCCCCACATAACCTGACAACCCCGATATATACACCGATCTCCGACCCCACTAAACCTGACAACGCCGATATATACACCGATCTCCGCCCCCACTAAACCTGACAACTCCGATATATACACCGATCTCTGCCCTCACTTAACCTGACAACCACGATATATACACCGATCTCCGCCCTCACTAAACCTGGCAACGCCGATATATACACCGATCTCCGCCCACACTAAACCTGACAACACCGATATATACACCGATCTCCGCCCTCACTAAACCTGGCAACGCCGATATATACACCGAAGTCTGGCCCTCACTAAACCAGACAACCCCGATATATATACACCGATCCCCGCCCTCACTAAACCTGACAACGCCGATAAATACACTGATCTCCGCCCCACTAAACCTGACCCTGCCGATATATACACTGAACTCCGCCCTCACTAAACCTGACAACACTGATATGTACACACTGGCACGGGGAAAACATTATTGACTGAAATAACCATGGATACAAGTGTTACAAACGGAGTCCTGCAACTTAGACCCCCACACCCAATCACAGGCTGCTGTAATAAACTAAAACCCACAACACTTCACTAGGTTGAAATCAGACAGGAGCTCGGCCTCAGTCAGCAAAACTCTCCAGAATACTTTGTAATATACTGACAAAAGTGAAGAAAGTTTGAGTAAAAACAATCATTATAATTAAGAGATGCTTGTTTGGAAATAAAATCTCAACACGTTACAGTGGCAGGAAACCTTTTCAAAAATGAAATAAACATTGTTTATTGACTTCCATATTGAGGTTTTCAATTCAAACACGCTACTGAGCATAAGTTCTTAAGATAAGTTGTATCACATTTACAATATATGTTTTAGTTCTCATATTTGCCTGTGCCAGGGGTTCAAAATAACCATTGTTTTAAACAAAAATTGTCTCCATGGTTATTTTAGACAAGAAGATTTCCCCTGTGCCCGTGTGTTTACGTGTTCAAAAATACAATATATGTTTTAGAATGTATTAGTATTCAAGAGAATTGTTTGTTTTTTCTTTTCTCATTTTCATGTGATTTCGATTGTTAAGCTTCAATACAAGAGAATGAGTCTGATGACCATTTACAATCCTATGTTATGAGAGCGGAGAGGATGACAGGCGGGTTGCAGTTAAACTTCATTCTTGACATTGTAGCCTGGGGTGAATACAATAGAGCATACATTGTCAGTTAGGTTTATCAATGAAACTAGGCACAGTTATCTATGTATACGGTACTCTATCTTACTACACATAAATTGATTGCCCAATATTCAGTTGCCAGATGCGATGCTACGGTATGTTAGAAAAATGTTCATGTCCAATTCATCCACATTGTTTAATTATTTCAAGACAGCTTACGTTGCATTCTGGCTGCAGCTCTCAACATGTGGACATATCGATGTTGGACATACATTTTTGGTTATGGATTTTAAACCATTTGCCAGTTTTTCAGGGAGTCTATTTGTATTCTCCCACTTAAACACTACAATCACTTTACGGTCCAGAATAAGCGCACTAATGTTTCCAAGCCAACGGTACCAAACATACATTTTTTGCGATTTTTTTAACGCCTGACAGTGAAATTAGTAAAAGATCACTCTAAGCAAAACAAATTGGTCAACTTTCAAAATCTCCCATCTAAGCCTAGGTTAAATTCACCCTCATCGAGGCATTCGTAACTCGCCAATATGGCATGCAGACTAGTTTTTTCCTGCCACATTTTCTTCAAAGCTTCCTTTGTAATTCAAGGTAAGTTTGGAGAAACTGAAGCAATTTTCTTGAGACAGGAACTCTTTGAAGAGTGTAAAATTAACCTAGGTTTAAATGGGAGATTTTGAAAGTTGACCAATTTGTTGTGTATTTAACATAATACTGTATTTTATCAACTTCATCATGGCCCATGAAAAAATCGCATAAATATGTGTTTGGTAGGCCTACCGTTGAAAAGGAAAAATAAGCGCGCTTCTTCTGAACCACAAAGTATTGTTTTTGTTTTCTCCACCATTAAATAAGGCGGGTATTTAAGGGTGTTTTCAGTATCTAATAATTTCAAATTGGACTGAATCTCAAAGTTTGCTGAAATTATAATAGGAAGCGCAAGTCTTGTGAGTAATCATACGAGATTTCGTGATACCCGCTGACGGATGACGTTATTTAGAACGTTCATGGTGACGTTCCGATTGCATTTGACGTATTTTGTTCCATAACGTCAAATGTAAACGTCATGTTAGAACTCTCTAGGGATGTTCTCTTACCGCTATTTCGGTAAAGTAATTTTGTACTCAGCTGGTATTCTAACACATGCACGATTTCCTCACAGACTGTAAGATAGGGCAAGGTTGACATACATGTATAACCTAGTATATACTTTTTTAATGCTTTTCAGTCTGACGCCAAACGCTCTGATACTGGACAGGCGTCATAATTTCCAAATTTGGGTGAAATGATGAAAGTCAACATCAATTTTTGACGCCATCGCCTGAACGCAAGTGCATACACGTACATGTTAGTCGTCAACCTAATGAAACATCATAGGTTTACTTTATTACAACAATTTATGATGGGGTATAAAGGTCTAAAGGATATACCTCTTTTTAACACAATTAGAAACTTGTCTCCGTGGTTATTTTAGACAAGAAGATTTTCCCTGTGCCCGTGTGTTTTAGTGTTCATAATATATATATCTTCAAAAGTTAGTGGGTCTGCTCGTAGATAAAATAATGGACAATCTTAAACAGCGATTTGAAGCTAACACCCAGACAATTTATCTCCTCTCCACCCTTATTTGTCATTGGTGTTAAACCCAGGGTATGTTTACCCGTATCCCCATCCTTATTTTTCACTGAGATAGAAACCCCAGTTAAGTTTAACTCCTTCCAACCCTGTAGTAACTTAGTTCTGTAACTTCTAAAGTACTGGAATACTGCACGCACCGCCGTGACTCCTTGCTATCCAAACAATAAAACAAACTAACATTTAAATGTATTTATTACCCTGACCTATCTAACATTACAAATCAACAATAATTAAATTTTAATGAACAAACATGATAATCTTTAAATCGGAGTGGCTATAAAAAGAACGCACACTCAGTTTTTATATTTGTCCCTTGAACTCCGGTTAGATTTGCCCCTCTCTACACTTGTTTGTAACTGAGGTTGAAACCAGATTATGTTTACGCCCTCCACATGTTTTTTTTTTAACTGAGGTTGAACTAAGGTTACATTTACTAACCCCGCCCCCCCTCCACCAAACCCCAGACATATGTGTTTTTTTCTCACTGAGGCTAAACCATGGTTAGGATTACCCCCTCCCAACCCTTATTTGTCACTGATGTTAAGCCCAGTTTAGATTTACCCCTTCCCATCTGTATGACTATCTACTGATCTCATAACACCAAATAATCATTTAAACAAGCTGGCGATAGGTGTTATACTTTGGGACCCGAGTTCAGTTCCCGTTTCGAGCGTCACCCAAAAATCGGTAGAGGAATTTCTGCCATATTTTCAAGAAAGTGTCGATCTAGTATATGCAAATCTTTTACAATATGATATAATTGCTGTTACTGAATGCCATCTCACTCCAGATGTTTCAAATCACTCTTTTGTGTCTTCCTGGTTTTCATGAACCAATACGTCAAGATCGTTACCAAGCATGGGGTGGTGTATGTGTTTACATATCGCGTCGTCCCTCTTTTACTTGTCACCCAGAGCTTTAACATAATGATCTCGAAATGATATGGCTTGAAATCCACAAAAAATACCCAACATTGATATCTGTTTTCTATCGACCACCAAATTCAAATGTGGAGACGTGGGACTCAGTTTATGAAAATATTTCCAATGCATTTGACTTATATCCCAAAGCATAACTTCCTCCTGACAGGTGACTACAATGATAATTTACTGGACGAAAGGAAAACTAAAGTTAAAAACTTAGGTCAGAGTTTTGGTTTGACTCCGTTAATATCTGAACCGACCCGACCTATTTCTGGTACCCTCTTAGGCCCTATTATGTGCAGTCATTATAGGTTAGTTGAGAGTTGTGGAGTCCTTGACAACTTCTGTAGTGACCATTGTCCCGTGTTCGTGAATATGAAGTCAAGCATACCTCGACTCACCAAATATACACGTCGTGTATAGCTGACTGGGATAAACTACGGGCAAATCTGGCAACGACTGATTGGACTAGCTCACTTAACACCGACAATATTGACAAAATGCCTATAGATGTGACCAACACTATAATAAATGCTACAACTCTAGCCATACCAAACAGACTTTTGACTGTCGACCCAAACGATAAAACCTGGGTTACCATAGAAATTAAAAGGGCAATTGCCAAACGGGACAAACTTTTCCGACTTTCAAGAAGATTCCCTAGTGACACAAACGAATTGAACTGAACTACAAAAAATACCGTAGGCCTAATGTTGCTACTTCTTTTATCAGAAAAACAAAACAGGACTATTTAGACAAACAAACTTCGAAAATCAACTCTGGTAACACTAGTAACAAATTCTGGTGGAAACTTTGCACGTCATACTTAAAAACAATAATGCAAATTGTTCTCCGATTCCTCCACCACTCAGAGACACCAGTATCCAGAACTATTTATACGAACCAACGAAAAAAAGCCGACTTATTAAATAGACACTTTGCATCAGATCAGACTTGGGTCATTTTGCTCAAACCCCTCTCAGTGCTGTTGCCATCGAACATAACGATATTTTGACCATCCTGAGCTGCCTAGATACTTCAAAAGCTACTGGTCCCGATCAAATCAGTCCTGAAGTCCTTCACGAAATCAGACACGAAATATGCCCTATTCTTACCCGTTTGTTTATTCTCTCTCGTCTAGCTGGTAGATTTCCTGTCTTCTGGAAACAAGCAAACGTTACTCCAGTTTTTAAATGTGGGGATCCTTCCCTCGCCCCAAAAATATCGCCCTATTTCCCTTCTCAGTTGTTTGAGCAAAGGTTTTGAAAGGGTAGTTTTCAAACATGTATTTTCTTCTATCCGGGAAGAGCTTAGTGCTTGTCAGTATGGTTTCCTTCCCGGAAATTCTACCCTTATCCAACTATTAGACCTCTATTTTGATATTGCCAAAGGCTTAGATGAGGGTAAAGAAATAGTTCTTATATTCTTCGATATATCCAAAGCTTTCGACCGAGTCTGGCACAATGGATTGCTAGCCAAGTTACGATCTCATGGCATTCATGGTAAACTATATGATTGGTGTGTCAGCTACCTCACAGAACGACAACAACAAGTCGTGGTTAACGGTCACTCTGTGTGCGTGCTGGTGTACCTCAACATTCTACCCTAGGTTCCTCCTTTTCTTGCTATTTATAAATGACCTACCCACTGGTATAGCCAATAGAATTAGACTGTTTGCCGACGACACCTGCCTGTATATAGCTGCAGATAATTTGGTAGCAACAGAAATAGTCGACTCTATGACTGAAGACCTTAACTTTATGGAAAACTGGGCAAATGAATGGCTGGTTAAATTTAATGCCACAAAAACAAAATCTGTTCTTATCTCTCGGCGTCACCAACAAGCTAATGTTGATTTTCGTTTCTTATCTCAACCAATCAATCAATCTCTGACACACAAACACTTGGGGCTTGTATTAAACCATTGTGGTAATTGGGCTGATCATATTGCTGAAATCATCTCTGAAGTTACGAAAAAAAAATGTCCATGTTTAGAGTCTTAGGTATATTCTAAGCCGTAAAAGCCTTGAAATCAGGTACAAATCTGTCATACGACCATCATAAGGGTACGCAGACATAGTTTGGGACAATATTACGGAGGAACAATGTATCAAACTCGAACTATTGCAAAAGGAGTGTCTACGTATCATAACAGGTCTTACAAAGAGTGTCGCTACTAGTTTACTCTACGAAGAATCTGACTTTATTGAACTCAGAAAACGTCGTCAAATGCACAGATTAATTCAATTACATCAGGTTATATATGGAAAATTGTCATTCTTCTTTAAAAACTAAACTACCTGAAAAAGTCTCAACTCGAAATCCATATACATATAATGTAAGATCTGGTCAGTTCTATACCAATTATAACTGTAGAACTGCCTCATTTAGGAACTCATTCTTCCCATCTACAACCCGACATTGGAATTCCTTGCCTGAACCCATCAGATATATATCCGATTAAGATTATTTAAGAATAGTCTTAAAAAAATATATCAAAGAGCCAGACCGCCCAAATGGTACTACAGCTCTAACAAAAAAGCTAATATCCTGCTATGTCGCTTACAAAACGGCTGTAGTTCTTTGAAAGAAGATCTTTTTAACAAACATAGAAGATTCTCCTAAATGTACTTGCGGTTCGCCTTCTGAAAGTGTGTATCACTTTTTAGACCACCATGATCTCATGGTGGTCTTATCAAATCGCTTTTTGTCCGTGGTCCGTCGTCCGGTGTCTGTAAACTTTTCTTGTGATCGCGATTCCAAGAGAACTAATGGTCGGATTTTCATCAAATTTTACAGACATGTTCCCCTTATGGTCTAGTTGTGCAACATCTATTTTGTTTGCTCATTTGCATATTAAAATGGCCGCTGGCGGCCATATTGTGATTTTTACCTACATAGTTTGTGATCGCGGAATCTAGAAAACCACCAGGCCGATCTTGATGAAATGTTTTTGTATTGGTTCCCTATATGGTCTAGTTGTGCAACATCTATTTTTTTGAGCTCATTTGCATATTAAAATGGCCGCTAGGCGACCATTTTGTTTTTCTATTTTTTATCACTTTTCTCTCTTGTGACCGCGTTTCCAAGAGAAGTCCTAGTCGGATCTTCTTTAAATTTCACACGCACGTTCCTCCTATGGTCTAGTTGTGCAACATATATTTCTTTTGCTCATTTGCATATCAAAATGGCCGCTAGGCGACCATTTTGTTTTTCTACTTTTTAACACTTTTCTTCTAAAGTAATGAGAGGATCTTCGTAAAACTTTGTACGCAGGTTAACCCTATGGCCTCGTTGCGCTCTATGTACTTTTTTGCTCATTTGCATATTAAAATGGCCGCTGGGCGACCATTTTATTTTTCTTCTTTTTGTCACTTTTCTCCTAAAGTAAAGAAAGGCTAGGATTTTCGTAAACTAATTTACGCATGTTAGCACTATGGTCTCGTTGCGCACTCTGCACTTTTTTGCTCATTTGCATATTCAAAATGGCGGCCACTGGCAATTACTTTTTTTATCACTGTTCTAAAGTAATGAAAGGATGTTCGTAAAATGTTATACGCAGGTTAACCCTATGGCCTTGTTATGCAGTCGCTGCTCATTTGCATATTCAAAATGGCGGCCGGTAGCTTTTTCTGTGATTTCCATCTACACAGTTTGTGATCGCGGACTCAACAAAACTACCAGGCGGATCTTGATGAATTTTTTTTGTGTTGCTTCCTCATATGGTCAAGTTATGCAACATGTATTTTTTTCGTCGTTGATGTTTTCATTTAACACTTTCGGTACCGCTGTCGCCATTTGGCGTTAGAGTGCTAACCTGCTTCATTACCGAAGACATCGTATGGCGACAGCAGAAGTCGGCTAAAACCCCACTGACGCCGTATGGTTATTTTTTCTTACACCTTCAACTGATTTTGAAAATGCACAAATAAAATCACATGTTGCATCTGTTGGTTGCTTTGTGATTTGTTTTGTCAATCTTCGAATACGGTTAAAGAGGTTTAATTTACTTTTACTGATAACTTCCAACTTCGTCCAAGTTAGAACGGACACTTCAAGCATACGTATATAACAAGAAAATGTTAAATTTGACAATAAAAGCTTGTGGAATTCCTTATATTTACAGCGTCAGATCTTAATATATATTTTCCTTGTTTCCAATATACTGACAGTGAGTGAGATATTTAAAAATATAGGATTTAAAAGTGCTAAAATCGGGTGGTAAAATTAGTTCGCTTGTGCGAGTTCCCGCTGTCAATCACAGGGCCCCTACCAGGCATTTTGAAAGCATGACCCAGTTAAAGACAAATAAGCTATTTTTGGCACGGAGGACGTTATTTTGGAATTTCCTAGTCCATAGTAGTGGAAAAAATGCATTTATCGGAGCTTTATTAAACCTCAGAGTGAAATTGCAATCCTCGGGTCATTTTAAAACGTATCAAAATCGACTCCTTTCAGATTTCCAAGGGCGACAATAAGAAAAAGTTTACATGTATCTATGCATGTTGCCGGCCGCCACGGCTTGTTCGAAGTCGGTAAAATGGCCTTCTCGAATTTGGATTTTAAACGCCTAAATTCTTTCTGAAAATGTAATAAAAATAAATATTTTTAAAGGAGAGTGTTCCCTAAGACACTTAAGAAGATCCATATTGTATTTTTCGGAGTTTGAAAGGAAGGAATATTTCAAAATGAAATGAAATACACGGCAACGTACAATCACTATTTTGCCGATCGAATTTGCATTCAGGCAGCTATGTACAGCAACTGACTTCGCAATTGTAAATGCTATTTACCAATAAAGTAACTGAAATGTTTTTATTCAATCATGTATTTATATTAAATCGTGCATTAATTTTTAAACTGACTTTCGTCATGTTTAAATTTTTACTTATCAGACGAGTGATACGTCGCCCATTCTTCACTTTTCACGGGCTATTTTTGACAGATATACATTATCTTTTGATTTGTAAACAAACACTATTATAATGCATCTTGTTAACATATGTACAATCGTTTTGGATTTTGTAAATTTTAATTGTGTACAGGACTCAAACAAGCGATATCACTGACTGGCCTGTGTGCAAGTACATATAGCTCCGGTAAGTAGCGTTAATGTGCGGCCTCCTTGAAGAAAGTTGGTTTTGAGTTTTCAGATAACAGCCACTATCTACCGAAGAAACTTTGTTCTTGTCCAGCCAGCCACCAACTGAAGAAATAAATTTCACATATCAAATTTGCGATCCGTTTATAAGCAGCCTCACTTTCTGATAGTGTTCTATGGTGGGCTAAGATCAGTTCACTGATCTCTTGTTTCTGAAATTCCAATTGTACCAGCCTCAGCGACAAATATTGTTGGACACTCTCAAAGAGATAGGTTTAAATGAAGCACCATCTGTGGCAGTCTTGCTCTATGGTGATACCAAAAAGGTTCTAAATTTAATGACAAAATATTTGAAGCAGTATACAAATTTATTATGACGTCCCATAGGTTTGGATGATTGCCGTTACATTTATGTATATGATTCTGGCCACTGGAATTGTATTAATGGATGTTATATAAGTTATAATATGTCTACACTTAACAGGCTCATAGCTGCATAGCAGTAGGTAGAGACGGTCATCTCATTTTTCCATTATTTTTCTCATTATCGTCTATTAATTACAATATTATTTTCACTCATTCTCAATATTATGATTTATTATTTTCTACTATTTTCATCATTCATACTCCCATAATTACCATTATCATTATAATTAGCCATGTCGTTATTTCAGTTATATTGTTCACTCTCTTCTTCTATACTCCATTGCCCACATTAACTTGTATAAATTGCCAAATATGATTATGGTAAACATTGGAAATCTTGTACATAGGGTTTATATTCTGTTTTCTTTGTAAAGTTTCATGTCAATTATATTATATCCCACTATATACACATTATAAGCTTAAAGCTAAATGTGTATGTTTTATATAAAAAAGAAAGTGTAATCCCAAAATAACGAGAATACAAATAGAATACAAACTGCGTCCCACCCAGTGGGTTATTAGTTTGGTTGATGACATGGATAGTTATTCATATCTTTATCATATTTTTTAGATTGTATGTGGATGGAACTACACATTGGTCCTCACTCAAAAAGGGTCTATATATTCCTGGGGTGGGAATGGTCATGGCCAGCTTGGAACAGGAGACGAAACTGACTACAATCATCCAAAACAAATTCTGATCGATGAAAGGTATGTCGGTACTACTTATCATATTTATCATTACGTTTAGAAACATGTACAATAATTTAATTATTTCCCAATAATCACATACTAGGGAGTTTGGTAGTCATACAACTCTCTTGCTGGGTGTGTATCTTTTCGGGTGGAAGTTTGACAATTATCAATGTCATTAGCTATTTAATAAGTAGGCTAAGTAGTTTAAATAAAAGTAAGGTTGGTAATTGCAGGCACTCAATAATCCCTGAGTAGAAATATGTTTCACTATCAATGATATGTTCAAACATCAGTGAATTGACTAACACTTAATGTATTATGTAGGAGAGAAGATATGATCATACATGTTAAAGTACATATGTAGAAGATTTAGCTTATACAATACACCTTATTTTGAACACAATATTTACCTTTTAATCAAACAACATTCTTATATTTTTCACCTTTTTCTGTCACGAGCTATCACTAGGAGTTTTCTATTAGAAGCGAACATATTTTGTTTATCAGCATAAAACAGATTTATTAATAGATTTGGGCATATTTATACAGCAACTCGAGGACATAAATATACCTTTCCCTAAAACATATTTGGGCATAATAACAAAAATATTTCTGCCGATCAGGAAGATACTGTATCATAAATAAAACAGGTGTACCTATTATACTAACTATAAAAGTATTCCCTTTAATTCATTGCTTTTTTGACCGTCGGATGTAACATACACTAAATTGGATAATGATCTTTCGGGCTTTAATTATATTAGTTCAAATCGACTCGACGAAATAAAACGAAATTTTTAATTAGTATAAGGTTACCAGTGAAGTTAAATAGCATCATAAATTGTCTGTGTTAATGTCTGTCTGCCGTCACCCTCGTATTCGGAGACAATCTTAACCTGGGAGGAACCCCTAGTCAAAGGTGGGATCTCAACAAGGTTCAGTGATGCGTTTCTTAGCCATCTCCAAAAGGTCAGATAATACCAACTCTAAGAACCACCCAATAATTTCACAATATATGAAGGTTTCATACTGTAGAATTCGGCGTGGATTCAAAAACGTACATCCAGTCCAACCTGGACGAGGACAATACATTCCGTTATGGACTGCCCAGTCTAATGATATTTTTATTATCCACGCGTGTTCCTTAGGAGTTTGGTTTTGGATCAAATTAACCTGAAGCACATTTTTGTGTTCAGTAATTCCTCGTGTTAAGCCCTAATCATTCATTAAGCTATTCCTGAAAAACAAACTGCCAGTGTCTTTATTCGAGTGACGGGTTTTATTCTCTCACAGAGAACGAACACACGACAGATGATGTCCGAGTACAATACCAAACACCTTTGAACGACCAATATATCTTTCAGCTTATAATGACGCTTTGAAGACGTTGTTCGACTTGTATATCATTGACGTCATCTTTCTGTTGTAGGCGCTGTGACACGCCTCTTTTTCATTGCATTATAAACAAAATAAACAAGATGCCGACGTCAGATTGATCCAAAAACTCAAAGTAGCGTCATTTTGCCATACACATAGGCTTCTGTGCAAATGCCAGACCTTAAGTCGAAAGGGTCTATACCACTTCTAACGCGACCAATAGTGAGGTTTTAGTGGTTTCATGGTAATAATGCGATCTTTTCATTAGTTTTGATAATGATTTGAACAATAAGTCTTTATAAAGTGCGATTGATACACTCATCGATGTAGAATGATGACCGACAGGCAAAAGTGCGCCCGGCAAAGATCAGCACCCCTCAACTAGTACCTTCTTATGAAGCCCTTTCTTATTGGATAGTTTTTTATTGGGTATTCGGAGGTTAAAACAATAACCATACAATGCATTTAACTCATTCGGTACCACAGACGCCATATGCAAAACAATACTTTTAAGCGGTAAAATTTTCTGACTTTCTGTTTAGCTTGTTTAATGAATCGAAACAGAAAGAGGGAAGTTAAATAAGTATTCCAGAGTTTAAAATTACACCCGGCAAAATCGTTCTACAAAACGCATTCTCTCGTTTTTAATTTTTTTGTGTTACAGATGAAGCTCTTATAAAACTGAATAAAAAATTTAAACTAGTTCTGGATTGCTTTATTGCCAGACATTACGCTGAGCTTGTTTGTACGACAACTCTGGATCCCTATAGACAAGAAAGACGATTCATAGTACTCTAATGAGTAATGAAACTCTCAGTCTGAGTTAAGTGAATTGGTAAACGAGTACACGTAGATTTGAAACACAGGGTCTATATAAAATCCCAAACCCCATTGATTGATGCTGAATGTCTAAATTGTTGTACCCATGTTGAATCGTGTGTCAACGTTTTTTATTTGGAAATAGAAAGGAAAGCCTTCGCGACCTTTCACACTTTGGAAAAGGTACTGTCTTTTAAACCGAATGATTGTTTCAAGCACATTAATTGACCGATTGCTTGATGACGTCACTGGGAATTTACGCGCAAAGCATTTCGGAGGATTGAGGGATCTGGATATAATTTTAAAATATGCCAGGAGAAATAATACTGCATCGAGTACAAGGCGTAAAGTTACCAGAAAAATGTGTGGATAAAAACAGGCTATGTCATCAATGTTTTCCAAAAAATGACATCTTGCTATATATAAACCAATAAACAAAATGGCGAACTGAGGTACATTTTACCCAGAAGGCTTTGCATAAATCTATGTGACGTCATCAGGCTCGGCGGTAATTCTTGGTATAAAATACTACTTCCCAGTCACCCACTCTAGTTGGGGTCTGACATGACATAATCTTACAGAATGCAGTTTTTCGACATGATTGTGACACTTAAGTTGAAGTTTTAAAAACAGAAAATAACTATTAGCCTATAAACAGTTCAAATATAGAAATTGAAACATTTATGCCGGTGAGATCAGTTATGCCCCTGTCAAGACCCTTGTGATAGTCTCTATTACGACAAGATGCCCACAGCAAAATGCAATCAACACCCATTTTATTTGAGCAAATTTGCCTGACATTTGATGATTTAATTTTTTGTGAAATAACTTTTTTGAACTGGTTCTTAAAAAAAATAAAAATATACGCATTTAAAATTGAAAGGGGTGAGCGTGTAAATGACCTCACCAATTCACAACGATTTTCCATAAAGATTTAGTCTTTTTAAAATCATTTATGCAAATGAAAAATTATTAAAATTCGACGATTTGGGTGAAATATTTCCATTTCTAGATCAAAGGTCACAGTTTCTGTTTTTCAGCTTATGAAAATTGATCTCGGTAATGTTGCATTTAGGAAGAGGCTTCAATACTTAGAGATACATTTTGTATTTTTATGTATGAGTTATTTGAATATTGGATAAAAACCAATGGAGAATTATAATACACACTGATTGAAGTTGTTTGAGTGTTTTAACGGATTAACCAATTTTGAAAACACGACAGTTTGGCTGTGGACGTTTTGGCCACGATGTGTCAGTATGGTATGAATGAACTTTTTTGTTGTCAAGGATGTTATATATGTAGATCTATTTGCAAATAAAAAGGAAAAGCCTTAAATAGCCATATTTTAAACCGTTGGCATTGTAGCAAATGGGAAATCAGGCTTACTCACACGAAATATTGTATATTACTGTATGGTACAGTCAGCAAACTCTCGCTTCATGTCAACATGTATCTGTTCCTCGTATACTGTTATATTTGAAGAGTAATTAACACTTGCAGTGAGATTCAAACTGTTAGCATACGTTGATTTCACCTTATATGAATGCTAACATACAATGTATCAGTAAATAGAGAAGATGTGTAAACGCAGACATAGTTTCAAGTAGGAATTAACACTTTGATCACCGTTTAAATAAAATTCTTATAAAACATATATAATAACGAAATAACCATATTAGTTTTAAACGTTGGTTTAAATACACCAAACGCATTCCAACCCAAACTCAAATTAATATATGGTTTAGATTTTAGTTCAGTTATATTTGGTGACCATTCATTCTCATGTATTATTGTATGTTTATTCCCTCATTTGCCTTCAGGTTTATAGAGATAGCAGCTGGTCAATATGATGAATCCCTGTGCATCTCAGCCGGCCTTACTGATACAGGGAGGGTGTATATGTGGGGTGGTAATAAACATACCTCTCCTTATCTCACAGAGTATACAATCATCGATGAAGTGTTTGCAAACATTCCAGATAAACCTTTCACTTGGAGACTATGTTCTGTAGGTAGGTTTTAAGGAGAAAACAAACATGGTGAAGTATTTAATTTGTGTGGTGTGCAAATATAGATTATTACCTTGTTGTGTAAGTCGGATATACTATGTAATTGCAATTTAAACCCAATACATGTATATGTATGCACACCCGGACACAGGGAAAATATCCTTGATTAAAATAGCCATACAGCCACACTTTTTAAGTGTGTTAAACTTTATAACCAATTATACATGTATGTTGTTGTAATAAACTAAAGCCCATGATATTTCATTAGGTTGAAGACAAATGGGAGTTAGGCTTTAGTCAGTATAATTTAGAAATGGATTGAGGTAATAAAGTGGCCGGGAGGATATGTTATTTAACATAATTAAAGGATTTCCCAAGACTTAAATAACAAGACAACCGTTATGTAGATTCTCTTTTGTAATTAATTTACACTTATATTCATGGTAATGATACAACATGCAAATAGGATCCTACATGTTTGATCTGATTAATAGTACGTCTGTAGGCCTATTGATATCTAGGTCTTCTAAAATATTCGAAATCACAGTAAAAAAATGTTTGACCACAGCTTATGATTATATTGTACAGTTGCAGTTAGAAATCTACATGTATGTGATGCATGCGATGCATGTTTTTCGTATATTTAAACGTATTCTATTGCTCTCGCTATGTTTAGGAGTTTATATTTTCGAAAACTCTCCAGTTTTCCAATACGGTCAACTGATGATGTGTTTTGTATTACTTGTAGAAGGCGGCGCTCTCAAGCCAAAGCACATGCGTACTGTATCTAGCTGTGGAACACAGACAGACATAGACAGTATAGTAAGTAGCATAATGTAGCTATCTATTGATGAATATGTTTTAAGACGCTTCAGAAAATTATTTACTTTGGAAATTAAGATTGATTTATTGATTGTTTGATGTTTTACGCCACGCTCAAGATTATTTCAATTATATGACGACGTTGCCAGTTTTATTGTGGGGGGAAACCAGGCTCAATGCCCAGAGGAAACCCACAACCTTCCGGTGGTAACTGGCAACCAACCCAAATTGGTCGTTCGAGTGAATCGAAACCAGCCCCTTTCAAGGTTGGGTAAAATCTCGCGAGATCACGCTAGAAAGGAGTTTAGGAGTATTTACTTCCACTGACCAGCCGGCCAAACCCAAAAGGGAATTATTGAGATAACACTCAATTAATGATAAATATTTTATAATGCTTATTATCAAGTTGTGTACTAATTTCTATATATCATTTCTCTGTTTTCATTGGAAGAGTTGTAAAGATTGCGAAAAACTAAGAGTACAACTGGATGAGATAGAGAAAGAGAGGGACATATCATTGAAAGAGATAGAGAACCTAAAGAAGGATACTGATACTTGGAGTAGAAAACATGAAATCTTATTTAATGAAAACCAAGACTTACATCAAGAGAGAGAAATATTACTGCAGCAGATTGAAATCTCGAAAAAAGAAATGGAATTAATTCGGACAGATCAAGCTCAGCTATCAGGTTGGTTTATTTCAGTGATACACTTTACCAACAGGTCCTAATAAAATGCTAATCTTTTGAAACCAACTGGAGTAAACTATATACAGACTATATTATTGATATATTTAGGGGTCATGAGCTGCTAGAAATAGAGAAAATTTGAATGAAACATAATTAGACAATTGTTCGTTATTTTTGTCAACAAGTACGAAATAAGAGTTTTCTTCATTTATCGATCAAGGAGATACATGTATACATTTAAGTAGTTTTTGTAAGCAACAAGGACTGAAAAACATACTCATACATCCCCATATTAGAATTTTGTCCATTATAGGCACACATTTTCGGTTCGTACCGGTATCTCGCAATTTCATCCCTTAAGGCGATTACATAAATCAGCTATTCGCAAAACATATTTACAAATTTCTTTATTTTACAACATTATAGTAATGTGTGTTTGGTTTAAAACGCGATGCTCTGTAGCCAGAACAATCGGCCTTTATGGTGTTGAGATTGTAACATGCAGTTTTTGGAGTTTGCAGCTTCAACGTTTTGAAACGGATATATGAGGAAACAGTTTGTTTTTCATTAAACACACTGGTGTGCTCTCCACTGAGTGTCAAAATGACCGCTGTCATCTTCAAATGTAAGGAACCTAGCCACACATATTTGTCGACGAATGGTTTCAATCAACTTGAAGATAAACCCAGTGCCATGTAATACAAAGCCACCGTAAACTAACTGTTCCTGGCGGGAAAGTCAGATAATTTACTGAGGTTTTCGGCTACACGTGACATTCCTTAATCAGACGAATTTTACAAAAACTATCTTTGTAACCCTTAAATCCGATGTCGGGCTTATTCGTATTTGATAAAAAAGGGAAAATACGAATTTCTCTGTTAAATCCATCATAGATGAGGGTAAACTATAAAAATTATTCATCTCAACCAATCAGCAATAACGCCAACGTACAGACGAATCAATTCGAGGAAATGCATCATGAGCTCTAAACATTTGAAAGTCAATATATTTATTAAGGAAGCTGGTACTGACATATACATGTAGAAAAGGCAAACATTTATTGAATCCCTATTACATCACACAAGATGCAGATGTTTCCAACGAACAAAGACATATAATTATTCATGCAAATTTCCCAGAATAATCAAAGTCATCTAGTACACAAATTACTTCTCATTGATTTATTTGATATTAAAGTGGCATGAGCTGCCTAAATGTTGATATTTTGACGTTGAAACAGAATGTTGAAATTATCGGCTATTTTTCTGAAGGCGTTTAATTCGGAAGCTTTTAAGTGCTTCTAGTCTCGAGAATGTACGTTAAAGTATTGTTTTGAACTAATTTTGGCTTAGAATGAATGAATGGTCATCCCGGTTTTTTAAATTTTGTTTACTTTTCGAACACCATCACATAGGCCACATACTGTATGGATTTTCCTCATTCGAACGTTTTTCGATGGCCATCAAATCCTCTTACTGTGATGACGATCAGAAATTATGAAAAAAGTGTGAATTTCGGCAGCTCATACCACTTTAACTAAATGCTTTTTATGATGGTAAAGAATGGATTGTTTGAGTCAATGTTATATTGTTTTTTTATATTTATTCTGTTTTTAGAGAAGAGCAAAATCGACGAAAATAACTTCTCTAAAACATCGACATATAGTAGCAAAACACAAGAAGAGGGAGGCAAAGAAAATAATGTAGGTATCAAATTGCATATGTCCTTTTGATCACGTCTCAAATTTTAAAATAAACACAATTCAATAAGGGTAAGTCCACGGTAAATGACAAAATAATAAAGGTATCACTATGCCCAAGTACCACATTACGGTTGGAATTGTTCAAAGCATAGTTTCCAACTGTAATGTTGTGGTTTCTCTTTAGAAACATTTGCAATACTGGATCGAGTAAAATGTAGTAACAAGAGATAAATTCACATTATTTTAATCAATCTTTTAGCTATTAAGATCCCTCTGATGTTTTCTTTTTACATTTAAGGCTACATTGTAAAGATAACAAAACCGACAATTTCTCTTGCTTTATTAAAACTGACATATATCTGATAAAACACATAACTGACCAACATCTTGAGTAATTAATGCAACCCATATTCTTCCTTGTCTCGTTCACTCACCGGAAAACACATCTGCACCAAGGTTTTGATATATTATGATGTATTGTACAATTTTAACAATATTTAAGTCGTAAAGGAGAAAAAAACAAGAAAAGCGATTTAAATACCAATACATACATGTTAAAATGGTAGCAAACACATATTTCTGCGGTTTTATACTGACATCATGCCACTATGCACAAAACAAGTATTGCGTATCATTGGGAAAGTGCTACTTCTGGGCTTAATTTTTTCTTCTTCCTGTTTATTATTATAAATAAGATAAACCACTGAGGTAACATTTTCATGAAATTGTGCATCAATAGAGGTTGTGTTTAAAAGTCATTCCCCTCGGACTAAGGATATTGTGGTTACAATGTTGTATTGTCTACAGAGTAAATATGAACAATTAGATGATGAATGGAGGAGGGTGTAGCTGGTTTGTAGTTTTGTCGCCATACTAGCTAAACTGCTTTATGTGAAATTAATCTTCAAATCAATTAATATAGCAGTTTAACAAAACTAATTTATTTTCCCGATATGCTAACACACCTGTAAAGTGCATGTTTTTAGCTGATGTTGTTGACTTACTAACGATGTTGTGTTTTGCAGTTATTGGCTAAGGAAATTGATGGATTAAAACACCAGATACATCAGTTAGACAATGAAGGTAAAGCGTTGAGAAAAGAGATGGAATCAATGAAAACAAATCTGGCTCAACTAACTGGTTAGTGGAGATTTTTAGGATAACTCCTTTTACTTGTTTTTAGGATAACTCCTTTTACTTCGGATATACTGACCAGAGAATAACGTTTTAAAGCTTTGATAGAAGATGGATAGGGAATTTCTTATATTGGAAAGCAATTGAATATAATGGAAGTTCTGTATGAACTAAAGTTATTTTTGTGATGAAGTCTGAGTACAGATAAACTGTACTTGATGAAATGACGTTTTACCATAGAGTAAAAAATATCTCACTCCTTTATCGACGATGCCAGTTACAATGAGGGTGTTACAAGGCTCCTTAATAAAGGACATCTGACGTTCAGTGCACACCTAGCAACCACATAGAATGATTTATCTACTGAGTCATATAGGTCTTCAATACTCCAATTAAAGAAGCATGTAACTAGAAAAACGTGTGGCATTTAGTGAAATATTACAATTTAGTACATACATGTTCTTTGCAAAATTATAACTTGTGTTGTCATTTTAAACACGTTATATTAAGGCAATGTACGTTTTCAATATATAGTTTTAAAAGTTGTCCGAAATGTTATTATTTGTAGATGAAAACTCACTCAGCCAAATTGATACCTCCGAGGGATCAATTTCTGGATCACATTATCATAGTATTCGGTTTGGTGAATTACATCGTAAGGTGCATGAGTTTGGGAGACAACTGGAATTATTTAAGGATAAGTTTGATCAAGGAACAGGTTTGTTCAAGTTCATATTCAGGTATCTTTATACAAAATAATCTGAAACAAAATCAGGGAGAGTATTGCGTAATTTCTTTAACCAGGGTGAATTCACAAAACTGCAATTTAGTAACTACCTAACACGTAACTTTATTCTATTAACAGTTCGAGTGGAAAGTAGCATCTGACTTATATTGTATTGTATCTAAATACTCAAATCAAAACATTTCATACCTTTACTCGCACCCCAGCAGTAAATTATAACAGCTTATGTCTAATATGTAAATGTTTATTCTCAGTTGATGTAAAACATAAAATAAATCACGATTGTGTCTAATTTTCAAACAAACGTTTTTGCTTTTGTGTTTTAGATGGAGAGACACTCAGTCAGAACAATTTATCTAAACAAGCAAGCTTTGAAGTTAAAAAACAGGCCGGTAAAGATTGTACGGTAAATATCATTGAGATGTAAAATAAAGTATTCAATTACATGACGTGGATTTATTTGTCTTGTGTTGTAGCATTATGAATTGCCATGATCCTTCCAATGTCAAATGGGTGGCATGAACAAGCAGTACAAAATGTAACTGTTTCTATAGTATACAGATATAAAAGCCTTTTAAATCTCTTAATATCCATCAAACGGAATAATTCGGAAAAAATAACAAATTCCATCCTGTGTTACCTTCACCACCGTAACCTTTCTGGTATTTGTTAACAAATTTTAAACGAGCTTACTAAAGTCTCTATAATCAAAGATTGAATACAAAAAATAAGACGTTTTATGTTTAAAATGTATAAATGCATACCTAAAATTGAAGCCGAAGCAACTTTTTATTACACAAATTGCCCATCTTTTGTCTCGAAATTACAGTCCAACATGTATCATACAAAAGCGTCTTAGGGATATACGTGATTTATTTTTGAGTCTCAAGCTATCTCATTATGATTGAGGTTTAGTTCGAGTTACTTCCCTTAGGAGAGTATTTTTAACTCGGTAATTGTACAAAACAGTCCTCCTGATAAGCTGCCTTGGCAAAGGGGATTGTAGAACAGCCCCAATTAAATAATTGCCTTCTTCATTTATTTTTTTATTTTTAATATGTATTTGGCAGAAATGGGATGAACAATACAAGGAATTAAATCTGAAGCCGCATGACTTTACAAAGGAGAACAAAAGACTTAACCTGACAGAACAAACTGGTTTGTTTGAGTTGACTAATATATTTCTTATTACCTCAATTGATGAAAATATACCTTTTTGTTATATATTAGAGTGAAATTAGTTATTAACGTGTGTCTGTTTTATAGTTTTCGTTCATCGTCCACTGCTGATCCACTATATATATTTATTAACATTAAAACAACGAGCACCGAGAAAATCTTGTTGACTAACATAAGAATGCAGACGAGTTTCTATTTGTGTTAAAAGGAGGGTATTTCTTTTAGACCTTTATACCCAATCATATGTAAAAACATAACGTATATTTATGATATTTCATTAAGCAGACCAGAGTTTGACTTCTTAATCAGTGGAATTTTCAGGAATACTGTAATGTATATTCATAAAGTTGTACGGATCATTAAAACTAAAATTAAACCAAATATGAAAATGGATGAAACACTGAAAACATGTAATTTAGTTGCTAGACAGAAAGCAGAAAAAGGAGATTAGCCCTGACTAGTAGATCTTTCAAACTCATTTTCTCTTTATAATTTATGACTGGCCTTTTCTCAGAGATCGAGCCATTTTACTCACGACTCTTTTCTGTGTCCAAGTTCAAACCCAAAGGATAAACAGTTTGCAACGTTTGAACCAAAAACAATTTCCTTTCTAAATGTGTGTGATTGGTATGTACAGAGGAAGTAAATAGAGGAATTATCCAAGGAACATTATTGTGAGATTGTCCTTAAGGTTACATGATACAGTTTCATTTCCCATTTGCGGTAATGTTAACGTTTTGATTTGTGGCTAATTACCTAAATCTCGTTAAGACTTTTCCTAACTATTTTCAAATAGATCAACACATGAGAAATCCTTTACAACCAAATAAAGTTGACATAGTGCATGCCGGTTTCAAGCTACACACAATTTAACATGGGTACCGCCATTTTGACAGTTTTAGGCTTACTTATTCTAGCCAAACTTTGGTATTTTCAAAATTGGGTGAACATTAAAAAACACACACAAAAATCTGTTATCAGGCATTGATTGAAAGCTTAAAGTATGTACAGTAGTCCTATGTTAGTTTCAATCCAATATTCAAATAACCCAGATACCAAACTATCACTATGTAGGCACCTTCTAGCTCCTGTATAACCGAAGTCAATTTTCATTGGCTGAGAAAACACAAACTGGGTGTTGTGACCTATAACAAGGATATAATTCCTTGAAATTTGTCAAATTTAATAACTTTGCTTTTATTAACCAATATCAAATTGAATTTCAAAAGATCAAAGCTTTTCGGCCAGTCGTTTTGAATTTGCGAGGTAATTTACACACCCACCCCCTTCGTGTTTCCAGGCTTATATTTTAAAGTTTTTCTGAGGACCAATTCAAAATGTTATTCCTCGCTATAAAAAAGTGAATCATCAAATACCTTTCAAATTTGCTGGAAATGATGGGTTGTTGGTTGTAGTTTACTGTTAGCATCTGTCCGGGTTAGAGACTGCCATAAGGGCAGAGCCAGGGGAGATAACCCACCCCACCCGTCCAAAAAATGTCTGATTTCTTAACATTTGGACTGTTTGAAAGTTAATAAAACTTCTCCAGTGATTTAAAAACTGTCCAATTCAGGGCCACAATCATGTCAGCTTACCTGTCAAGATATAAAAAGGGCAATTTGTACAGATTATATCATTTCAGACCCACAGGGAAGGGGGTGGGAGGGGGGGGGGGGTGTCTGGTTATTTTACATCAATAGCTAATGAGCTTGAAATAATCATTTGCTTTGAAAAACATTAATAATTCCAAGAAGTGAAATGTCATTCCTAGACCTCATTGATGGAAATGGATCACTACTGAGGCATATACAAGTATTTTACACCCTACAATGAGAGTCTTGTATCTGCTCAAACCTAGCCCTGGTCTACAAAAGCCTGTTTTTCAGAAAAAGTGGTGAATATTTAAATTTTTTTACTGAATTCATTTATTTTATATTTCAAATATGTAGTCCAGATACAACGGCACCAAAAATGGTGGTGGTTTGAAAATTTAGAACAAAATACTTACTTTTCACACTTCACTATAGGTTACATGATACAGTTTCATTTCCCATTTGCGGTAATGTTAACGTTTTGATTTGTGGCTAATTACCTAAATCTCGTTAAGACTTTTCCTAACTATTTTCAAATAGATCAACACATGAGAAATCCTTTACAACCAAATAAAGTTGACATAGTGCATGCCGGTTTCAAGCTACACACAATTTAACATGGGTACCGCCATTTTGACAGTTTTAGGCTTACTTATTCTAGCCAAACTTTGGTATTTTCAAAATTGGGTGAACATTAAAAAACACACACAAAAATCTGTTATCAGGCATTGATTGAAAGCTTAAAGTATGTACAGTCCTATGTTAGTTTCAATCCAATATTCAAATAACCCAGATACCAAACTATCACTATGTAGGCACCTTCTAGCTCCTGTATAACCGAAGTCAATTTTCATTGGCTGAGAAAACACAAACTGGGTGTTGTGACCTTAAGCGGATGACCTAGGGTTTTTAAATGATGTGCCGCGGGTAAAGCCTGTCTAAATCTAATGCCAGATAAATCGTTGGCAACGTACATAATTTATAAGTTTCTCCGGCGTATTGCTTGCAACATTTTTTGCAGTGAAAGCATAAAGGATGTTAGATGAATCTCAATAAATGGTTCTGCCATTTTATTATTGAGATTGTTTCTCGAAAAAAAAGTTTCGTGATCTGGTTCGTATACATCGAATCTACTTCGCGTCTTAAGGCACTTCATTGATATACTGTAGAGAAAAGTTGGGCTGTAATGATACTCAGGGTAAAGGAAGAGCAAGCGTATTGGGGTTGAACAGGGGGAAATAATCTGGCTTGATGTGTCACGTTTGACCCTTCGGAGTAACCTTACAGAAAAAACCCCAGAACAATCGTGATTAAAAAATTGAAGGATTACATTTTCTATAGAATCTAAAAACCTTAGACTTAATGACTCCCTTGAAAAAGGTGGATTGATCCTGCATGTAGCAGTGGATGAGTGTCAGTAGGTTTGAGGAACACTCTGTAAACTAGATACCAAGTCGTTTAATGTTTATGAGATTTGCAAAATGTTTCATGCAAAAAATACACAAAAGTGTGAGGAATAGTAGGTTGTAGTTTATTGCCGGTAACAAGGCAACAGAAGAATCTCATTGAAAATGTGAAGGATTTCCCAACGCATGTTGCCGTATATACACAAAGAAAAAAGTTAAGCAACCCCCTGAAAAGTCTGCACCGACCGATAAAATTATTGGGAGATTGTTGGCAAACTGATATTGCAGAAATGATTGTGATCATAAAGGGCAACATTCTGGCGATAAGAAATCACCATTAATGACAATAAGCTATACAATTTATGCAGGATATTAGCCAAATCAAAAGTGTATTTTAACAAAACAAAAAGATGCTTGTACGTATGTAACTTCAGAGTTCATCTGGCTTCACAGGGCGAACATATTGAAGTAAAAATGTCACTTTAAGTGTGTAGAACACATCCCTAGAGCAAAAGGTCAATATAGCCTCCATTAGCTTCCAACCTGTGTTTCTTACCTCCAGTGAGACGTTGGATCAGTTAAAAATACCATCCATATATCGAAGGTGTCTCGCAGGTTGTTTGTGACTTTTGCTTAGTTTGTCACTCTCCCACTCAGCCATACAAATGGAGGCAAAGTTAGGACTTAGACGTGTTGTATAGCATATCCTTTAATCTGCTGACATATCTCATCATTGAATTCAAAAGTTAGAGACCTAGCGATCGGTGACATGAGGGTGAGACCACAGGTATCGACGGATTGATAGACAGATATGATTGAGGAGAAAGTGGTGAACTAAGCAGAGTGGAAGAGGTAGTGATGGAAAGAGAAGAATAACAATTCTGAATGGTCTAAATTTGTACTTTAATGTTATAATTCATTTTGCCTCATGTTAATGCCTTATTGTAAGCACTATCAATGTTTAGATAATTGAATGACCTGGCTGAAATCCCCTGTGATTTTCATCTATTCAAACATGTCTCATAATGGGAAATCATCCCATGTATGATCGCTTTGGATATTTTTCGATTGCGTTGAGCGGGTTTCCGAAAATAATTTAAATCTGTTATTTTATTATTTAACGTGGCATTAGCTTCCAAAAGGTTGATATTTTGACTTCAAAACAGAATGTTGAAATTATTGGCTATTTTTCTCAAGACGAACACCTGAAAATATTTAGAGGCTCTTTAGTGCTTCTAGTCTTGAAAATGTACGATAAAGTATTGTTTTGAACTAACTTTTGGTTAGAATGAATGAATGGTCGTCCCGGTTATTTAAATTTTGTTTACTTTTCGAACACGTTTTCGGTACTTACAGGCCACATATTGTAGTGATTTTCCTCATAACAGCGCCGATCATGTATTTTTTGATAACCTTCCAAGCCTCTTACTGTTGTGACGATCAGAAATTATGAAAAAGTGAGAATTTTGGCAGCTCATGCCACTTTAAGGGATTTGGTAGGGTCTGGTTACATAAATATCCTTCAAGGATGCTGAGACGTTGACAACGTTTGAGATGCCTTTCACCAGAATTTTCTATTGCTAAAATAAAAATGTCTGTTACTGTTCCCCCCGCCCTTGTTTTGCAATTTTTTAATAAATATCAATTAAGCTTATTGGTCTAAGTATAACTATAATATATATATATATATATATATATATATGCGTATGGATTGTGATTGCTGTTGTAATTAATTTCATATCGATATGTTATTATGATGTAATATAATACCCATTAGTACATCAAATGCGTTAGACGCTCAATCCGAATAGCCTTCCACCAATGGACCGCGGGTTCAAATCCCATTCATTCCAACAACAAAAAAAATGGAAAATTTTCTGACTGGGGGTTCACACAAACAACCTATGTGGGATGGTTGCCAGTTACCACGGGAAGGTCGTGGGTTTCCTCGGGGCTTAGAGCCTGGTGTCCTAGCTCCTACAATAAAACTGGCAACGCCGCCATATAAGTGAAATAATCTTGAGCGCGGCGTAAAAACACCAAACAATCAATCAATCCTCCTACAATAAAACTGACAAGGCCGCCATATAAGTGAAATAATCTTGATCGCGGCGGTAAACACCAAACACTCAATCAAATACTGTAAAGACGGAACTGAAGCAATGTCTACCAAGAAAATAATTGTTCGCTCTATGAGACACCCTTTAGTTAGAAAACAATGTGCTTGGCTTTTTATATAAGCACCATGTGACGAACTAGATCTACTTTTGACGTTATTTCAAAACATTATGCTTTCATAGTATTGCTGAAGGAAAACTAGTTGCTGAGGTTGAATAGTGCCCTCGACTCGCAATGCTTCTCTTGCTCAAGCGATATTTTTCCATCAGCAGCGCTTTGAAAGCTTAATGCTCAAAACGAAAGATAATAATTGGTAAATATCAGATTTCCAAGTTACCTACTTTTAATAGAATTGTCTTTTTAGTTAAATTTGATTCTCATACTATTAGGGGATACTTTTGTACTAATTTCTGGAATATCCATTGTCTTTTACAGATCCAATTAAAGATCTTGTAGAGGATCTATCAAAGGCTTTCGATGATTCGGTAAGTCCAAAATCACATGTACTTTAGACATTTAGTATTCGAAACCATAGAACAATTACTTTCAGCAATGAACCAGGTTTATGTTTTAACAGACCTACCAGAATAAAATGCAAAACAATGAAGTAATTACGTCAACATGTAGCCATATGTGTTCTGTCTATACATAATCTTAAGTCCTTTGGGATAACATCTCGCTTTGGGGGAGCAGCAAAAGGTATGCCTTAAAGTTGAATAACCATTTGTGCACAACTAAGTAAATGTCTGCTGGTTTCACTTTATGGAGCAAAGATATGTTGTATGAAAAATATCAGTCAACACCAATTCATAACATCTGCATTATTTGCAATTGACACATGTCCTCTGTCAGCCGCCTAGGCTGTTGAAAAGGCAAAACAAAATGATAAAGATAAGGATGGCCTATGTGAAAGAGTTGCCAGGTTCCAGCTGAAGACCGGAGATTCCTTACGGTTTCGAACCCTCCCCAGGCCGTAATATAAGTGATATAATTTTGAGTGCTGCGTAAAACATGAATCGATCGTACTTGTCACAATGCCAAGTCGAATAGTAGTCGAATAATTCCATTATATTATGTATGGTAGCTCTTTTTAATTAAACTTGTTTTGCCTTGTCCATGTCCAGGAATAATTGAGGTAAACTTTTAACAAAAGAAAGTGCGATGAACTGAAACCGCATTTTCAACACCATCGTATAGCAATAACACATGAATCAATTCTGATTACCCGGAGACGCTTCGCGTTGGAAGTACCTTGAAGAATGAATGGATTCAGCTTGCAATAAAACAAAATGTCGGTAAAGACAATAACCCCTGTGGCCCGATTATGTGTACTGATGACATTTTAATGCTTATAAAAACTACTGTAATAAAAATTCCCCTGATTGATATCAGTGGAAAGCTTTGATTTCGCAGGTTGTTTTTATAAAATGATATACAATCAGTTAATTCTGTTTTAACCAATTTTTTTACCAATATTTGTTAATTATAAGGCCTCCTTTGTAATTGTTTATCCTAAAACAGTAGCTATGCATGTACTATGTTTCCATATGGATGATAAAATTACTACATATGAATGGCACCACCTGCATATCTGACAAACATTGTCATTTAGTGTTAAAGAGGGGCACAAACTTATCTTAGCACTCTAGGGAACTTATTATATATAAACGGCAAATATTGTTTAAACATAACATGTAATTAGATGAATTATCAGATTTATTATTTTGACCAAGCGCAACATGGAGTTCTTTAACAAAATCATATTATAATTGCTTAAATGAAAACACCGTGTTTTACATCTTCATTTCAGACAACGGGTGACATTAAATTCAACACACCGGATGGCGTAATATTTTGCCATAAGGCCATTTTACAGATCAGGTTGGATATTTTTTCAAAGTCAAATGTGAACTGTTGTGATTCCGGCCTTATGTTAATTAATGTAACACAAATATCTGTTTACTTACGTTTTTGTAGATGGATTGACTTCTAAGTATCAGTGAAACAAATTAAAACAAATCTCTGATGATATGGATTTTCTGATAAACATGAAGAGGGGGCAATATTCTGGATGTAACATGTGGTATTAGGTAGATGTTATATTTAGAAAAGTAAACTTTATTTTGGTTTCAGGTGTGCGTATTTAAAATCTAGGTTTGAAGCCGGGTTGGAAGAAGAAACCAAAGAGTAAGTTTATAAAGTGTTTTAATTGAAGCATTTCTTAGAGTGATTATCTCTGTTTTTCTCATATTCCTTATTGGTAATCTAGTTTAGTTTTCTGGAATGCTTTTTCAAATTTATATCTTGTTTACCCATCAATCATTACAAAAGCATGTACATACAAACAGGCTACATACTGGTTTATTTAAACAACTTTTCTCAGGGGATAGTATGTTGTTATGATAGATTTACAAAATGTGTTGGCATAGTTTGGATCTGATACTTGATGCAATGTTTTGTTTTCAAATCAAATTTACACAGTCTACATACGAGATAAATGTAATCTGTTTATATTTTTCTGTTATATTTGTTTTTCAGTACCATTGAAGTTCCATATACGTACAGTATATACAGGGCCTTCTTGTATTTCTTATATACAGGCACAATATCTCTGGAATTAAAGGACTGTATAGGTAAATACACAGCATAAGTTTCAACTGATTATTATTTGTTATAACCAGAACTTTATTCTTTTAACCACATCTGTAGTTTCCATATCTCCAAATCAACGTGTTTGAGCAACACTCCCAAGAAGCCGTTATATAAACATCTTATCTAATTAGTTACGGCTTAATTCATGCTCAATGTTCAGTTCCATTATACTTGCTGGACTTGTTATTTCTATCAAAGATATACAGGAGCTGCCAACGTAAATCTGATTGATTGGATCTCAAAGGGCGGCTATTTGCTATCAGCCCTGTTTTTGGAGACTGGTTTAGAAGTCTAATCATGAACCTGGGATTCACTGCAGCAGTTAGTTTATATTAGGAAATATGTATTGGTATCAAGTAGCAAATACAACGATGAATGGTATAATATTTTATTATATAATTAGTAGTGAGATATTGAGTTATACAGCTCTGATATAAGTGATATCACCACTTTAATTGATAACATTTATATCAACACTGCCAGTGCTGGAAGTATTTTCATTGGAATTGGAAATATCTTCCCATGATTGTAATTTGTGAAAATTACTAAAATTTATAATCAATTCTTAGCTAATAAATTATCGAACAATTCTCAGCAATATAAATTGGGAGTTACACACGTTTACACAAACTTTGGCCTTTCTGTGGTGCTCCCTGTATACAGTAGAAGTATAACATAGGCCTTGACCAGCATGATTCGATAAACGTCCAAACCTGTTGCAAAGTATACCCCAGTCGGAACACCCTTCGACTATCTTCCCTCGCTACCGATCGGCTTCACATACGTAAATCCCCGAATTTTCAGAGTGAAGTCTACCCCCACTTTTATAATGTAAAACAAACTGGTACAGCTGGAGCATCGGCATTAATTTTTTTTCAAGAAAATGTATCGAGAACTGACGCAAATCATTGCTAATGAAGACTGTGGTATATGGCTCTCAGTGCCAGCTAAAGTCACGCTCGCTCTCTGAGGCTGGCTCTGGGTGAAAATGCCAGTGTAAAAGAGGTGACTCAATTGATTTTGGTAACGAGAAATTAAAGATCTAATTTATCCTAGCACATTTCAACACACAGTCTAGTAAGTCTTCATCTTAAAATAACAAGACCTTGCCGCTTAAAATTTTAATTTAAAGTTTAAGTATAGGATAAAATATAAGTTCAACTTCACCGTGGATGACAGCGAACCTTGATGTTTGTCTTCGCGCGTGGACTGTGTGTCCTTCCGCACAGGCAAACGCAGGTTTTTCTCTTGAAATAAGTTGTGCTAACTGTAATTTGTTTCATTAAATAGAGGTATGAATCGCAACATGAAAATAAGAACTTTCTATGCTGATTTATAAGTTTTTGTGGTGTTGAAATCCCAAACGGTGCGCTATTTTTTCCTACGTCGTAGGCTTATGTACCGTATGGACCCTAAATTAGGTCATTTTCTAGGTCAAGTGGTGACCGCAAATCATTCAGTTTGTCGCAGAAAATACACAAAAATCTCACTAATAATTATATAATAAAATATAATATTTGATGTTTTATCTGTAAATAACATTTATATTTCATCTCGTGGATGAGATTACTTTGGCTTCGCCAATCGTGAAAATGCTTATTTTTTACCCACTCTATATATAAGAGAACAACAATAGCATTTATATTTCATCTTGTGGATGAACAAAACTTGCATTTTCACTTTTGGCAAACAACAAATATCCTCTATATATATAGGAGGGCAACTTTTATACAAGTGTCATCATGCTGACATGATATCCCATTGACAAAAGACAACAGAATATCAACAACAAGAAGTATCATAACTCCAGCTATCTAAACAAACAAACAAACAAATGCATATTCTTACCAATAACCAAACATCAAACCGTTCGCCTAACTGGACACCTGGAGAAAATGTCCAACGTAATTCTTATTTCAAAAACCATGTACGCCAATGTCCGTATTCTGATTATATTATACATGACATGTCCTTATGGTTAAAGTATTTCTTAAGAAAACGTTTAGAATAAACATACATTTGCTTTGACAGGTTTATTGGCGCTGTCTAATACTTATGGAGAAGATGGTCTAAAACAGCAGTGTGAGAACATATTAAAACGTGGAATCGCTGTGGAGAATTCCGCTCAGTTATATTCTGCGGCCTTGGAATCTGATGCAAAGGTCAGTTTAAAAACATACGATTAATAAAAGACAGCGATTGATAATTGATCAAAGCAAAATTTCTGGGAATAGGTCTGAGGATAGAGTATAAATTCAACTTTACTTCACTCCACTCTGTGTTATGATTAACTGAATTCCTGAACTTTCATGACTGTGAACATGCGTCAGTTGTCATTGTCACATATGCCGAGGTCTGTATCAAGTGAAGTTGGCATATATTTTGGAAGTTCTTGGTGTTCACAATAAAACGTCTAGGTGATGTGTTAAATATTAACCATTAAAATGGAACCCGCGGCTGCAGAGAGTTTCAAACAGTTCCTTGTCAATGTTTTAGTCTTTGAATGATCACCAGATGACGGTAAACATCCTAGCAGCATTTAAATTATGTAATGTGTGGATACCTCGGTGATTCGAGCTACTGCCATCCTGACCTTTATAGGGAAAACAGCCGTCAATATTGTTGTAGATACATGTAGCCTCATTTTAAACTTTCGGCTTGTAAATAGTGTTTGAAATGACTTGAACTGTTGAAACGTCGAGGTTGAACGAAGCGGCGCATTTTTTAAACCATGCTCTTTTAAATTATCCGCTAATAAAAAGTAGGAAAGGTAATATGTTGCGATAGAAACACGAAACATCGCGGTTGACAACTAATACGTACGAGAAGAAAGAGCTAGACTAACAGAGACGTTTCAAACTATTTATTTCTACCTTTCACCTCGCATGTTTGTAACTTTCGACTTCCATGTATGACATCAACGTCAGACAACTCGTATTTGCGACAATTAATTGGCTGATCGTCACGTAGGAAATCAAAAGGCTGCTGTTAACGACGTTTCGATTTCCTGTGAAAAGCTTTTAGTGAGAAAGACAAGAAGAAATGCTAGCATTACTGAGGGATGTTTATTTTACTTCTTGTTATCTTCAAGTACATATTTTTCCTCGCTATCCTTATAAAATGGCTGGCCTTCAGGCAGATCTTATTCTTAAATGTCGAATCATCGCTCTTTACCATCGTGCTTTTGAGTTGTCCACCGCAAGGTTTTGCATTTTTACTGGAATGTTTATACCTTTCCAAGTTAAAACGTAATGTGCAATAATTAGAAGAGGACAAGGAAAGAAATAAGTAAATACAGTACATGAGAGGTAATTTTCCCTTTCCATCTGTACAAGAACAATATCTCTATGATTTTTCCTCGCCAACTGTGCCATAAGAAAGTAGCGAAGCGTTATCAGAGAAGGACCTACTGACTTGGCAGCCATCTTCACAGCAAGCTTTATATTTATGATCACTAAAACACACGGGCACATGGAAAATCTTCTTGTCTAAAATAACCATCGAGACAAGTTTCTAATTGTGTTAAAAAGAGGTATATCATTTAGACCTTTACACCCCATAAATTGTTGTAACAAACCAAACCTATGATATTTCATTAGGTTGACGACTGACAAGAGCTTAGCCTTGGTCAGTAGAATTCCGGGATTCCTTTTGTAACACATTGACAATGGTTACACATCTTAGCTATGGCAAGAACATCGGTGGACTGAGATTGAACGCCATAAATTTTGCTTTCTCCACACTGGGACAGACAAAACTATGTAACAAACAACAAACAAAACAACCATAAACTCCATCTCACAACCAGCAAACTGCAAGGCAATGAACTCCATCTCATATCCTACAACCAGCACAAAAAACAAGATTATAAACTCCATCTCATAAATTTTTTCTAGCAAACAACAAGGTTATAAACTACATCTCATAACCTACAACCAGCACAAAAAACAAGGTTATAAACTCCATCTCATAAATCAATCTTTTGAGAAAAACGTGACAGGCTGCATTTGGTGTCTATGAGACTTGTGGAGGGTGTTGTAGAATTTTCAGAAAAGTTCGTTTTTTTCTGATATTGCTGGTTATAGTCATTCAAGATACGATAAGGTCGCAAGGGAGATAATTCACAAATACTTTTTCCTGTCATTTTCCACCAATGAAAACTAGTTGACGTTCATTGTGTTTGAGAATGAGGAGTACCAATTTTTTTATGAAAAGGCACCAAAAAAAAATGTTATACAATAATGCAGAGGAGTTCAGAATCTTTTAATATATCTTTTTATCCATATGATATTTTGATATTTTGTTATCTAATTTGACAGGAGCTGGAAGATCACTGTTTTAATTTCATCGTAGATCACATGTCAGATGTTGTTGAAACCGAAGACTTCTCTCATCTAAACAAGACTACAAAGGCCATTATGATGAAACTTCATCAGAAGGCAACCTCGAAATAGGAAAAAAGGTTGATCAGAAATAAATGTAGGTACCGGTCGGTTAACTGGAAAGATACAAGTGTCAAATAACTTTATGGCCCTACAAAAACGTCATCAACGAGACAACTGGAAATGAAAAATGAACAAAATGGAAAATGTTTTTTACTGGCATGAGCATTAGAACCTATCAGAATAACAAGATTATGAGCAATAAATAAGAATATTGGAAAATCATTGTGTTTCATCAACACACGCAACTGTATTAAGATCTCAACAACTATCCCACATGGAAAAGTATCAAATGGTCAAACAGGATTGTGTTCAATGTAAAAATGGTTTCATCGGCAATTATTAAGATCTCCTTAAATACACCACCTGGAGTAACATCCGATAGTTGAATGTTATTTGGCACCAACATCTTTACAAAGAGAGAGTGTAAACAAATGTAAGTTATTTAACATGTAGGCCTGAAGGGCAAACAGTAAAGCCATTTAGCAATAAGAATGTATGAAGCATAACCTAGAAGAGTTTTGTGATGGGGGAAAACTTGTTTCTATTTTTATAGAATTCTGAAGAAGTAAAATCTACCATGGTGTGGTATATATTTATATCCCATGATTCAATGACACTGTATACGTTATTGACATTGTTTATATTTTTAAATGTTCTATTTATTATGTAATCTTGTTTGTTGAATTTATTGTATATATTTTACATATATCGATATATTTGATCTTTTTTTTGCTTTTTTATTCTATACGTTTATGGTAGTTTGACACATCCCAGATGTATAAATTTCTTCATTTAAATCATATTTTCAATAAAGTATATTGTATACTAATAATGTTCAATTCTCATTAAATGGAATCATAACGATATTGTTATTTTAATTTCCATGTACGATACAGTGCTTGTATTTAACTCTTATACCATATTTATTCATTAATTGATTTTAAGCCTATATGAGACTCTTGCTGCTTATTGGAATTTGTATCTCTTACATAAAACCTCAAATGTAAACATTACAAAACTGTCTTATAGCATTATTTTATATTGGCACTTTAAATATAAACCATTAACTATTTTATACGAGTACTTTAAATATAACCCAAGTATTTTATGTTTGTCATTCTAATCAGGGGCGACGGAACGTTTTTCATATTGGGGGGGGGGGGCAACTATCCCAGCACAGTAGGTGAGGGTCCAGGGGCCGCCTAGGCCCCTGAAGCTCTGAAACAGGAGAATGCCATACATGCATTCTGGGCTACTTTTTTGGGGGGGGGGGGAGATATGTGCACCGTCTGATGCCCTTAAGACTGTGCAAGTAAACGCCCCAAGGTATGTGTTATATTCGCCAATTCATCAACTTTCACAAAGTGACTGAATTTTGAAGATCGCAACATGTTTGAAGTCGAGGAAGTTGAACTGGTTCTTCAACATGTTTGCCGCCATGTTTGCCTTTGTTTACATAGCTACCAGTGAGGTTAAACACAGGTATACTCGTATGTCGATGGATAATTGGAAAGTTGGAAAATGACAGATACAACTGATATTGTCACCATGAATAGTAATATCGGGAATTCTGAAACTGAAACGTCTATAGCTGATCAAAGTGTGAATGGTGAAGTTGTTCTCTGCCCCCAGAACCAATTATTTGTGAGCTTCTTTGTGGATAAAATTAATGTAATGCCTGTGGATCCTATCATTAAACTCTGTGACGATGTGTATTCTGATGATGAAGTTATAGATGCCAGAAATATGCTATTTAATGCATGTCATTCTAAGCTGAGTGGCAAATACCGAAAACGTATTGGCCCGAGCCGTAAAATCACCACCTTACAGGATATCGCTCGAATGCTACAAGAGCTAGAACCTAATGACATTCCTTGTTATGTTGCCCATGATCTTAGTCGACTGCCGCCAATATCAGTAAATCACATTGACGTTTCCACACTTCTACTTGAGCTCAACGGTCTCAAACTTGAGATGAAGGAAATCGTGACAAAAGTTGAATCATTAGGTGCATCTCACGTCTCTGTCGAAAGAAAACTTGATAAACTCAATAATAAAGTACATGTTAGTCCCCAGAGGTCTGAGCCCTTAGAAAAAAAAAGTTTAAATCCGAATGCTGTTCTTGAATCACCTGTGACTGAAAACCATTCTTCGATTGCGCATTCTCCTGATGTTATTGTTACTGAAAGTGCTCCCCTCCCCACTAGGGTTGTTGATAACACTATAAGATCAGATCCAAATTTAAGTTCTGGGATTAAATGTTGCCCCCCTCCAGAGAACTGTGTTAATGTGGATCCAACCAATAGATCGTGTGCTAAAATTGATGTTGAGCACTGCCTTACCTCATATGCTGAAGCTCTTTCAAACGGAAATGGTAAGTCAACTCAATTCATCGACTCCCAACAATTCTCTGTGGTGTCCAGGAAAAAACCCAAAACTGACAATGATGTTAGTCTTCGTGGTATAAGAACCTTCCCACCAGTAGAGATCTTTCTGACACGTCTCCACCCAGATACATCGGTTAATGATATCAGTCGATTTGTTAAGAAGAAATCGGGAGTAAGTGTGCAGTGTGAACAGCTGCCAACTAAATATGATTCATATGCATCTTTCTGGTTAAGTGTGACTGGTCGTGTTTCCAAACAGCTGCTTAGTGAAGAATATTGGCCTGAGGAGGTCCTCGTGAGGAAATATTACCGCCGACGTCATGAACGCAATGACTACAATAACCACTCCCAGTATGACTATCGTGGAAATAATCGCTATTCGTGGCTTGACAATGCTGATGTCGATAATTAACAGTTTACATTTTCTTCTATTTAACTTATGTCTCTAAGAATTACCTCTTTAAATTGTCGTTTTATTAAATCATCTATCAATGAGCTAAAATCCCTATGCGCTTTTAGTGCATCATGTGAATCATGAAATTTTACTGTATAAACTTCAATATTATGGATTCTGTGGTAAAAGTAATGATTGGTTCCGGAGTTATTTAACTTCCCGATCACAGCATGTTGTATATAATGGGGTAAAGTCCGCCGATATGTTTCTGTCATGTGGTGTGCCCCAAGGGTCCATTCTGGGGCCCACTTTGTTTCTGTTATACATAAATGATATTATCTTTTCTTCCAAGCTATTAAAATTTATACTATTTGCCGATGATACCAATATTTTATGTCGCATAATGATCCAATTGTTCTATGCGATTTAGTTAACTCTGAGCTTAAGAAATTACACAACTGGCTCAGTACTAACCGCTTATCTCTCAATGTTAAAAAAACTAAACTTTTATTTGTTACACCTAATACCCGAAGGGTTGTACGTGACATACCGCCCATAACAATTGACAATACAGACATTGAAAGTGTTTTTTCATTTAAGTTTTTAGGTGTATTCATAAATACAAAACTGAATTGGGTTACCCACATTAATGAATTGTCAAAGAAACTGTCTCGCAACATTGGCGTAATTAACTGTATCAAACAATGTCTCAACCAAAAAACTTTGTTCATTTTGTACTATTCGCTTTTTTTCCCTTATATCAACTATTGTAACTTAATTTGGGGTAACACATATAAAACTCATTTGCGCCCAATTATCACTCTACAGAAACGAATCTTTCGTATTGTCAATAGTTCTACTTATTACGACCATACAATAGCTCTATGGCAGAAATTTAATATCTTGCCTCTTACCTGTGTTAACAAATTCCATAATCTCTTATTTACCCATCTATTTCACCACCATCGATATAAGTTACCTGCACGCTTTCAGTCTTATTTTAGTTTAGTCTCTGATGTGCACATGTTTTGTACTAGATCATCTTGACTGAACTTGTATAATCCTATTTATGTATCAATGCTGTCTTTCAATACGCCCCAAATTTCTGGTCCAAAATTTTGGAATAAGTTGCCCTTTGACCTTAAATCAATTATTTCCACCTCCCTTTTCAAGTCCAAACTGAAACAACGTCTCATCCGTGAATATAGCACTGAATAGACACATTTTAAGTTTTTAATTATATAACGTCTCATTCAATATTCAGATAAGATAAGATTCATTCCTGTACAATTTAAATATATAGTAAAATTTGCACCTTTACTGCCTCAATAGGGAGTAACTGGGATAGAACAAGCCCTCTGGGGTTTTAATCCCGCTGATATCCAAATTTCAAATTGTATTATGATTTGCTTACATGAATTCTATCAGTGAATAAAGAATCTGAATCTGAATCAGTGACATTTGTTTATTGCAAGAAACATGGTTATGTAATGATGAGTTGCATATTTCAAATTCTCTCAACGAGAACTTCTATGGCCGAGATGTGTCCACCATGAGTGATACCACTTTAGCATACGGTCACCCTTTTGGTGGTATTGTTATTCTTTGGCGTAAAATATTAATGGCCAGATTGAGTTAATTCACTATGATGACTCACGGATTATGGGTATCCGAGTCAATGGATTATGCTCTAAGGTGCTTATATTGTGTGTTTATATGCCTACGGATTGTTTAGATAATGCTGATATATATGTTTATGGGTTATATGGGCAAAATCCGGGCTATCATTGAAGAAAGTGATATCCCTAATGTAATGGTCATGGGCGATTGGAATGCGAGTCCTGTCAAAAACTTTGGTCGGGAGTTAAATCAGTTTTGTACTTACCACCAAATGCACATATCTGATATCTAATTCTTTCAGTTCCTACAGTAATGATGCTTTTTGGAGAGAAGTGCGCAATAATAATGGTAAATCTATGTTACTCCCTGGGTCAGTTGACAATATTGAGGCTGAAAGCCATATAGCTAATTATTGGAAAGATAAATTCTCACTTTTGTTGAATTCTGTTAATACTATTAGACATAGGGACGAAGTATTAAATGTATTATCCCATGAATTTGAAACTAATGTATTGCCTGTGGCCTCACCGGATGATATTCGTGATATTGTCAATACTATGAAATCGGGTAAATCTGCTGGCTATGATGGTCTCACTTCGGAGCATGTTAAATATGCCTCGTATAAAATTTATACCCACTTATTTGTGCGTAATAATGTTATGTTAAGACATGGTACCTTGCCAGATGAACTGTTACGTGTCTACACTACCCCTGTTGTTCAAAATAAATCAAAGGATATTACTAAATCGGAGAATTATAGACCGATAGCAGTAGCTACTGTTGTGTCAAAAATAGACGTGAATATATTGTACCCACGCCATTTATTCAGGTCATCGATTGACTGCATCTGATTGGCTATCAATGTGAAGAAAATTAAACCCGTGATTATGTTCCGTGGGCTGAGAGTAACTGACACTTCATTGGGAAACAATTTTCATGGTTTAAAATTGTTTCCTGAACTATACAATGGTCATGTGATTGTCAAATGTATTGATAAGCTATGCAATCTAGGACATTTCACATCGGTGTATATACAGGCAGAGCAGGGCAACTCGGCACCCAGCGATGATCTTACTACTGCGCAGATATTTAGTACATGTACACAGTTGATACGACATGTAGGCTATATATCATGTATTATTTTTATGACTGACCAGAACGTGTATATTTACTTATAAACTGATATATAGAATTATTAATTGACTGTGCAAGTTATTGCCCGAATACGACCTTCACGGCCGGGTAATATCAGCATACGAATCAAGTTCGTATTAGCCGTAAAGCTGTATTGGCCGAGTTCAAGTCATATTGGCCGAGTTCACGGAGTGCGGCTGAAAGACGCAATAAACATGTGACGTCCCAGAGTTTGGCAGAAGCAGACAACAGATGTTGATATCAAAATGTCGACACTAGAGCCCGTTGTACAAGCTCTTATTGACAGGATAGAAGTGACAGTGCTAGAAGAAAAAACTGCTGTAAGTGAATCCGATTGCCGTTTTAGGACAGCAGAAGAGGAAGAAACTTCTCTACTGATCCAGGAACAAAAAAACACAGAACGCAAAAAATGTCGGATATCAATTTGTTTAAGTCATGGATTTAATGTTCAGCGGGCGACATCCTGTTCAACTTGACAGCTTGCATAAAAATAACTTCTACAGTCTATTAATAAAAATATTATGAATCGAGTGTTTTCATATTGCCTTGGTATTGGCCTTCAGGTGGTTGCATTGACCCTCGGCCTGCGGCCTCGGGCCAATACGGCCACCCTCAGCTAATACCAAGGCAACACGAAAACACTTGATTAATAACATATAATACTACCATGTACAGCATACTTTTGGAAAGTATCACAAACGGAGATCGAGTAAAAAATTTACACACATTTTTTTTAATTCTGGTCGGACTGGGATTCGACCCTAGTGTCAGTCTGAGGGACATACTCTAATACACTAAGCCTCTTGCCAAACCCACGCCCACACCCATCCATCGACCTTAGTTGTACTACGATTTAAAAGACAAAAATCGCCCGACTTCAAATGCATCCAAATATAACAGTAAGGGATGGAGTTAAATAAATATAAGATTTTATAAACCAAAAATGAGGGAATTATCCATACAAATATTTATCTTTCTGTTGATATTAGTCACTTAAATATACACAAACGTTCTTTTCAATCTGTAACAAAATGTCAAATACACCATCATGCTTCCTGGGTATTTGAATTTTGCCCATTATAGGCAACCATTTTTGATTATGCTTGTAATTTACTCAACCTTCGTTTTTATCAAAGCGTGTCCTTTGGGCTTTCAGGATATTTCACTGCTACCCTACTCTTGAAAACCGGGATCTATGACAAAAGACCGATGTTTTGCATCCTCGAGACAATTCAAACAGAAAAACACAAGCGCTGAAATAACTAATTAACGGTTTAATAAATCATAGATATATTTTCTCATTTCATTATAGAGTTAGTGAGTAAAATATGATCGTTTCCTATGATTTTAGAGGCCTACATCTAGAATGCCCTACACCTATATTAGTCTCTAAATTAACATTGTTTTGGCTTCACTACCTCTCATTTGTTTCTAGTATACCTCAAAGGAAATGATAAATGCAGAGGTTTAGTGAACTAATAGCGAGTATTACTACCGAAAGGTTTATTCACAAATCGAGGGAAGTAACTCTATAAACTTTGTTTTATACAGTCGTCTCCCCTGGTAAAAATCTTCATTGATCCAAATCTTCACAATACAAATCCTCGTACTGGCATGGAGACTAATTTTACTGAACATTTCTCCTACGCTTGACATTCACTTGAAGATCATTTTGAAATCAAGACAATTGAGAAAATTTGAATTCACCTTTAGAGACTAAGCAGAGAGAGAGGGTCCCAATGGATTTATACTCTAAATACTAGATACCGATCAGCAAGGTGGAGAGTATAACTTCTTTTACAATAAACGCAGTTAAGACATGGTTAATAATGTAGCTGACGAATACAAAACACTTCAATCATATATGGATCACCCTCTGAGCCAAAGGCGCATTGTAGCTTATAGACGTATGTGTGAACTTGTGGTTACCGTGCAAGAGTTAGTCTTGTTTTTTTATGGTATGGATTACATGTGGTCTCATTTCATTAATTGATTGTTTGATTGATTGGATAGACTTTTTGCGCCGCATTTATAAATTGTTTTACTTATATGGCAGCGTTGCCAGGTTTAGTGAGGGGGAGGGCCCCGGGAGCCCGACGTCCACCCGCACCACTGTGTAGCATGGACATAATATCAAGAGTTCAATTCCACCCTCCTTAAATATGTTAACCTCCTTACGCTATGCGAGTGTGGCGGTGTTTTGATTAGTCCCGCTCACCATAACTTTTTGGGTCGAAGCCGCATAGTGACGTAGAAATTATTTTAAAATCACCCATGCTAGCTTATGTTTTTGTTTTAGCTAGTTCGATACTGTTATATGATATTGTTTTAAGTTGCTAATGTTTAGATCTAGTGAGATTTTAGCTGAAACGGTGAAGTAGTGACACTCAAATTTGGATGTTGTAGTGATCGGCTAACATGACGTCACCATGTTGTTCCCGTTAAAATATAGTTTCATCGTTTTTTTTCAGGTACTGTATGCCCGCAAAACTGTTTCATTTATTGTTCTAGTACCGCTGGTTTCATTCGAGGTTGTCAGCTTGCAGTTTACAAAGTGAAACACGTATTAATTTGTTTTCTCTCGGTCGTTGACAGTCCCATGCAACTGCAGTCATTTTATATAGCAATGTCAAGGTCAAATGCCAGTCGATATCGATCGTTGATAGCTAAATTTCTTATAGGTCAATATAGTTCTGTATTTTTACATTATTGTAAATAACTTTTAATATAGTTGCAACACGTTAAATATCGCAAAGTAAATTAGAGCTTGTTTAAGAGGCATATAGAAGTTGAAAGGATAATGAAAAGAAATTACTCTGGATAAAACAACTTCTTGAACAAATTTAGTTACGACGTTTCAATGTTTCTCCTAACATCGTTTTCAAGTAAATGATAGCGGTACAATAGATAGCGGTTACAAATAACATGCGTTCTTACGTATTAAGTTGACGTCATCGTAGATGAACGTCAAATTGGATAAGGTTAAAGGAAACAGCGTTATAAAGCATTTACGTCATATGAAATAGTACATAACGTAATGGAGATGACGTAATGGAAATTTTGTATCTATGGTTACATAAACAAATACGTAACATAACGTATAATAGAATGCTATGTACCTAAGGTTACATAAAAACAATATACTACATAACTACACCAGTTATTATTACAGAGTTATACATTTGGAATAAAGAAGTTATTATGATTTTAAAATATCTAAATAATTATTTCAGAGTATGCATTTGGAATGAAGAAACCTTGGTCTCTGTTCATTGTTGGCTTAAAGCGTCTAATATTTATAGCTTCTGCGAATTTTCTAGACGTCATGTGAGAAAGGTTTGTGTTTAGAATTTGAACATTTTCCCAGTCGATAACATGATTAGGATTAGCCTGAATATGATCAGAAATAGCTGATTTGGAATCTAATGTTTCAGTTGATTGTTTGTGTTCATTGAGTCGTTTGTTTGGTGGTCTACAGGTTTCACCAATGTATTTAGCATTACAAGAACAACTAATGGTATAAACACAATTTTTGGGTTGTTGTTTTTCACTAGTAGGACGTTTGCCTGTTGCTTGGAGAAGGTTTTTTAGATTTTTACTACTTGAGAAAACACATTCAATATTACGAGTCGACAAGAGTCTCTTAATTTGGTAACTTAATTTACCGATAAAAGGTAATGTGATTTTTAAGGGTGAATGGTTTTTGACTTTTGTTTTGGTGATACATTTCGATGATTTTTGAATGATTTTAACAACAAGGTCATCTGGGTAGTTATTATCTTTAACAAATACATCTCTAAGAATGGACAATTCATTAGATAACGCTTTCTTGGTGGATGAAATGTTAACAGCACGTTTAGTTAAGGTTGAGACAATACATTTTTTAACTTCTACAGGGTGATTTGATATTTATGTATTGATTGGTGTGAGTGGGCTTCCGGTAAACACTAGTACACAGCTAAACTTTGACCACAAAGTACTTTGCAGTAACCACGTGGTAACCACTCGGTACATGACCACTCAGTACTGGTAGGAAAGGTCCCCTTGTGGTACTGTGTGGTCATTGGCCACGTGGTAACCTCCAACATACGGTAACCACCCGGTAACAACACAGTAACCACCTGGTTACCAGGTGGTAACTTATCTGTAATTCCGGATAGTAACCTGGTGGTAACTGTGCGGTACTTCACGGTTTTCGCGTGTCAGTTACCATCTGCACAAGATAGATGGTTACCATGTGGTGACCACTCAGTTACCACGTGGTAACATACAGGTACTGAGGTGCAAAAACCAGCTCAGTACTATGCTGTCAGTGGCTAGCTGTGTATGGAGACGTTCTTTATCACGAGTGACAAGAACATCCAGAAAAGGAATCTCATTGTTTTTTTCTATTTCCTTGGTGAATTTGATGCGAGGATGACGATTATTCAGGTGATCTAGAAGAAGTTGAGAGTCTTGGTTCTTTTCCAAAATGACAAACGTATCATAAACTTTACGGAGCCAACAAAGTGGGATGATGGGAGAGGAATGAAGGGCAGAGTTCTCAAAATGAATCATGAATATCTCCGTTAACACCGGTGAAAGCGGGGATCCCATTGGGAGGCCGTGTATTTGTTCATAGATGGTATCACCCCATGAGAAGTAAGTTGACATAATACACTTTTCTGTTAAAGCGATGATACTTTCAACACTGATTTTTAATGGTAGAGATATCCCACTTTGTTGGCTCCGTAAAGTTTATGATACGTTTGTCATTTTGGAAAAGAACCAAGACTCTCAACTTCTTCTAGATCACCTGAATAATCATCATCCTCGCATCAAATTCACCAAGGAAATAGAAAAAAACAATGAGATTCCTTTTCTGGATGTTCTTGTCACTCGTGATAAAGAACGTCTCCATACTAGTGTTTACCGGAAGCCCACTCACACCAATCAATACATAAATTACAAATCAAATCACCCTGTAGAAGTTAAAAAATGTATTGTCTCAACCTTAACTAAACGTGCTGTTAACATTTCATCCACCAAGAAAGCGTTATCTAATGAATTGTCCATTCTTAGAGATGTATTTGTTAAAGATAATAACTACCCAGATGACCTTGTTGTTAAAATCATTCAAAAATCATCGAAATGTATCACCAAAACAAAAGTCAAAAACCATTCACCCTTAAAAATCACATTACCTTTTATCGGTAAATTAAGTTACCAAATTAAGAGACTCTTGTCGACTCGTAATATTGAATGTGTTTTCTCAAGTAGTAAAAATCTAAAAAACCTTCTCCAAGCAACAGGCAAACGTCCTACTAGTGAAAAACAACAACCCAAAAATTGTGTTTATACCATTAGTTGTTCTTGTAATGCTAAATACATTGGTGAAACCTGTAGACCACTAAACAAACGACTCAATGAACACAAACAATCAACTGAAACATTAGATTCCAAATCAGCTATTTCTGATCATATTCAGGCTAATCCTAATCATGTTATCGACTGGGAAAATGTTCAAATTCTAAACACAAACCTTTCTCACATGACGTCTAGAAAATTCGCAGAAGCTATAAATATTAGACGCTTTAAGCCAACAATGAACAGAGACCAAGGTTTCTTCATTCCAAATGCATACTCTGAAATAATTATTTAGATATTTTAAAATCATAATAACTTCTTTATTCCAAATGTATACTCTGTAATCATTTTTTAGATTTTTAAATCACAACTGGTGTAGTTATGTAGTATATTGTTTTTATGTAACCTTAGGTACATAGCATTCTATTATACGTTATGTTACGTATTTGTTTATGTAACCATAGATACAAAATTTCCATTAGGTCATCTCCATTACGTTATGTACTATTTCATATGACGTAAATGCTTTATAACGCTGTTTCCTTTAACCTTATCCAATTTGACGTTCATCTACGATGACGTCAACTTATTACGTAAGAACGCATGTTATTTGTAACCGCTATCTATTGTACCGTTATCATTTACTTGAAAACGATGTTAGGAGAAACATCGAAACGTCGTAACTAAATTTGTTCAAGGAGTTGTTTTATCCAGAGTAATTTCTTTTCATTAAATTAGAGCTCTGACGAACTGATTAACGTGCAACGTCATTTTGACAGGCTAAAAGGTACGGAAGCCGCGAGTGCCATATTTAATTAGGTCATTGTTGTTTGTTTATCATATTATTGTAACGGAATATGTACGAAGAGTAATATGAACCATAACTGGTTATTGTTGTATAGCAATTAGACGGGCATTATCCAGCACGTATCTATGGAACACGAGAATGACCATAATGTTTCCGGAGACTTTAAAATTAATTATTAACGCGTTTGTGCCTAAAGACAAATTACCCTAAGTCTTAGTAGGATTGGTAGAGTATGGCACAAGTTACTTATGTGTAAGGATAAAGTAATTATTCAGATAAAATGAAGCCAACTCAATTTATGCTCAGTGGAGTCAGTTAAAACTAGTAGTATATTATATTTATGAACACTAAAACACACGGGCACAGGGAAAATCTTCTTGTCTAACATAACCACGGAGACAAGTTTCTAATTGTGTTAAAAGAGGTATATCATTTAGACCTTTATACCCCATCATAAATTGTTGTAATAAACTAAACCTATGATATTTCATTAGGTTGACGACTGACAGGAGCTTGGCCTTAGTCAGTAGAATTTTCTGGAACACTTTGTATTACATTGACAATGCTTACGCATCTTAAGCTATAGTAAGAATATCGTCAGACTATATATTATGCCCTCCCCCCATACCCTTTCCCAGAAAACCTAGGTAGAAGGCAGACAGGGGAGTTTAGCCCTGACCCGTATGTCTTTCAAACTCTTGTTCTTTTTATAAGCAATGACTGGCCTTTGGGTCAGAGGTCGAGCAAGTTTACTTTGAAGTAGTTTGTATTCTTCTACTATAATCTTGGCCATAGCGATGCTAGCTTTGTTATACTGAAACACAAATGGTATTATAGTGTTTTCACGACATCTTCAGGGGTCCAAGTTCAAACCCAAAGGATAAATAGTTTGTAATGTTTGAATCCAAAAACTTTCCTTTTCCAAACGTTTGTGCTTGGTATCTGCAGCGGAAGTGAGAAATAGGATTTTCTCAATAGGCATGATTTCAAAATGGTCCTTGACCGAATGACCTTGAGTATTGAAATTTGTGCCACGGGTACATCATGTTTAAGTCTTATACTAGATAAATGGTTGGCTGCTCTTTGTCGTAGAGAATTCTGAGTTTCTCCGACGTACTGTTTGCGACATTTTTTGCGCGTGATTACATACACGATATTAGAGGAGTCACAATTAAGATTCTCTGCCATTTGATATTTGTTGCGAGTTTGTTCTCCGAAAAAGGTTCCGCGATCGGGTACGTATATATCGAGTTTGCATCGCGTCTTGAGGCATTTCATTGATGTACCTGAGAGAAATGTTGGACGGTAGTGGTACACTTGTGAAGGGGAGGTAAGCGTATCGAGGGATGAAGGGGGAAGCATGATTTGTCTTACTGTGTTAGATTTGATCCTTCGGAGTAATCTAACAGAATACTTCCTAGGGAGGAGAGCTTTAAAAAGAACAGAACTAGCCTGGTTAAAAAAATCTAAAGAACTACAGTTTCTATAGAATCTAAAAATCTGAGATTTAATGACTCCCTTGAAAGTGTGAGGAGGATGGTATGACCCAGCATGTAGCAGCTGATGCGTGTCAGTAGGTTTGAAGAATACTTTGTAATTATTATAGATTGTTAAAGGCTTTATTCCTAGAGAATAACATTACATTTGATATGTGTTTCATGCAGTTATGTAATACCATGTTGTTCTCGAAGCTTCCATCAAAAGCTAACGCACCATGCTGAACCATCCAAATTAAAATATAGTTTTTATACACCCGTCTGTCCATCCCGGAATCGTGTCCGCTCCATAACTTAAAACCTATTGCCTGAATTTATTTTTTTTCTTCTGATATATGTAGCTTATGGGTAGACGGTGTGTCGCCTACCAAAATTAAATTGGAGTCTCAATATTTTTGGCGACCAAAACAGTCACCAGCCTTTTGGCATTGAGTTTCTCTGGAACTATTCGATGGATTTAATTTTTTTTTTCAGATATAACTAGCTTATGAATAGATGGTGTGTTCTGTACCAAAATTAAATTGGGGTCTTAATATTTGTGGCGACCAAAACGGTGACCAGCCTTTTGAAATTCAGTAAACCCAGAACTATTGCATGGATTTTGAAATTTTTTTAGTTATAAGTAGATGGTGTGTTCTGTACCAAAATTAAATTTGAGTCAATATTTTTGGCAACCAAAACAGTCACCAGCCTTTTGGCATTGAGTTTCTCTGGAACTATTCAATGGATTTAATTTTTCTTTCAGATATAACTAACTTATGAATAGATGGTGTGTTCTGTAACAAAATTAAATTGGGGTCTTGATATTTGCGGCGACCACAACGGTCACCAGCCTTTTGAAATTCAGTAAACCCAGAACTATTGCCTGGATTTTGAAATTTTGTTTTAGTTATAACTGGCTTATGAGTAGATGGTGTGTTCTGTACCAAAATTAAGTTGGAGTCTTGATATTTGGGGCGACCAAAACAGTCACCAGCCTTTTGGCATTGAGTTTCTCTGGAACTATTTGATGGATTTAAATTTTTTTTTAGTTATAACTGGTTTATGAGTAGATGGTGTGTTCTGTACCAAAATGAAAGTGGAGTGTTGATATTTGCGGCGACCAAAACAGTCACCAGCCTTTTGGCTTTGAGTTACTCCGTAATTATTTCATGGATTATAATTTTTTTTCTTCTAATATATGAAGCTTATGATTGGATGATGTGTCCTGTACCAAAATTGAATTGGGGTCTCTATATTTGTGGCGACTAGAACAGTCACCAGCCTTTTGGCATTGAGTAACTCGGTACTTATTGCATGGATTATCAATTTTTTTTTCAGTTATAACTATCTTATGAGTAGACGGTGTGCTAGTACTAAAAGTAAATTGGAGTCTCGCTATATGTGTAGACAAAAAACAGTCACCCAGCCTTTAGGCATTCAGTAATTGAGGAAATGGCTTTTATTCTGTCTGTGGTTTCACAGAATAGCTTAGTTATATCCAAACAACTTATTTGATAACCAAGGAGACCAAATGAGTTGTGTCCTTCTCTCTATTGTTTAATCTGTAATTAAATGAAATTGCTGTTGTATGCCTATATGTAGTGTAGACACTTTTGCAAGTAGTTTTGGTACAGCTTTCCGATATAGGTAGTAGCTTATAGGTATGTGATCTGTCAAATACTAATATTCACCAAGCCCCAGTCTTATTTAGGTGACTGAAAGATTCTACCAGCCGAAATTCTGTTTAAAGCATGTCTTTAATATTGAATATTAAGATAGTGTGCTACAATGAATTAACCTTTGCCGGCGTATTATGAGTTTCTTAAACTCTTGTTTCAGAGATGGTGTTGTGTTATTTTCTATTGGCAAAAAAGACAAGCGAATAATGCCCAACCATGGGTAACAACTGCAGCCTTCCAAATAGGTTGAGTGTATTATATAGTCACAATTTAGCCTTTAATATTAGCCCCTCTTACAATTCATGCATTTAAATAGAGCATATACTTCTAGCATTCCCAGTCCCAATAAAGTGGGTCACAGTAGTTTAGAGACAGCTAAGGGATTCGGGGTATGTAATATATTTTCCTTATACCAGAAAATATGGTAAGTGATCGTGGGAAGCGACGAGTTATTTATTTCGCATCATTTGAACAGGACTAGTGTGTGGGGTGTATTTTTTTTTTTTAGATAAAAATTGTTCCTTTATGTAATGCCATAATGTACACTTGTCCCAAATTTTCGTCGGACCCATGACCTCTGTATGGCTTTATCCCAATCACCACAGTATGGGATATTAGTATATTTATTAAACCATCTTTTTAATTAACTCGGATTTCAAGTGACACCAGATCAAAATAAATTTAAGGCTATTTAAAAAAGGGGCTTCGAGTCCCACAAAACAACAAATTACAAGTGACTGTGCTTGCTAAAGACTAGCATCCAAGTGCGCTTTAAGACTAGTATTATGCTAACTTTACACTATTTTGTTTGTTCATTTGCATATTTAAATCGCCGCTGGTGGCCATTTTGTGACATTTTTCTTACATAGTTTGTGATCGCGGAATATAGAAAACCACCAGGCCGATCTTGATGAAATGTTTTTGTGTTAGTTCCCCATACGGTCTAGTTGTGCAACATCTTTTTTCTGGGCTCATATGCATATTAAAAATGGCGACCACTGGCCATTTTGTGTTTCTTTTTATCACTGTTCTCCTAAAGTAATAAAAGGATCTTCGTAAAATTTTGTACGCAGGTTAACCCTATGTCTTTTTTGCACATTCAAAATGGCGACCGGTAGCTGTTTCTGTGATTTTTACCTACATGGTTTGTGATCGCGGGATAAAAAAAAACACTAGGCGGATCTGGAATTTTTTTTTTGTTGTTTCCCAATATGGTCAAGTCATGCAACATGTATTTTTTTCGTCTTTTTCATTTAACCCATTCGGTACCGCTGTCGCCGTATGGCGTTAGAACTTAGAGTGCTAGCCTGCTTCATTACCGAAGACATCTTATGGCGACAGCAGAAAAGTGGGCTATTTGACAATAAAAGCTTCTGGAATTCCTTATATTTACAGCTTCAGATCTTAATATATATTTTCCTTGTCTTCAATATACTGACAGTGAGTGAGATATTTAAATATCTATGATTAAAAAGTGCTAGAATCGGGTGGTGAAATTAGTTTGCGAGAGCGAGTTCCCGCTGTCAATCACGCGGTCCCTACACATGGATTTTAATAAGAGTAGTGAAAAAAGACATTTATCGGAGCTTTATTGAACCTCAGTATGAAATTGCAATCCTCGGGTCATTTTAAAAGGTATACAAATCGTCTCCTTTCACGTTTCCAAGGGCGACTATAAGAAATAGTTTATCTATGCGTGTTGTCGGCCGCCACGGCCTGTTCGAGGTCTCAAATTTGGATTTTAAACACCTAAATTCTTTCCAAAAATGTAACAATAATAAATATTTTTGAAGGAGAGTGTTCCCTAAGACATTTAAGAAGATCCATATTGTCTTTTTCGGCCTGTTCGAGGTCTCGAATTTGGATTTTAAACATCTAAATTCTTTCCAAAAATGTAACAATAATAAATATTTTTGAAGGAGAGTGTTCCCTAAGACATTTAAGAAGATCCATATTGTCTTTTTCCGAGCTTGAAAGAAAGGAATATTTTAAAATGAAATGAAATACAAGGCAACGTAAAATCACTATTTGGTCGATCGAATATGTGTTCAGGCAGCTATGTATAGGATAAATGCCGAGCTACTTCCGATTCTTAAAAATTAACTGGCAAGGAGCGCAGCGCCGATATGGTATGACTTGAGCTGTAAATATTGGGAAATAATTTTCCAAAAATATTCTTTTATTAGGTTTCCAAAAATATTGCCAGATTGTCTTCATTTATACCTATTGAGTTGATCATGTGGGGGGAAAAATAAAATATTTTGGGGATTAATTTTACTGCAACCGACTCTACTCATTTCGCTATGATATCATTTGAATGGCGTTATGGTACAACAAACTTTTTTTTAACGAAGGAGAGCATTTAAAGGGGCATGAGCTGCCAAAATGTTGATATTTTGACGTTAAAACAGAATGCTGGAATTATTGGCTATTTTTCTCAAAAGGTAGAATTCAGAAGCTTTTTAATGCTTCTAGTCTCGAAAATGTACGATAAAGAATTGTTTTGAACTAACTTTGACTTAGAATGAATGAATGGTCGTCCCGGTTATTTAAATTTGGTTTACTTTTGAACACGTTTTCGGTTCATACAGGCCACATACTGTATGGATTTTTCTCATTCCAACGCCAATCATTTAGTTTTTCGATAGCCTTCAAAGCCTCTTACTGTCGTGACGATCAGAAGTTATGAAAAAACTGAGAATTTTGGCAGCTCATGCCACTTTAAGTGAGGAATAAATTCGAGCAAAAAGTTAGATGCCCTTTCCCTGTATTAATCAGTTTTTCTTTCGATAAAACAGTGTTTGTTCAGCTGCACACCATATAAAACAAGTCTGCTTTGTTTTAAATTTGACTTAAATCTCCACGTCTAGTGATATTGGCTTCTCTTAACTGAGCGATTTGATAAAATACGGTAATTAATATATTTTTGTATTGTATTAAAGAAAAAAAATCTACAAATTGTGCCTCAAAATGCAAATAATCCGCATTTATTTACTCGTTTATTTAAAATCTTACATATCCAACAAACTAAATCCTTAAAGTGCTTCATTTAGACAAACCGGCTGTGATCCCCTTTTATAAGGCAAACATCACTCTTTATTATGAAATTACTACTGTTCGTTTCCAATGCGCATGCCAGGGTAAATCATTTACATCTGAAGGACGGGGTTGCATGCAATCTAAACAGAGAAGTAAATCTTCGCATGCGAGACTTAACTTAGTTCTGAAGCGAAGGGGAAGTATTAGCATGTAGGCACGATTGGGCTGCATGTTTGAGTCTGCAGACGATTCGTGAAAAATTATCATCCGCTCGAAAGCAAATCGCAACTGTATATGTTATTTACCAAGTAACGCCTCGCCCAATATTCGTTTGATGACCCCATCACCCCTCGAACAAACCCTGTAACTAATATTGTGGGGTTGCGTCTATTCAGACACAGGGCTTGGATATGCCATGCATTTTACATTCATCGTTTTGAATATATTTACGTCTCAGTAAGCAAACTGAAATGAATCCAAGGGAGATAATGGTTTTATATAAGGCAAAGAAACAGGTGGAAGTCAATATCACGTGATTTGTATTAATATATAAATCCAGACACACTGACCTATATACGTATAACACAAACATCGTTTGAACACTAAAGGTAGGTGAACCAAACAATTTGCTACACCTTTATTAATGTAGGGTATGAAGGCTTTGGTGGTTTTGTACTGACTTAGTTTAGATTTCAATCAGCTTTTACATCTTTACTTTCAATTGCTAATTGTATAAAACAGGTGCCAGGCTAACCAATTTATCATCAAAACGACGGCGTGTAATTGTTAAATTATTCGATACAGTTTAACCTGGTGAAGTACTGGTATTTCAATGTGACAATTTGCTTTGGTCGTCATGACAAGGACTATACAAAGTATAGTAGTTTGGTTTCCGCGCTACAAAATATCTACATATACCAACTCAGGACAATCACAGCCTTATCATCAATAGAATTGTATTTAATATATTGGTATTGCATGTAACGATGTTATGCTTCTTTTTGTACTAGTGTTTATTAAGTACATAGCATTATACTTTTATAACAAGGCCTATGTATTGACTAACGACTGTATTAAATAGGTCCTCAGTACATATTATCCACTAGACATTCAGGTGTGTCTGTAGTTAGTTTGTGTGTACAAAACTACACGTATAACTGTTTCGAGTGAGTCCACCCACTGAAAAGTAAAGCGCCTATAATGAAAATGTCAGGCACCATTTTCCAATGCCCAAGTTGGCGTGATCGCTACGTCACAAAATTGCATCAACCGCGATTTTTATAATCAATATATATTTATATTTACCAAAAAACTGAATGCTCACATATGACTAAAATTACCTAAAATGTTGACTGGAGTTACTGTCCTAAAGGTCAATGGAATTAAAAATAGTTCTCATAGAGATGAAATCTAAAACTGGAACACGAAGCCATTGAATTCATGTATTTCTCGGAACTAGGTATCCACATGTAGGTCAGGTCACATGTCGCCCTAGCAATGACCGAGTTATTAAGTAAACAGTAATAGCCCAGTGTTGTACATGAAGATAGTACACATTTCTCATTTATGGAACTGTTAATGTTTTGACACACCACACCTTTACTAATTTTCGTTTATCAAATGACTTGTTGGGTGCTCCCGACAGATCTAACAGATGTGGACAAGGTTTTTATGAGTTACAAAACATCTGACAGAAGTCATTTTACATACATGTATGTTCTAATCTATGTCAAAGACTGAACCCCACCCAGCTTTCAGATTTCTCTTTATCTAACATGGTCCATTATACATCCACAATTCTTTTTCAGTCTTTAATTCAGACAGCCTCCTTTCAAAACCTGTTTAATATGCCAAGAACATATATATGACAGGGGCACAGGAAAACTACACCAAACTCCTGCGAACTTTATTTTGTTGAGAAACCATGTACTGATTAAACGTTCTTAAAATATACGCATTCAAATTGATCACACACGTGTGTAGCATATCAAGTCTTGTAAATATATGTTGCCTTAAATTATTAATATTTAATGTTCTTGTGGTTCATGTAATATAGCCAAATATATAGTACCGTGTTTGTGTAAAGTATTGAGTTCTTTATTTCAATAGATTTTTCATGGATTTTAATATAAATATTTTTTATTTTAAATTTTTTCCTTAAAAATGTAACTACAAAACGCATACTCGATCTCCAACATCATTTGACCGACATTGGACTTGTTTTCCGTTTTTTTTTTATTCTTTAAAAATGTAACGGCAAAATGTATGCTCGATCTCCATCCTCATTTGACCGCCTTTTGTTTTCCATTGTTAACTTTGTATATCCCCCCATCCCATCATCTTATCATATTGTATTGCCACACTTCTTTATTAACATCTGTTTAATGTGACGCCAGACCAAAACAGCGGAAGGCTGATTTTATTAAAACCAATTAGTACTTCCAAATGACATATGGTAATTGACTATGCTATCTAAAGAGAAGCGTCCAAGGTTTCTGGCAATATTTTCACCATTCTCTAGTGGATTCACTGACTGTGCTGGCCCATCTTTGTGGATGTAGATAAAAATATTCAAGTTGCTTTGTGTATAGAAAACTGAAAAATAGCTCCAAGGGTCATCTCATTACTTTAATGTTAATTCAAAATCTAAAGTGGTAAGGTAAATTTATTTACTGAACGCCGGTTACAAGATAAGTCTTTTTTATGAAACAGTTTAAAAAAAAATGCATATTTTCCAGTGTCTGTAAACACAAGTAAGCTTTTATCGCTTGAAAACTATTATGATACGTTCTCTCTGTCAGTTTACATTTCACTCTCATTAATCTTTAAATAATAAACAAGCGTGACAATGAAATCATTTCGACCCATTATTGAATAATGCAGTGACTGTTATTTTGATACCATACCTGACTTTAACGGACAATTTTCTTTTGACATGAATGATATCTATAAACACTGGTTGAACGTAAATTATCAAGCTTAGTGTTTCTAGAAGATTTGTATAGTGTTTTTTTTCTGAAAAAAGGGGCCGATAATTGTTGTCGTATTTTACCCCCTCTCCTCCACACAAAAAACAGTAACAGAAAACGGCAGCGTCATTTTGCAGTTCAAATTAATTAATCTGAGTGAACCGTATAAATCTATCCAATGAATTCAAATGACAATGATTTGGATTGCAAACAAATACAACTGAAAGGCATTCTTTCCTCCGTACTGTTTCTATCAGTTAAGAATAAAGAGCACATCAGCTCATATGTTAAGTAAAATAGTCATTTCAATTCATTGGATATATGAATACGGTTGGCCCAGGTCACTTCCACCCATTAATGCTGTATATTTTCAGTACATTCGTCACTACACCATGTGATGGAATGTACATAATTGTAACAATTATGATGACCTGATGTTATAGCCCTGGCAAGTAAAACAATCTAACCAAATGCTGGCACATGCATATTGACTGTTTAGTAATTCACAGTAAATCTGATTCATTCTGTCACCAAGAATCAGGAACGTGTCGAAATTAAAAGTACAGTCCGGAAATAAACAACTAGAGAAGAACCGATTGTATATGGTAATCAGCTAATTTGGAAACATAGTAACCACGCATCATGATACATTACCATACATGTATCTTGTCATAAACAAAAATATAGAACTGGACCTTTAGAGCAATTAGAGTTATATCCCTGTCACACGAATATTGACCGTTTGGTAACCATGGTTATAATGGATGCCAACAAGTAAGATATATGGCACATAACCATCAACATAACTATTTTCACATCCAAAATCAAAACTGTGCCGAAATTTTAAAAAGTATGACAGCCTGGACACAAACAAAAACCTAAAACAGGATCTGATAAGGTGCATGTAATCAGCTAATTGGTAACCATGGTAACTATGTATATGCGTCCTGAAACATTGTCAACAAACATTGTAAACTGTTACTTTTATAAAACCATTTGATTTATAGTTCGGAGGGACATCACGGTCACGAACATGTCGTCATTATACACCCCGCCTTTTCAAAGCAATTGTTCATTTCAGTGTATAACAGAAATCAAACATTATCACACAATATTTGCAACAACAGAAGTAGTTTTATCAAAAAAGAAAAATAGAGTAAGAGTTAAATGAAATGGATATGATTGACATAAAGCAGTGGGAAAATCCTTTTATAGCATTTTTTATATTTTGATAAAGCACGGAATCCATATACATGTATCACTTTTCTCTAATTTCAGGATACTTGAGAAACACACATAATGTCTTCAAACGTCATAAGCAAGTTTCCCATCTTGGGTGAACTGGATCAAACTGTTCAAGCATCCATCAGGAAAATATATGTCTTTTACAACCGTGGTGAAAATGCTTTTTTCATCACAAAAAATGATGACGTATTTGGCGTGGGATCGAACCACGACATTTGTCTAGGGATAGGTAAATATATATATTTCATATACCTTTTGCTTACATAGAAAGTTAGAGAAAGCTTTACATCTTCTTTCTATTAACTAAAAAAATCATTTGTTGTCGATTAAAATAAAACAAGAGATAATATTTCTTTAAAGTAGACTGAGCTTAAAATTCAATCAAAAACATGAATGAGTAACGTTGAAATGAGAACAATCCTTGCAGTCTGTGGCGGAGACAAATAATGCTCGAAAAGTAAAGAAAATGTAAATAACAAGGACGAACGCTCTTTCATTCTAGGACTAAGTTCTGAACACTAATATAACGCACCGTATTTATACCAGCTGCGCGTAAACGCTTCTAATTTGCTCTTGAAAAAAGGGTAGATACAACAACTGGCAAAATAACTCTTTCCGTAATATTTGATTGCCAGTACATTATGTTTATTAAGAAATAAAATAGCAGTTTACTTTCGAAGAATGAAGGGGCCGCTTTGGTCCAGTGGATTAGAGTGGTCGTCCCTCATTCCCACACAGACCTTCCATCGAAGCGGCGTCAGTTCGAGTGAATATTTCACTCGGTCACCGTATGTGGACGATTTGCCAGGTACTCAACGAAGGTCAGGTGTTTCCTTCAGACAAGAGCCTGACAACGCCGCCATTTAAGGGAAATAATCTTGAGTGCGGCTTAAGACATCAATCAAAAAAGGAAAACACGTACGGCCTCTAGAATGTGTGAAGCGATATAGTTTTCAAAAAGTAAACAAACTTTGTGGAGAAGCGTTGATATAGACGTCTAGCCTGTTCGCTCATCCACTTTGGTTTTATAAACCAAACCAACTTTAAATAAATGGGGCAAAGGTTTACTCATATTAGGCCTAAATAAGCAAACTTATTGTACGTTTAGAAAACTAGCAGCATTAAACAGCCTTTTTTCAATGACACTTGACGATAAAGATATCCGATAATGTCAACATGACAGTTCAAGTCACTTTATGTATTGCTTCTCATCATGAGATTCTTCACAGCATCCAAGACAACAAAATTAGGTCAAATGAAAGGAAACTAGTAAAATTTGCGTCTTGTAGCTTTAGTGTCTCTCGCATTATGAATTTTGGTGGTAATGTTATACAAAATGTGAACCTCAGTCAATGATGACCAGTGAGAGTGATATAGTATTAAGCGTATTTCTATGACAAACTTTTGCGTTCAAAGTATCCGTTAAATTTACATTTATTTTGCGTGCATTTTACATGTGTCACAGGAATTCAGTTTAGAACTATCATAAATTCAAAGTTCAACCATTCAACGAACTTATTTTGATATAGATTGTCAAATCGTTCTTCGAATCTAGACACCAAATTGTCAAACTCCCACGATCTAGAGAAGTATTCCTACTTATTTTATTATTAACTGAGCTAAGAAGCAGGAAAGCTTATTCTGTACAAATATTGACACAGCTGATTTTTCTTCTTTTTGTCAACAACCATCTGAAAAAACTGATAATGAAACTGATTTGCTTAAATCTATTAACAAGGTAGTAGAAGATCCAACGAACCGTTTTACAACCTCCGTTGCCAAATCATTCGACTATGATAGAAAACACTCACCAGTTAACAGCAGTGACCATAAACTTTGGTTTAAAAATACATGTAGGTTAAACAGAAAAGAGTTTATGTCCCTCAAATTAGATACCAAAAATTCAAAATCAATGCGACTACGTGGAGTTTATACAGTAAGAAATATTTCTCTGCTTGAAGCTAGCTTTAGTATATATATATACCAGAACAATTCATTAGACAAATTTCCAACGATAGAGACTTAAGCCCGGCTCAGGTCGAGTTAAGATTCGATGCGATTGTCTGCGATTGAGACCGTCCATGTCAACTGCGACTGGTTTATCGTTCAGCCAAACGATTCCCGACTGATCAGTCTCAAGCTCCGCTCAGGTCGATGCGATTAATTGATCGGAAGGAAACTTCGTCACCATATTCGGCAGACTGGCACGCAACTATGAATGACATAACAATACGTCTTCGATCCCGTGATGAAGTATATGTCGCTGATTGGCTGCAACCTTAAGACCGATCTGAAAATTCTTAAGACCGCTCATGTCGAAAAAAGTTCTCCGACTGATTGATCGCAGATTCACTACAGACTGGAGTTTACGACGATTGGATCGGATCTTAACTCGACCTGAGCCGGGCTTAACAGACCATGAAACTATGGTAGAATTTCAAACAGCGTTGATACCCAGTCTTGTCGGGAAAAGATTGACTTGTAAGTAACCACTTTAGTAAGCTGAATTCACTTGGCCAGACAGACCCTAAACGCGAAGATCATATTCACGAAGCCACCAAACATGAGCTAGATGCTAAAATCATTGTTGACAAAATCCGAAGTGGTATGCGAAAGTTGAAAAACCACAAAGCACCCTGTGATGATGGCTTCATAAATGAGTAGATGAAAACAACCGAGTCACTGGTGATATCCATCTATTTAAAAGTGTTTAACTTTGTTTTATATTCTGGTTGTGTCTCTGAATCTGGCCTGTCTGTATAATCACATACATTTATAAGAGCAAAGATCTTCCCTGTGCCTTGGTGTTCAGAAATAATTGTTGTATTTTGGAAGACTAAAACCCTACCGGCGTCTGTTATCACCAATCAGCATTTAGAAACTGTTGATGTTTACAGTTGCCTAGGGAACACGCGAATTTACTAATACTATTAAAACACTGATGTCATGTCAAGAAAGCACGCTTTGGTATGACTTCCAAACTAAAGTTTTAAACAAACGATCTTGCCTGAGCTTAAATTTTGGGTAGGAAGTATGGGGGTAGTCTTATCTAGATTGTGTTAAAACATTTTATTTTCAATTCTGTGAAAGTATTTTGAGCTAATAAAAACTCCTTCCTTTATGTTACCAGGGGTACTTGGTTTCTACCCCGTGTACATACAATTGTATGTAAATATGGTCTTAGTTTGGGTAAAAATTATCAACTCACATCAAATATAGTTTACATCTATACATATGGTATATCATCAAAAATATTTTTACAAAAACTATACCTCTCAATGAATATTTAAAATCAATCCACTATTCAGATGAAATCATTTACAACCATAAATGTCCCTAAGATTTGGTTGCTGTTGTGTCATTGGCATATTGTGGTAATTAAAGTACTTCATCATTTGGTAACGGAATGCCTTTTACATTACTGGTTTGTCAAACAATTACTTCAACCACTATCACAAAAATTAAAGCCCTCAAAGGACAGATTTGTTCAATTCCGATTCCCATCGGGAACAAGTTAGTATTCCATCTTGCATTGATTACACAACTATTTGTGTTTTTGTTAAAATATCAATCCAATTACAAAATTGTAGCCCGACACTCATACCCCTAAAGACTTTTAACATGAATTCTTTAGCTATTGAGTCAAAGGTTTTACTAAAATCTAAAGCTAGAATTATGCCAGATATCTCTTCCGTGTTAGTATAATTAATACCATCTTGTATCAATCTTAAATTTTGAAATGATCCCCTTGCTTATATATACCCTGTTTGATCATTGCTTACTTTCTGCTGAACCACTAACTGGAGTCTTTTTTGCTAATACGGCTGCTCCTATTTTATAGCCTGTGCATGTTAAAGGGGCATGAGCTGCCAAAATTCACAGTTTTTTCATAACTTCTGATCGTCACGACAGTAAGAGGCTTTAAAGGCTATCGAAAAACTAAATGATTGGCATTGGAATGAGAAAAAGCCATACAGTATGTGGCCTGTATGAACCGAAAACGTGTTAAAAAGTAAAAAAAATTTAAATAACCGGGACGACCATTCATTCATTCTAAGCCAAAGTTAGTTTAAAACAGTACTTTATCGTACATTTTCGAGACTTGAAGCATTAAAAAGCTTTTGAATTCTACCTCTTGAGAAAAATAGCCAATAATTTCAGCATTCTGTTTTAACGTCAAAATATCAACATTTTGGCAGCTCATGCCCCTTTAATCAGATAGATTTATTTCATTCTTTGGAATAAACGTCATGACCCCTTTTATTTGAGAGACTGACAAATAAAAGCGACAATGTTTACCACACTTTATAAAAAGCAGGACATTTTTACATTTTTTAAAACACTATGACATTTCTCTATTTCAATTAATCCCTCACATACATTGGCATCTCCCCCAAAATTATGTAACTGCATATCTTATACTGATCATATTCTCATGGAGCATGTGGTTTGTCAAGTTTATATCGCTCAGAAAAATATGAGAATAATTGCTCAGATAATTTCTGAGCCGTGTTAACTTTTTCTCCGTCTTTTGTTTCTAACCAAAATATGGTATTTATTTTCGGTTTATTTTTTACACACATTCCATATTAGCTGTGGATCACACTGTTTAGCATGTTCGTTCGGTTGATAATATCCCTACAGCTGTGGATCACACTGATTAGCATATGTTTGTTGGGTTGATAATATCAAAACAGCTGTGGATCACACTGATTAACATATGTTTGTTGGGTTGATAATATCACTATATATTCTGGTTGTGTCTCTGAATCTGGCCTGTCTGTATAATCACATACATTTATAAGAGCAAAGATCTTCCCTGTGCCTTGGTGTTTTAGTGTTCAGAAATAATTCTTGTATTTTGTAAGACTAAAACCCTACCGGCGTCTGTTATCACCAATCAGCATTTAGAAACCGTTGATGTTTACGGTTACCTAGGGAACACGTGAATTAACTAATACTATTAAAACACTGATGTCATGTCACGAAAGCATGCTTTGGTATGACTTCCAAACTTTTTAAACAAATGATCTTGCCTGAGCTTAAATTTTGGGTAGGAAGTATGGGGGTAGTCTTATCTAGATTGTGTTAAAACATTTTATTTTCAATTCTGTGAAAGTATTTTGAGCTAAAAAACTCTTTCCTTTATGATACCAGGGGTACTTGGTTTCTACCCCGTGTACATACAATTGTATGTAAATATGGTCTCAGTTTGTGTAAAAATCACTAACATAAGTAATATCTGATAGACCAACCATGGAATTGCGGACCTTATCACAAGTTTTAGTTGATGTTGTGTTATTTACGCTTAAGCTAACCACAGGATGACCGACGATACGAATATACAACTAACGGTGGATCAATGGGGAACAGTAAAACATTAACCAACAATAAAAAGGCCAATGTTACTATCAGGTTACGCATGTTTGCCAATGCTGCTATCAGGTTACGCACGTCTCGCCAATGTTGCTATCAGGTTATGCACGTCTCGCCAATGTTGCTACTGATGGTTATCCCACAGGGTAGAGGGAGAGACCGTTATGTAACGTTCCGTCAACTGTAGGTGAGCGACGCTTTATGAAACTGAAAATGCAGACTTAGTACCGAGGCTTTTCAAATCCAGTATTGCAAAGAATAAAACCCCTTTGATGTCAGCTATTTACATGACCAAGCAGGGTAACCTTGACCCAACAATGGCTCAGCATTAAAGGAGAAGAAAATGAAAGAACTAAGTAAATACAGTACAGGCGCGACACATTTTCCTTTCTAACGGTACCAAAACCATATTTCTGCGATTTTTCCTCGCCAAACTGTGCTATAAGAAAGTTTACAATCGTTATCAGAGAACGTCTAAACTGTCTCGGTAGCCATCTTCACAGCAGAGCTTAGCTGTGTGTCTCGATCGGCCAATCAGCATACGCCTGGCCACCAGTCACTCGCTAGCGTAAGAGAAATTGGTCAACTCTGAAAGTCTGCCATTTAAACGTAGGTTAATTTCGATCATTTGGAGGCGGTAATAAGAGAAGACGAACACTCTAACAACTCTGAAATGTACACTAGCTAGTAAATCAACCTTTTGGGAAGACGTGACAGGCTGCATATGTTGTCTACGCGACTTGTGGGGATCGTTGTAGAATTTTCAGAAAAGATAGTCTTACCGCTGACATTGCATGTTATAACCATAAAAGATACGGTAAGCTCGCAAGGGAAGTAATGTACTAATACTTTTTCCGGTCAATTTCAAACCGTCAATGGCGCGCTCCACTGACGATTGAGCACGAGCTTGTCTGGCAGATTCATTTTCATTGTATTTCCACAACGTAAACCACGTGCAAGACTCACACACATGATTACGATGGTCTATGGGAGCACATTCGATGCAATTGCATGTTGTTTTTTTGTTTTCTCCTCCTTTAAACAGCCATTATTTATTCAACTTGAACAAGTACAACCTTGCCACTCGAAATCCAACATTGTTCCATTGCTGTCTGGGTTGTTACCTGTGAATTTATAAACACTTTGATTTGACTTTAATGACCATTGGAGTTGGACTAATTGTATTGATAATCTCATTGTTTCGAGAATTGAAAAATTGTACAAAAATAATGCTTAAAAGTTGTCTTGAGTGCATCGTTAAAGTGGCATGAGCTGCCAAAATTTACACTTATTTCATAATTTATGATCGTCACGACAGTAAGAGGCTTTGAAGGCCATGGACAAAGTAAATGATTGGCGTTGGAATGAGGAAAATCCATACAGTATGTGGCCTGCACGAACTGAAAACGTGTTCGAAAAGTAAACAAAATTTAAATAACCGGGACGACCATTCATTCATTCTAAGCCAAAGTTAGTTCAAAACAATACTTTGTCGTACATTTTCGAGACTAGAAACACTAAAAAGCTTCTGAATTATATGTTTTGAGCAAAATAGCCAATAATTTAAACATTCTGTTTTAACGTCAAAATATCAACATTTTGGCAGCTCGTGCCACTTTAAAGTTTTGTAAACATTCTGAAATGGAACCCTAAGTAATATTTTGAAACTATTGCAAAACCATATATTGCTAAACAATATATAGATCCTTAAAAACTTGAATAGAAAATTAAGGTTGTATTATACCATGGCACATCACCCATATCACAACATAGGCGACATGTTATCTAACATTATTCTCAGTCGCAGGATAAATGATAGTAATTCCCTATATCTCGATTTTTGTTTAAATTGTATTTCTGAATAACGTAAATGTTCCTGTGGGCCTGCATCTTAGACAACAAAAGACTGTGTTTTGTTTTGGCCCAGGTTCAGCACTCTGTATCATGCGATGTTAGATTGTGTTTATCCAAGTGGCCTTATTGATCCAGATATGTCAATATTTTATCGTTCGTTCTAATGACTTATAAATCCCAAACAATATATATAATGTTATCAGTTTTCAGCTCGATTAGAAAGTGTTACACATAGGGATATATACAATTGATATGATATATGGATTTAAAATGGTTGACATTTGCATTAATACTTATGTAAGTTAGATCATGAATTAATTATTTACATTTTTCACTTATTGAATCCATTTTGTTACATAGTCATATTTTTGTTTCGATTGAATTCAGGATTTTAAACAACTAAAACTATTGTGTTAAACTTGATCTGTCAGAATGGTTATTTATAGAAGTAGAAACTTAACAAGAGTCGTTATCTGTTATTCATGAATAAATCAACCCAAGCTGCAAAAAGATCGAGATTAATTTGAAACATCAGAGTTCCCTTGATGGATAGTATTATGCTATGTTATCACTTTTTATACGCCCGCTCTTAAAGCGGGCATATATTGGTATACCGTTGTCCGTCCCGGATTCGTGTCCGCTCCATAACTTAAGACCTATTGCCTGAATTTATTTTTTTTCTTCTAATATATGTAGCTTATGGGTAGATGGTGTGTTGCGTACCTTAATTAAATTGGAGTCTCAATATTTTTGGCGACCAAAACAGCCACCCAGCCTTTTGGCATTTATAACTCTGAAACTATTTGATGGATTTAATTTTTTTTCAGATATAACTAGCTTATGAATAGATGGTGTGTTCTGTACCAAAATTTAATCGACCAAAACAGTCACCAGCCTTTTGACATTCAGTCAACCCAGAACTATTGCATGGATTTTAAATTTTTTTTAGTTATAACTGGCCTATGAGTAGATGGTGTGTTCTGTACCAAAATTAAGTTGGAGTCTTGATATTTGCGACGACCAAAACAGTCACCGGCCTTTTTATTGAGTTACTCTGGAACTATTCGATGGATTTAAATTTTTTTTTAGTTATAACTGGTTTATTAGTAGTTGTTGTGTTCTATACCAAAATGAAGTTGGAGTGTTGATATTTGTGGAGACCAAAACAGTCACCAGCCCAGTCACCAGCCTTTTGACATTGAGTTACTCTGGAACTATTCGATGGATTTAAATTTTTTTAAAGTTATAACTGACTTATGAGTAGATGGTGTGTTCTGTACCAAAATGAAGTTGGAGTGTTGATATTTGCGGCGACCAAAACAGACATTTAGTGTCTAGTACTAAAAGTAAATTGGAGTCTCGCTATATGTGTTGACAAAAAACAGTCACCCAGCCTTTAGGCATTCAGTAATTGAGGAAATGGCTGTTATTCTGTCTGTGGTTTCACAGAATAGCTTAGTTATATCCAAACAACTTATTTAATAACCAAGGTGACCAAATGAGTTGCGACCTTCTTTCTATTGTTTAATCTGCAATTAAATGGAATTGCTGTTGTATGCCTATATGTACATGTAGTGTAGACACTTTTGCAAGTAGCTTTGGTACAGCTTTCAGATATAGGTAGCAGCTTATAGGTATGTGATCTGTCAAATACTAAAATTCCCCAAGCTCGAGTCTTATTTAGGTGACTGAAAGATTCTACCAGCCGAAATTCTGTTTAAAGCATGTTTTTAATATTGAATATAAGGATAGTGTGCTACAATGAATTTACCCTTGCGGGTGTATTATGAGTTTCTTTAACTCTTGTTCATATTTTAGGTACAGACGGAGCATTTAATAAACTCAGGGAAATAACTATTTTGTGTAAAAAAGAGATTCTTAATATTTCATATGGATATGGGTATCTCTTAGCCCTAAGTAATCGTTATTCTGTTACATAACCATATTTTTGTTTTGGCTGAATTCAGGATTTTAAACAACTAAAACTATTGTGTTAATCTGGTCTGCCAGAATGGGTATTTATAGAAGCAGAAACTTGAGAACAAGGGTGGTTTTCTGTTATTCATGAATAAATCAACTAAAGCTGTAAAAAGATCGAGATCAATTTTATCAACATCAGAGTTGTCTTGATGGATATTATTATGCTATGTTATAAAATCACATTGTTTTTTTTATATTTTAGGTAAAGACGGAGAATGCAATAAAGCCAGGAAGATAACTCCTCTGTGTAAAAAGGAGATTCTTAATATTTCATATGGGGATCGGCATTTATTAGCCCTAAGTGCAGGTAAACTTTTTTTGTCTGTTTATTTGTCTCAATGTTGTTGATACGCCCTTTTGTTGTGTTTTACATCAACAAAGTTTTCGTGTAAATTATTACTGTTATATGTGACCACTGTTCGTGTTTATCCATTCTCGGGGTGGTCCAGAGGGTTAGAGTGATCGTCCCTTAGTCCCACAGACCTTTCATCGCTGCGTCACAGGATCAATTAACGCTCAGATCAAATTGAAAATTTTCTGAGTGGATTTTTCGCGCAATCTCTGTATGTAGCCAGGTACCAGGGGCCCCCACCCCCACTGAACCTGACAACGCCGCCATATAAGTCGAATAACCTAATGAGTGCGACGTAAAACATCAATCAATCAACCAATTCTCGGCCCTTTGATTCGAACATAACTTCGTCGTAATGATCACATTTTGTGACATGACCGAAATATTCTGCAAGGATATTGAACAAATATTTATAGATCGGTGTGTTTGGTGTATTTTTACAGTGGATATATAAAATCTGTAGGTATATCCCCAAGGTTCGAATGATCATTGTTTAAATATAATAAATCGTTTATTCATTATACTGTTGAAGGTTTCCTTCAAATGCTTTAAATATTTTCAAAAGAGTTGGACAATTTTACTATGTACCACCAGAAAATGCATGTAACCCACTGTGGTTCACGATAGTATTATAAAGTCGATATACACACTGAAAAACACAATGAAGACATATGTAAATTAGTGAGATCTTAGTGTTAACTACTAGGTGTTAGTTAACTTAAGGTGTGATGAACAACCTTTGTCAATATTTTCTAATTGGGGTTAAGTGTGTTGTAGAACATGTACTTTTAAAAGTCTGACCAAACAGAAAGTTAAATGTCTGCCCCAGAACACCAAAAGTTAATGCCACATTTGCCACTGTATAATGTTTCCGAAAATTAATTACCTTAGTAACGTATTGCATCAAACAGGATATCCGCCATGTGCATACCCTTCCAGTGATGACGTAATACACGTACTCTGCTGTACCAGTGCTCTTTTGCGGAAGTTTGTACAAATCGAAGGTTGTGTATGACGTTGTTTTTGACGAGAAAATATGCGAAAAATATGCATATTTTCTTTTCACTCTGTTTTGACTTCTAAGGAACTAACGAGAAATTTGTTTTGTTAAGGTAATGTATTTCAAATATACATTTATTCCATACACAATCACATATCAGCTTTCGCTCTAATCATTTAAGCTTGGACTGAGCCTCGTGCACATAACATGATATTTATTTGTATGGCGTCTGTTTTAGTGGACAAAATTTTTTAATTTAAGCATGTTCGCATAGAAATTGGTATATCCTTTAATATGAGAACTGTGACAAGCCCATGTGGTTATTATCTTACACGTCGATCTGGAAAAGCTCTTAAATAATAGAAACGACGAAACCAACATAAATTAACACGTCAATACGCTTACAAAAACGATGACAAACTCGTATTGTCCTGGTCTTTCTATATATAGTGTCCAAAAACGTTAATAACTAATTAGTGAAAACGAACTGTACATCTTTGTAAAACTCCCGCATTATCAGCTTCTCGGGACATGGTTATAAGTCGCATTCTCACTGTGCGATTTGTCGCACCGACTTGTAGAATGCGATTAAAATGAATGATTACAATTGGTTGATACGATTTGTCAACTAATCAAATACATTCATTTGAATTGCAAGTTGGTACGACAAATTGCACTGTGAGAACGGGCCTTAAAGTCTCATAAACCCCTTGCGTGTTTTACCTTGGCGGATTACTAGGGTTCAACCCGTAAATCCTGCAACGTCCACTGATTCGAATGGGAAAGTTGTCTTTCCTACATTTACAATTAGCACTCGTTAAAAAAGCTAGCGATGTACAGATGTATTAACAGCTGTTATGATGTCATTTTCCAAATACTGAAAGTGAGTTAAAGTGCTTGTCGTTTCGATTACATGCGAGAAGATTTAGTCCCTTCCCCTCACTTTAATATTGTTTGAGTGTTAATATAATAATCTATCAAAGGTAAAACTCGAAATAGCTATATGGAGATTTTACCTTGGTTCCAGAAGATAAAATTGTGCAACACAGTGGTCATTAGTAAACTTTATTAAAACAAACTCTTTACTTATTCACAGATGAAACAGCCCCGGTATTTAATCCGAGCTACATAATTGACACATTTCTTTCTTGAGAAAGAAATTTTATAATGCGAAAGTAAAACTCATTATACAATTCTTATCACCTATCTATTCTCTAAGGGTCAGATTTTACTTATTAAAGCTGTAATAACTAGCTCTATACAATTGATAGATCACACGAAAAAGGCAAAGCTGATTAATGATTGATGTTGATGATTTATGAAATGCTAATTGCTACAATACTACATGTAGCTTTGAACAACTAATTGCAGCATATATTCAAACCCGGTCTATTCTACTCAACATTCCTCAACTCAACACGATTCAACTTAAAGTTGAGGTTTGTTGAGGGACTGTCTGCACTATATAAAAGGATAACACAACATGTTGACCAAATTTGAGTTGTGTTTGATAAATTACATTGCCTTTCAGCCTGATTCAAGGGAATTCAACTGACTCTTCTTTTATTGACGTGTGCAGGCAGAAGTTAGTCCCTGGTACATCCCTTTACCCTAGGGAGAAGCAGTGGTGGCATATCTGTTTTTTTTCTTTCAAATTCTTGGAGGCCTTTAAATCGTTTACATTACAGAAAACTGTTGTTCAGAAAATGTCAATTAATTTTGTGAAAAAATATAAAGAAGCACTATAATCCTGCATTATTTGCACGGAAGTAGTTCACTTTGGAAAGATACATGTATGATATGTGATATATGCATACTTCGAATGCATCTTCATCAATTGATTTCTTTAGATAATTCTTTTCTATATTTGTATCAGTCAGTATTTATACACAGTGAATATTTTCAACAACACATCTGGATATCATTTCCCGCCACTTTCCCCAAACGATGAACGTGTCAAGGAAATTACATAATTGAATCCAGCCGGTGGATTAGTTCATTTCTCTCAAATTGACTCAACAGGTTGAAAAAGAAATGACATGCAATTAGCTCTCATCAATTTCGACGTTTTTTTAGTTCTGTTGGGTGTTAAAACACCCCTCTGCACTATTCAACTCAACCCCTGACAACTACGGTAATACCTGAGTTAATTAGAGGACTATGCATGTTGCTAAATCCTCAATAACAAAAGGTTCTGAATGAGATTTAAACTTTCAACACATCTCAGTCCAGGGAGATGATTGACCAGCAGTTAATCATTGAATGTTTTACAAGCTCTCTCTTGAATTAAAATGAGAATTTGCACTCTTCTACTTTTTTCTAGCACTTGAATTAACTCAGACATTACCGTATACAGTATTGACCAAATACAGATGTTGAAAAGGCAAGCCCAATAAATTTACAAAATGCTCCAAATATCACACATTAAAAACGTGCAAAATTTGAGGACATCATAAAACGACACTCAGGTTGTTTATGTAATTAATACATGGAGGACAGCTTTTTCAGTTTAACATTTATCCAACAACATCTCACCCCTATAAAGGGCCCCTTACAGGGTATTTTATGAATATGCCTAACAGTATTTAGTTTTGGATAGAGGGGGTTTATCACAATCTCAAACAAACATGTAGCACCAATAATATCAACCACATGCAAAATTGACCTACATAATTGCACATGGGTAATTGCAATATGGTGCCTGTAAATAAAACAGTTTATTCAAATGTAGTCCATTAAAGTTAAATTGTGGGATTGTCATTCCGGGCCTGTGGGCAACTGGACATTGGTTTGAATCCAATGCCTGCCATCAACCAAGGTAAATGTACATTTACCAACGAAGACGGGACTTACTAGAGAATACGGCTTGCTTTCTTTCCTTTATTTAGAGTAAGGTAACAGCGTCAGGCAAATGACAGATCCCGCAGATCACATTTACGTGTATATTACCTAGACACAGTCACCACCAGTTATTAGCCTACGTTTGGATTTTGGTAGGTTTTATATGCATTCAATGTTAGGAAACAATGGGTGACTTTAAAGTTTGAGTTTAGGTTGGTCTTGGGTGTTGGTGTTAGTGTCTACCTGAAGCTCCAAACACCATGCATCGAGTCAACACTCAGTACAAACACCAGTGTTAACACTAGTGCTCAATTAGCAAATAGTCTGTAAGAAAAGTGTTGACCTGAAGCCGAAACACCGACTTGCGGTTAACACTGGTGTTCGTCCAGTTTTGACACGGCTACAATCACTCTACTGTTCAATTTGTACAGTAATATCCGACCTGACATCTTGCCTTAATTAGCATTTAGTAGCAGGTTGTCTGTTAACTTTCCATCCAAACTTTTGACACGGTGTAAACGGTCTCCACTACTTTCGTGTGTGCATCGCTCAATCTGAACAGCCTTCCACCAATTGGTCGCGGGTTCGAATCCCACTCAGTCAAAAAAAAAAATGGGAACATTTTCTGACTGGGTTTTCACTCGAACGACCTATGTGGGATGGTTGCCAGTTACCAACGGAAGGTCGTGGGTTTCCTCCGGGCATAGAGCCCGGTTTCCTCCCACAATAAAACTGGCAACGCCGTCATATAAGTGAAATAATCTTGAGCGCGGCGTAAAACACCAAACAATCAATCAATCGTGTGTGCATACTTGACGGACAGTCCAAAGGTAATCCATCGGGGCAACAGGGATAATCCTGGGGATTTTTTCCTCCAGCAACCGCCTCGTTAGCTGCAACAAACAGCATGGCTGCTAATACGGTTGACTTTAAACTCAGTCTAGTGTTAACCCTTAGGGGTTAGTTTTGCCTCCAATAGTAAAGCAATTGGAAGAATTCCGAAATGAACACCAACTGCGGTTCAACTCAACACCTCATGCCCCAACCGGTGCTAACCTAACACCAAACTCCGACTGTAAATCTAGGTTACACTAACACCAGGTGTCAACACCAACACTCTTATAACAACTTATAATTGGTGTCATTTTAGGTGTTGGGTGTTGTGTTAGCTTCAGTGTCAAAACAAACACCGACTATAATCGTGGGTAACACCGAAAGCAAGTGTCAACACCAACACCATGGCTCGAGCTTATAGATGGTGTGAACCAGGCTTTAAGTGTTGGTGTTAGTGTTAGTGTTGGTGTTAACACCCAACTTTAAAGTCACCCATTGTTTCAGAAATAACTAAGATAACACCCAGCTTAACCAATCTGTGTATGATTTCAACCTAGTAAATTTAACTTACTTCCAAAGGATTTTGTTAAAGTAAATAACCAAAGTATGAGAAATAATCCCTAATTCTATAGACAGATTGCAAATTGAATATTTTGTTCGTTAAACACAATATTTTTAGTATATGTTCAAACACAATAGTTCTGTTAATATAATTAGTCCCACAATACATCTGCAGTATATTAAGGTCTTTTCTTACAATCCGTTGTAAACCCCCTACGAACTCTGTCTGTTTTACATGACACCTGTGGAGATTAAAAAACACGACATGGCCATTTATATTCGTCACCATTATCGGGATATTGATTGCTAAAAGTTACAGAACGAAGCGGCGACCAACTAAAACAGCAAATGTTATTTTTTTTGCTATTTTAACATGATTGATGTCATTTTTTTTCAATCCATTGTGTCCATGCTCCTGTTTTCTCTTCCAATGCCGGAATTAAGAAGAAAAAAATCACAACTATGGCTACTCCAGTCACGTTTAAAACGATACGGTATATTTCAAAAAGACATTCCGGTTGCTATTTTTTTTTTCAATTTTAACCCGGCATGTTATATGGATAAAGGCAGATGTACTCCCAATTCGAACACGAAGCCCATGCGTCAAATGACATGATATATTAATCTCATGGGACGGATGGTGTTAGCCATGTTACACTAAGCATTGCTTGGTGTGTAACACATACAGCTTTTACATATAATTTGACTAATTTTCAATCAAATCAATGCATTGTCTTTATTTCAGAGGGCTCTGTGTATAGTTGGGGTCGTAATGAATACGGTCAACTTGGGAACAGAACAACTAATCATGGCCCGTCTCCAGCACCAGTAACAAATATACAACACAAGAAGATTGTACAAGTGGCTTGTGGCGGCTTCCATTCCCTGGCCCTCAGTGATGATGGGGAGGTATGGGCATTAAAATGTATTTCCTTAAATAGTGAGGAGGAGGACTCGGTGACTCAGTTGGTTAGAGTGATAGTCCTTCAACACAGGCCTCCATTATATGTGGCCCGGGTTTGAATCACACAGACAAATAGAAATAGAAACAAAATTCTGAGGGGATATTTCAGTCGATCGCCGGTTGTTGGAGGGTTGTAAGGTACTCGCCGACGGTCGGTGGTTTCCTCCCTCACCAAGTCTTGCAACGCTGCAATATAAGTGAAATAATCTTGAGTGCAACATAAAACACCAATCAATCAATTAAATAGGGGGGAAATAATGAAATGTTTTGATATAAGCTAACTGTTTTACTAAGTTGTAAGCAGCAGGGATTTTTATATAATCGCTGTTCTTTGTTCTTTAGTATTTGTCTGTACTACAGTAAATACCAATATCGGTGTGCATGTATTAAGCAGAGAGACCGCAAAGAAAACTACATGTATATTGGTATCTACATACCAGCGAATCAATATAAGACGGAGCCGCCGTGGATCGCAAGGTTCCTTTGAGGGTACAGATGTGCGTAGGGAAAGAGCATGTGGTACGAATTTATATGAGAATTGTAGAAGATTCATTATGTTAACAACTTACTGCCAACGTTATTATGTGCAAATTTTCTTTATCTCTCCGCCAGTAAACGGGATAGCAAACGGGATACTGATCGTCACGACAGTAAGAGGTTTTGAAGGCCATCGAAAACGATTGGCGTTGGAATGAGGAAAATTTACACAGTATGCAGCCTGTACAAACCGAAAACGTGTTCGAAAAGTAAACAAAAATTAAATAACCGGGACGACCCTTCATTCATTCTAAGGCAAACTTAGTTCAAAACAATACTTTATCGCACATTTTCCACACTAGAAGCACTAAAAAGCTTCTGAATTATACGTCTTGAGAAAAATAGCCAATAATTTTAACATTCTGTTTTAAGGTAAAATATCCAGGTGTAGTCAAACCAGTTTTTCGGGTCACAAACTCACTCACTTTGGCTTAGCATGAATAAATGGTGGTCTCGGTTATTTAAATTTTGTTTACTTTTGGAACACTATTTTGGTTCGTATAGGCTAGGCCACATACTTTATAGATTTTCCTCATTCCAATGCCAATCATTTAGTTTTTCGATGTCCTTAAAAGCCTCTTACTATTGTGCCGATCAGAAATTATGAAAAAAGTGTGAATTTTGGCAGCTCATGCCAATTTAACGTATAGAACTAAATTAATTTTAAAACCTTCAATAATGAGATATGACCAAATTTAGAGAATCGCTGTAATTAACTGCTTACTTTAATCGGTAACTATTTAGATTACCCACTAATCTGCTATCTGTTCCAAACATTTTGTGTGGGTCAGCTCATCTTGTAGAAACTCCGGTCTTTGTTCAATCAATTAATTTGGACAACAATAAAGATCTTTCCGCCATGTCCGAGACAGCCATTTCGCCTCCCGATGTTACCGATGTTCGTGCACTGTACATCTTCCTCCCCGCTGTCATCAGTGTCTTTTGTTTCATCTGCACCGTCAGTATCATTAACGATACACAATAAAATGTAATACAAATTATGTGCATCGCATCTGATTAGGTAGAATATATTGATTGTTTTATATTCAATGGAACATGAGCTGGGAATATACTGAGAACCAAAACACACCCCTGACACTCTTACGACCCAATGTTAAGATGAGATCCAATGCGGAGAGTAATACGAGAGTAATCTTCGCTGCTATGCAGCTGCCCTCCAGGTAAATCGTTGGCCGACAGTAAAGCAAACTCCTGTACATCTTCCTTTACATCATCCTCATCGGAATTATGTTCGTCTCATGGTGTATAGTTATGTATATATATCTGTTGAAATGACATATACCCTACATTATTTGACATCAAGTGTAGCTTTATGCGCGCTCATTTGTTTTGAATCTTGAAAATAAAATATATCACTCCCAGTGAATATTTTTTTATTGTTTTACGTAGTATATGGGATAGTAATTTAATTATATGGATTGGCTTCAAAGTTTCTTCGGTTCATGGAGTTATGAACAAACTGGCCCCTGTGCAAACTTTTATAAACTGCTTCGCAGATTTATTTAGTTTGAACAAGCTGTGCAGCTGTCCTCCAGGTAAATCGTTGACCGACAATAAGGCAAACTCCTGTACATCTTCCTTTACATCATCCTCATCTGAATTATGTCCGTCTCATTTATGTTGTTGCACCAAGTATATATCTGTCGAAATGACATACCCTCTTTTAACACAGCTATAAATTTGTCTCCATGGTTTGTTTAGTCAAGAATATTTGTTCCTGTGTCTAAGTGTTTATACATATATATTTATGGATGCCATTGTACTATTATCATCAGCTTCAAATTGGCTAGAGTCTTGATTAGTGTAAACATCTCCGACTTTTTGAAATATGAAAATATGTCGGTCTTATCGCAGGTTTTATTCAACTGGTATTTCATTCCATAATACAATCTATCAAAAAGATAGCAAAGGACTTCATTTTACAACGTATATATCTTTACGTAAACAGAGCAGACGACAATGTTAATTTGTACGTTATGTCCAGTGTCCTTTATAGATGATATTTCGATTGGAAAAATACTTGGTGCAATAGTCAGTGTGTTTTAAAAAGACATACATGTATATGAGACGTTTGAAAAATGGAAATTAAATGAAGACATATGTAACTGAAGCATTGTTCCCCAATAGCAATAATTGTCTTTTTACTTGAAATGTATTGGTATGTATATGATGTTTCCGTTTTAAATGAGTACATGTACTTGTTTCCACCGTTTGAATTTTAGTAGTAGAAGTAAACCTGTGGAAGTGGCTAACGAAAAGCGGATCGCTACTTGTCGAAAACTATCGACAATTCTGATCATATCTTGTTAATATATTTAATACCATTTGAGGACTGTTTAGTTTATTATTGATAACTGTCCAATAAAAAAGGACACTGGGTACAAATGGGTTAATCAATGACTATTGCCCTTTATCATGCTGACAGTCCTCAAACCCTTACAGATTGCGCCTTGATTACATGTCTTTTCGATCTTGGCATTAAATGATTCGACTGATATGAATGGTTCATCTTTCTCAGGGCATTTCATCGTTATAGAGTCTGGTTCATTTAATATGTTTACTTCTCCCACTATAGCAGTATACAGTGTCCAAATTTTGAACGGAGCAATTGTTTGTCATTAATGTATTATATTCGTGATCACTAAAACACACGGACACAGGAAAAATCTTCTTGTCTAAAGTAACCACGGAGACAAGTTTCTAATTGTGTTAATACGAGGTATATCATTTATGTATAGTTATGACAGTAGTGACAGCTTAGATCCTCAGATAAGGCACAGAAAACACTGGGTAAAACTTTTGGCAGGCTATGACCGCGTGTTAGACAACACCTTTTGGAAGTTTAACTGTTTTATTACCAAGAGAAGTAAATGTTTGGTGAAAATTAACCAATCATCTGGTAAAAAACTGAGTAAATCTAGGTAGTATTATGACTTAGTGTATATCTGCAGACAAGTACATTATTACGTATACATAGAGGATATTTGTTGTTTATCGGTAAATACCATTTATATTTCAATAAATCTGTATTTGAACGATCCACGGGATGAAATATAAATGGTATTTACTGATAAAACATCAAATATTCTAGTTATTATATAATATTAGTGAGATTTGTGTGTATTTTCTGCAACAAACTGAATGATTCGCGATCGTCTCTTGACCAAGAAAATTACCTAAATTTGGGCAAATCACACATGGGCCTGTACGACGTAGGATAAAATAGCTTGTCGTATGGGGGTTCAACGCAACAAAAACTAATAAATGTGCATCGAAAATTCTTATTTTCGCGTTGCGATTCATACATGTAAATAATGAAACAAGTTTCTGCTAGAACAACATACTTATTTCGGGAAAAAAACCTGTGTTTGCATGCAGGTAAGGACACACGGTGCACGCGCGACAACTAACAGCGAGGTTCGCTGTCATCGATGGTGAAGTTGAATATTTCCTATACTTGAGTTTTAAATTAAACTTTTAAGTGGCAAAGTCTTGTTATTTTAAAATGAAGATTTACTAGATTAAGTGTTAATGATAAAAAATTAAAGACATCACCACGTCCTCAGTTGTTTTTTAACAACACGAGCTTTCGACACCTGTGCCGGTGTCTTCGTCAAGTGAAACGTCTTTAATTTTTTATCATTAGTATGGAACCCACGTTTAAAGAGAGTTTCAAACATTTCTTAGATTAAGTGTGTTGATTTTGTGCTTGGATAAATTGGATCTATAATTTATTGTTACCAGAATCAATCGAGTCGCCTCTTTCATACTAACATTTTCGCCCAGAGCGAGTGTGACGATCAGCTGGCACTGAGTCATATATATCATAGAGAGAGAGTCATATATTTGAGAGTCATATATTTGTTTACAATGACTTGCGTTGGTTCTCGATACATTTTCTTGACAATTCTCAAGTTCAATGCTCCAGCTGCACCACATAGTTTTACATTAGGCCCTATAAAGTGGGGTAGATTTGCAACACGTTTTGACGTTTAGCGAATTCTGTTGGCCCAGGCCTAACACCCTGTATACTGTAAGCACCACAGAAAGGCCAAAGCGAAAAAATTGTTTGGTGTGTGTAAAAGTGTTTAACACCCAATTTATAATGCTAAGAATTGTTCGATAATTTATAAAATAAGACTTGATTGCAAATTTTAGCAATTCCAATGAAAATAGTTCCGACACTGGCAGTAATGATATAAATGTTATCAGTAAAAGTGGTGATATCGCTTATATCAGAGCTGTGTTACTGAATATCTCACTACTAATTATATAATAAATGTATATATCATCCACTGGGTGTTCGATAGTAGCATCATCTTGATATATACTTAGCGTCATTAAAAACGCACGGTTGAATTTTATGTTTCTACCCCAATAAGGCTATTGGCCATTTACGTTTTGTTGTTTATTGTTAGTTCGAGTTGAGTTGCAATAACTGGATAACCTGTGGTGTTCCCGACGCGCCTGTCGTGAACATTACGCAACATTTCCTAATAACGTCCATTGAGTGTTTTGCTGTCACTGAGAACAGCTTTCAGGGCTCATTTGTCGTGGGTTCAACACTTTACACGAAGCTCAACATAAAGACGGAAAAAAAATCAGAAAACCTTACCATACCCCGACTTATGACACAACAAAGGGAACGTGCCATTGGCATGTTACAGGCGGGTCTCAGTTGTGCCGCCGTAGGACATCACATGCAGTGTCATCCCTCCACAATTAGTCGCCTCAGAATCAGGGAACATGAAACTGGCAATGTTGCCGACTCCCGATCTATCGCCCATAGAGCACTTGTGGGATCAGCTTAAGAATGCCGTTGCACAACGTCAACCCAGGCCACGCAACCGACGTAAATTGATCCAGGTAGTGCAGGAAGAGTGGGACCGGATCCCACAGCACAGAATAGCCACTCTCAGCAGGTCCTTGCGTCGCAGATGTACTGCTTGTGTTGATGCCCGAGGTAGACATACCCATTATTGAATGATGACACCTTCAATTTCTGTATCAACGATTTGTTTGCAAGGAATAAAAGTCACCAGGGTTTCACATATTGTCAACTCTTTGTCTCATTGTGACCAATGCCTTGTTCTTCAATTTAAGAGTACTTACAATATTTTACATTTCTCCAAATATTTTACATTCTTGGGTCGTGCGTTTTTAATGGCGCTAAGTATACCTTTGCTGTTTGACTGGCTCACGCAAAGTTGCTCTTCAATGAAAAGCAAAGTTTGCACAATCATACGTTTTAATTGTTTTGTGAATGTGGTTTTCGTAAACAAGACAAACTCCACATCCTTCCTCTTTTAACTCAGCGAATAAAATGTTCATACTCTTGGGAATGTATCTGTACTTGTCATGTTTGTCTACTCCACTGTATTTTATTTTACAACCCTTGTAAATATCTCTGTTTGACCAATCGGAATGTAGCTTGATAAATCGGACTCTATAGGGCTGTGAATCAAAGCTCATGATTTCTCGACTACTTGGAAGACCGTTATCGCTTTGGGGATGCTTCCTTCCTCTGATAGTGACTGACGGATCGATTTGGGTGTGTGGAGAGGGGGGGGGGGGGCGGATGTTGATGATCACGTTTATTTGTCATAGGGGAAATGACATTGCTTGCTATGACTTCGAATGTGGTAGTTTTGATTTTATCAGATTAACACCATAATAGAACAAAATATGTAGATGTATTTAAATCTATACCCGTTTCGTCTGGCAAAATGGATACCAAATGATTGATCAAATTGCGATAATGGCCACAAGTAATATAAACACTAGAATTCACGTGGATTATTTCAGATTTAAAAAGACCAGTTCAGGGAAATGTGTAAATGACAAGCCCATCACATTATTACATGTAAAATAGCGTTGTGAAATGATATCGACCTTAAAGTGGCATGAGCTGCTGAAATGTTGATATTTTAACGTTGAAGCAGAATGTTGAAATTATCGGCTATTTTTCTCAAGACGTATAATTCAGAAGCGTTTTAGTAATTCTAGTCTCGAGAATGGACGATAAAGTATTGTTTTGAACTAACTTTAGCTTATAATGAATGAATGGTTGTCCCGGTTATTTAAATTTTATTTACTTTTCGAACACTATTCCAGTTCACATAATGTATGGAGTTTCCTCATTCCAACGCCAATCATTTAGTTTTTCGATGGCCTTCAAAGCCTGTTAGTGTAGTGACGATCAGAAATTATGAAAACAGTTTGAATTTCGGCAGCTCATGCCACTTTAAAAGGATACACAGCGTAAGTTTGTTGTCATTCTCCGTTTAACTTCAGCTTAGAAACATAAGAAGTTGTCAATCTCGGATGAAAGGCTGCACGTCAACTTTCCACCAAAATTGGAAACGTAAAGAGTTATTTAGGGGATCACTGCTGCTATTGTTTTCTCTCTGACAGTCAGTAAACAAACATGCTAAAACGAACCAAACATGCAGCTACAATGGGTCGATACCGCACACCTTGAGCGAAGCCGACGAAGGAATTCCCAATAAAACTGCCTATCCAGCGGTCAGTGGGGGCTTGGAAAGTTACCAGTCTTTACATAAATGATTGTTTTGAAACTTGTTCCCTCTAACTATACAGATGATGTTACATTGGATGGAAGGTGGTGCATCAATAATAATGCAAGTGAATTTATTCTGGATGGAAGGTGATATGTCGAGAATAATGGGAGTGACTTTACTGTGGGTGGAAGGTGATATGTCGAGAATAATGGGAGTAAATTTACTCTGGGTGGAAGGTGATATGTCGAGAATAATGCGAGTGAATTTACTTTAGGTGGAAGTTGATATGTTGATAATAATGCAAGTGAATTTACTCTAGGTAAATGACCTAACCCGGGCAGTTTTCCTGTTTCAAGGTTCAAAGCTGTTGGCATGTATATATTGATATGGGTGAGTAGGTGTACGAAATACAGTGGTAGATGAGGAATAGAATGAAATGTCTAAAAATAACATTATTGTCAACTATATACTTCACTCAAGTGAATTTTAACGATTGATGAAATGAATTAGCCTGATTCTAACCAAAGTCTTTAGGTTGACATAGAAAAAACGACTACGGACAAAGTGAATATAAGATTTAATAACACCCTCTTCAATCAGTTTATCTTCAATTGTTTTCACTAGTTCGGTTAGAATGATGTTTACGAGGCCTGGGCCTAGAGAAGATCCGATCTTTTCGGCGTCAATTTGTTGATACAATTTTTCGTTTGTTATGAAAGGAGTATTTGTATCATGAACACGTTTTTACAGAGTATTCTTCCTTCATTGCGTTGTTAATTCATTTTTATTAATGCCTTTCAAGATAATGCCGATCGTTTTAGTCAATGGTACATTAGTGAAGAGAGAATATACATCAAATGAGACAATTCAGTTACCTTTATCGAAAAAGACTACTTCGAAAAAGCAACCGGCTACCTACGGCAAGTGAGTTCAAATCATTTCAGAATTACATTAAATCCTCATTACGGGACATTCAAAAAACCCTTGATCAGGTTATTTCTGTTCAAAGTAACTTTATAGAGAGAATATCTGCAACAGAAAAAATTCAGAATAATCTAATCAAAAGTTGTGGAAGTGACTGATATTGAATTAGACAATGTACGTCGTAAATCCTCAGACAATGTACGGACAATTTCAGATCTTAAAGGGAAAGAAAATCAAAGCTTTAGACTAGTTTAGATGGAAAGAGTAGAGTTCATTTAGTCCAAAACAACTGTCCAATGTATGTTTTATCCCCTCGTAACTGAATAATTGAAATTTGAAGGTGGCGTTACAATAGAGAATAAGCTCCATAGGCCATTCACAAGGCCGCCACCATTTTTTCATTAGTTTTATCCAATTATTGTTGAATAAAAATTTAAGTGCGTTATAGAGTAGTCATGTGATGCAATTTAGCCAATGGCTGGCTAAGTAATGGCGCGAGGTTGCATACTGACCTATATATTCGGAGACAATCTTCCCACTTCAAGTTTGTCGCCATGTTTTTTTTGGACCTAAATCTACCATTATACATTAGAGAGCGACAAAAATACGTCATTATTGATCTAAAAATAGCTATACCAACATCACGTCATCCTAAAACGGAAAAATGGCTACACAGATAAGCCACTGAAAGGACATACTTCTGTCTGTTTTTATTAGCTTGAGGGTCACTGGAGGTAATTGACGTGAAATGTTTTAAGTACTTTGAAGGTTGTTATCGACGATAATCCCTATGTATTTCTAGAGATTTCCCCTCCTTTAAGAAGCAGGTTGAGAATTTGACGGCTGAAAATAAACTCTTGAAAAGTTCTAGATGCTGAAAGATATAGCAGAGAATATAATCTGAGGTTTGGGGGAATAGTGGAGACTGCAGGGGAAGATTGTATATCAACAAGTGTATTCAAAATGACCTAAATATTACAGGTGGTGTTCAGATAGAAAATGCGCATCGAGTGGGGAGAAAGAGGGACGGTCAGACACGACATATCATAGCAAAGTTTCTCATGAGACCGGAATGCAGAAATGTTCTAATTACTGTCAAAAAGCTATTGAAATAGCAATGTGTTTATTACAGAAGACCTTATCCCAGAAGATAGGACTAGAAAGGCTGAATTGCGTGAATTGATGGACAAATTCTATAGGGAGGGTAGGAAGGTGAGGTACGTTCTCAAGAGGTAAACTTTTTGTAAGACGGTAAAGAAATCGGCGCTGAGATTAGTCGTCTTAGTGTGAAGGATAACAAAGGAATCACCTGTGTGACTATTTCACTTGTCAACTGTGTTAAATTTGCGCATGGAAATCCTAGCTTCAGATCTCTTGTTGCTGAACTTTTCTTCTAGTATATAATTGAGTGAGCTATACTTTCGTCTTTTTTTATTTTTACTTGTTTTCCTTCAACACCTGATAATCCAGTAAAATTATGCATACCAATGCTTCAAAAATATTTGATTAGGGTCTAATACCCCCACAGCAATTTTGAATTATTTTTACTTAAACTTACAGCTTTCTTCACTTGGGAACATACTGGGTCAGATGGGGAGGAAATTTGTGCTGTCATCATTGTCCTTTACATAGAAAATGTAGGCAGCCAACACTCGCTTGGACTAACAAGCTTGGACTAACTGATAGATATCACCATAGCATATCATGCCACTAGAACACAAATGGATTTATACAATTGTCCTGCACGAAATTACCCATAGATAAAAGCTTGATTATTATTACAGTACAGGTTAGAAATAACTTGATCATAAACGGGATTGAAACGCGATTTGAACGAGTCAGACACGCGCTGCTTTTTCTGCGAAGTCGCGACTATAAAAGAAAGAAATCGAGACTTAACCCCGACTGTTTTCTGTAATCGCGTTTTAAAACTTGTCTGTCCACGCGCTCTTTCTGAGCGCGATGCCCTGAAGTAACCTGTAAGAAGTGCGTCCATCGTCAAGTTAATCGCGCTGCAACAACGAACAACAGAGCCTCGATTTCACTCTTCCCTCTCAAAGTGCAGCCATCGAATCTCAGACACGAGTTGACAGAAGTTAAATTCAAATCTCTATCGTAATCCGTAATAGAGTACTACGTCTCATTCGAGGTAAGAATACATACTGTAACTTCTTTGACGTTTAGAACATGCACTTTTGTGACCATTTTACATTTTAATGTAAATTGTAATGCAATTTTTTTTTAAAGCATATCGATGTGACCGGTCACCCGAGGAATGGAGGACCAAAGGCATGATGCTATTCAGTTATGTTTGACAATGTTTTGCAATATTTTGATAGTTACATAAAGTCTCCGGCTGTCCAATCAAGTCGTTTGGTCGATCCGCCTTTTGAATTGCCGAGAAAAAAAATTACATGTAGATTGTAGGCTACATGTAGATTATAATTGTAAGCCATAGGCGACCAAAACTGCAAAAGGGCGTTTGCCTACAGTACATGTACGGCCGTAGGTGTTTTTTACTTGTTGTGAACGATTTTCTTTTTTCGGTTGATATATAAATTAATGAAATAAAATTTAAACTGTTTTCTTTATCTATACTGATATCGTTTGTCCATACTGTTTATTTGAATGTACAACAAACACTGTTAGCGTTAGTGGCTATGAATGTCCGCTGATGCCATACGTTTTATGTCAGTGACCCAGTTTGGAACATTTTACTAGTTAAAGTGGCATGAGCTGCCAAAATTCACACTTTTTTCATAATTTCTGATCGTCTATATGTTTTGATTCTTTGTAGGTCACATGTTCATTGTGGTTTGTCATCGTCATGGGACGTCTATCAACCTATTCAAGAAGTCGACTATTACTTCTAAGAAGAAAATATCCAAATCTAAAAAGCCTACAAAATGCAGCGATACAAGAAAATATAGAAATTTCTATCCAAGCCTTAAGTGCCTTTTTTAAGAAAGTTGATATGTTTGGAACAATTTCAGACCTACCTCGTGCCGGAAGATTACCAATCCTGGGTATTAACCACTTAGACTTCATCGACGAACGTATGAAAGCAAATCCAGAAACAAGTGCCCGAGATTTATAAAAAGAACTTTTTTCCACATTCAAAGTCACCATATCACTAGCCTCTGTAAACCGCATTAGAAGACATCTCGGATGGGTTTATACCTCAACGAGGTATTGTCAAATGGTTCGTCATGTGAATATGCCTTTGAGGTTAGCTTTCTGTTTGGAGTGCATGGCAAACAACGATGATTTTAGCGACGTTATATTTACTGTTGAAAGTTCTATTAAGATACAAAAATCACTTTCTAAATCGTTTCGAAAGAAGAATGAGCCAAAGAAGATGGTTGGCAAACCTAAACACCCCACAAAGGTATTGATAGTGTTCTTATTTCCACCCATTTACAAATATTGGCATGTTTTAATGTTCATTCCTTGTGTAAAAATTGATTAGTGTTTTGCACGCAACTATTTTTTTATAAAAGCCACTGACCCTACTTTGAGGTCGTTTTTTTTGCCGACCGTCCTACTGAAGTCAGATTGATAAAAAAAATTGTACTTAGGCCTGGATTGATTGATTGAGGTTTTTCAACTCAAGATTGTTTCACTTATTTGGCGACGTTGCCAGGTAAGAGGTTTAGTGGGGGGAGGAATTCGGGCCCATAGGAAAACCCTGTCCGCATATATGTCGGATTAGAGACTATCACTATACGGACTGAGCCACTGAGGCCCACAACTAGGTGAGAAGTAAAACTCTTGGGTTAACATCCAACTGAAAGCTTTTAGACTGAATGATTTTGTTGTTTTGGTGATGTAGGTACATGTGTGGGCCGGAATTTCATACAGAGGTGCTACTAGCGTGTGCATATTCCAGGAAATAATGGATGCTCCATTTCATCGGAATATACCAGAAAATCATTTTATCAGAAAGGCATACCCAGACCATCATCGGTTCCAACAAGACAACAATCCAAAACACACAGGGCGGTATGTTAATTAGATTTCAACATTACGTTATGACCATTCGCAAAGTTACCCCGGGCCTAAGCCCCCTGATGATTTATTATTTACTGCTGACACACATAAGACTTCAATTAATTTACCGACAAAGTCCTAAGAGTCTCCCCTCTAATCACATAATAATTTGTTTATTTTTTCTCAAGGTTCACCTAAATGGTGAGCTGCATGGAAATTTCAACAACCGGTTGTAGCATGAGTTGCGGAAACTCTTGATATATATTCAATCCCATATTATCAATAATATGCACAGTATTACCAAAATAGTGAGACTTATCAATATGTCTTTCTTATTCTGAATTTTTTAGTAACTCTAGGTATGCATAAACACTCTGTAGAATCTAAAACAATAAATAGAAAACTTTTAGGCATCAATATGGTTAAAGTATGAGCATGTATTTTTTATTAATTTTCAGTGAAACGATTTTCTGGTTCCAGGAAAGAGGAGTTAATCTTTGGCCGACACCTCCAGAGAGTCCGGACTTAAACCCAATAGAGAATATGTGGGCTGCATTAAAGTACCACATAAGGAAGCACACCAAGCCTTCCACACTTGAAGAGTTAGTACAAGGGATTAAAGTTTTTTGGGCAGGAGTAAACCCACAAATGTGTCGTAAATACATTCGGCATCTCCACAGAGTCATGCCAGTAGTGGTAGCAAGAGGCGGTGGTGCCTCCGGTTATTAAGATGTTCCCTATACTATTTTGCAGGTGATTTTTGGGCAGGAAAGCAGTACTTACTGTTACATTTAATCTGATAGTGAATAATGATAAAATAATGATGTCTTAATCTCGTAGCTAATTAGGGATTATTACAGCCAGAAATATATTTATTTTATTTGCCTGTGATGTGGTTGATGGTAATAATGATTATAATAAAAGGAGTTCTATCTTTTCGTTCAAATAAAGTCCATATTTTCCTGCTTCTTTAAACCTCAAAGCAGTCATGAGATTAAAAAAGGATTAAATCTGTTATCTAGCTGTCAGTAAATATAGTAAAAATTGCTATTAACAAGAGTTTAGGAAGTTTTTTATGTACCCAACAACTGCATTAGTGTAAAAATTTATCCAATCATCATTTGTCATTTGTGTCAACAGTTTATTTTACTTAGAATAAATTTTAAATAAAAATGAGTTCTATCGTCAACGCAATTAAAAAGTTAGAATGAGAAAATAAATTTATGATAAAGGCATCTCCACGTTATAAAGTTTAGAAAACACGTGGAGATGCCTTTTTCATTTATTTTCTCAACCTCATGGAACCCACGTTCAGAATCTGAAACAGTATTTAATTAAAAACTTTGTCACCCAAAATCAGCTGGCAAGGTGCTTTTTTTCAGTGTAGTGTTAAGAAAACCTTTAAAATCAAGGATCAAGTGTATATACAAAATGTGAAGAAATCACCAATAAAACTAACTACCATGCAAGTGAAATAATCTTTAGTGCGGCCTGAATCGGCAAAACAATCGCATCTCGTTAACCTTAGTTGTGTTATCGCGTATCCATTAACCATCACACCCCAGACATGAAGCTCCACAATGTCAGACAGGCAACCTCGGATATTATTGAAACTAGATGTACAACCTAATTTTGGGTGTATGAAAAATGTGCCTCTTAAGAACTTTGTGCAGTGTTTCAGGAGTTTGTTTTTACAAGACTGACAAGGATTGTTTGATGTTTGTCATACCTTTGCAGTGTTAAGGTTATTTCCTATCAGTAAAATCATAGTCAAGATCGAATTTAATCATTATTTCAGAATAAGGAAGCCTAAAATCACAAGGCTGACCATGAACGTGATTTTCTTCTTAGATAATCCCTGCAAGATTAACTGAAATAATTTGGAGTGTAGCATTAAACAATTATCAAACCCAGAAATTGTAGTACTTGAGCTGGATTTAATTTAAATGTTTTACCTCCATATTTTATTGGGGGCTCAGTCGGCAGAGCGATAGTCTGTCAGACATGAGCCTTCCATCCATGGATTAACTTCGGGCAAAGAGCCTGCTCCCCCCCCCCCACTAAACCTGTAAAGGCCGCCACATAAGTGAAATAATCTTGAGTGCAGCGAAAAACATCAATCAATCAACCTTATTGTATTATCCGACATTTATCTGGTTTGGTTGATTCGGGCTTCACCACTCAAAATTAGAGGCCTACGTAACTAGACCATTTGAAACTCGCACGAGATAAGCTCAATCACAAAGAAATGGATAGTTAACGGAAGACATTTCCTCCACTATGAACCTGCCATATAAGCAAGAAAAAAAGAGTTAAAGTTGTTAACACCAGACAAGCAATGATAATTTAAATATTAGCTCTAAGCTGAGAGAAGACTTACAAGATCATCATATTGATTCAAGTCTATAAAGCCGAATTCATGTGGGAAACTTGTTCATCTGCCCTAAAATTAAACAAGCAACACAACGGTGGAATAAAATTCCAAGCGGACCCTTTGTTGCAGTATTGTCCAGAAAGTGACCATAGAGAAAAAGGAAATCTGACCAGTTTTCAATCACAAGAAATGTTTATTAACAAGGAATGTTTGACAAAAACCAATTGGGTCGTTTAAGATTTCTTAAACCTAAAAAAACCCAGGTGTCTTAGTATATAAAGCTACATGTAACCATGATTGACAGCTGTTTTCCAACTGTGTTCTAAATTAAGTTGAGAAAATAGCCCCATCCTACTAGAGCAAAACATTAACACAGAATCTTGGGGAAGGCTGGGTTGAAAAACTAAACAATTAAATTAGTTACCTGGTACATACTTTACTAGTGACAATAAACAGTGAACGTTTTTTTCAATAGGATATGTCATGGAAAGTTTTAAGAAAACAGCAAAATTTAAAAAGATCCAACTCGACACCATTCATATTTATTTAACTTGAGCAGAACACCAAAAATGCGAAAAAAGTTTAGAAATTGTTAATTGCTGATCTTTAACAGCCTAAGGCGTTGGCAATTGGTTCTGTCGATAGCCTTCACGCATTCCTTTTGCCAAACCTGTTCTTGTGATACACTTGTACTTGGAAAGAAAGCAAACATCATCTGTTTTAAATATTTAATTTTTCTGGGATTGAGCCGACCTTTGTTCTGTAAACCATTTACATTTTTTCCACTAATTTCATCCAGTGAAAACAAGGCATTAGTAAGCCTGGAGACAAAAGCAGTCCTAGAAGATTTACTTTTAGCCATTAAATCCTGAACAAAAGCTGGATCCAAATAGTTTTCTGCGTTATCTTTATTAGTGACCTCCTCGCCATTAGTTGCTCTCATATTTAAACTACCAATTGAAACTACAGACATTGGGGAAGAAACAGTCGGTTCAAATCCAAGAATGGGAGGTGAACGTAGGCAAAGCATTTGTTGGTTTTGATACGGAGAAATCGATCGCTCTGAACTGCTGCATGGGACTGCACTAACATGTGATGGCATCTCTTGATTTTGTTGTTGGTGGTATGGTCTACTCTGTGACCCAAGATTCCAATACATTGGCATTTCCACGGATTCAAAAGTTTCATAGTCAGATACGGAATTAGCCAGGCTGTCTGTAATATCTGTCAATGCTGTAGTTGAGGGCTGTGTTGATGGCAATGTAGCAAGAGTTTGTGTAGCTGGGGACAATGTAGCAAGAGTTTGTGTAGCTGGGGACAATGTAGCAAGAGTTTGTGTAGCAGGGGACAATGTAGCAAGAGTTTGTGTAGCTGGGGACAATGTAGCCAGAGTTTGTGTAGCTGGGGACAATGTAGCCAGAGTTTGTGTACCGGGGTACAATGTAGTTAGAGTTTGTATACCTGGGGACAATGTAGGCAGAGTTTGTGTACCTAGGGACAATGTAGCCAAATGTTGTGTTGATGCAGCATCCGCAAGTGTTGTAAGATGGGCACTTGTTTGTTGAAAAGAGGTAAAAATATTTGAGGAATCCAATTTATCAGAAGATGAAATAGAAGAATTTGATATTGATCCAACCCCAATTAAGCTTGTGCCAGTACTCAGAGTCCCCTCTTGCCAAATTCTGGTTGATATTTATTAAGGTTTCGTTCATTGTGTTCAGCAGTTTTTGTATCTTTTTTAGTTCCACCACTGTTGATGCAACAAAGCTCCCCTCCTTCCATTTATCTACCTTGTTTTTAACTTTCACCAACTCTGCATCAGTCAGAGCAACTTTCAAGGGTGACAAATTTCCAACCATTTCACTGACATATTCCTTTGTCACAGAAGCTTGTCCCGTGGAAAGGTTCATGGCCTTCTACAATATGAAATAGAATGAAAGGTTTAACTACATGTAGTTTAGGGAAGGGAGGATGTCATTGTATATAGAAAATAGGATACTTGTTAGCCCATGTGGATTTTCTTAATAGGTTCCTCTTAGTGGATGTAAACAAGAATGTGCACCCAGATAAGGTTGATTGGTGTTTTACGCTCCACTGAAGATTATATCACTTCTGGTCTTTTGTTGGTGCCTGGTAACCATTCTACATGTCATCGTGTAATTTCCATATTTTTTGGGACTGAAGTGGATTTGAAATGGTGGCACATTGGTGGAAGGCTTTTCAGGGCTGTGTGTTCAACACTCTACCTATTGAGCCAAAGAGGCCCCTCCCCAGATTAGGAGGCAGGCACTTGATTATTAGAGACCAAACCAATATATGTTTGAATAATAGAGGATTTCTAATGAGATTTCTACTCAACTGTTCCACCAATGTGTCGTGGGTTCGAATCACACTCAGTCCAAGATTGGAAAATTTTCTGACTGGTTTTTCATTCGAACAACCTATGTGGGTTTCCTCCGGGCACAGAGCCCGGTTTCCTCCCACAATTAAACTGGCAACGCCGCCATATAAGTGAAATAATCTTGAGCGCGGCGTAAAACACCAAACAATCAATCTACTCAACTGTACTATTAGAAGACATACAATGTAGATATATATAATAAAATTAAAAAATATAATCTAGGTTAATAAAAGCGCTAATCTACCTTTTTTTCTTTGCATGCACCTTTTCCTTTCTTCATAGCAGGTTCTGTTTTGGATGGCGGTGAAGACTTCTACAAAATAATGCAAAATGTGCTTCAAAAAATGAGGCATCAACTATTATCTATTTGTAGATGTTAAAAGCATAAGCAAAGTTTTGGGTGTAACGGTGTAGGAACCTATTTCATCTGAATATACATTTTTGGGCACATTTAGTTTTCTCAGACTCACAGGACCTTCCTGGCTCAATTGATACAGCGCTGGACGTTTGATCAAACTAGCCTCCCATCCAAAGGGCTGCGGATTCAAATCCAACTCAGCCTAAACAAATTTCTGTGTTTTTATCCTAGCTATCAACACAACTTATGTGTCAGAAGATCCTGTAAAAAAATAAAACAATTGGCATCCCTGCCATAAGTGAAATAATCTTCAGTGCTGCTTAAAAGGTTAAATGATCAACCTTCTGTTCCAAATTTGCTGTAGCATTAACATTCTATGTTAACATTCTATGATAACATTTTCTTTGTGGTCAAAAACAAGATCAAGATATAATATCTTGGGAAATGAGAAGATATTTAGTGTGAAAGTTTAATGTGCAAATAAAATAAAAATAGAGGGTTAATGCGTGTTAGGATTGGATTAGTAGTTTTATTGGAATAGCGCCAACAGATATAGTAAGTACTGTAAGAAACAATATAATGGACAGATTAAAACTGATATCAGGTGATGATATAACCCCCCCCCCCCCCCCCCAACCCCAGTGAGGACTCCCAGAAATGGATCATTTTCTAGGACTTTAATGTCAACATTGCCTTCTTCAGTGACATGTGTGACCCAATCATCTTTCAGGAGACGCGTCGCTTCCAGCCTACTTATCTTCATTTTTTCCTCTCCAGTAATCGCTCGTCCTTTGGGCTTCTGACATTTTCCGCCAAATTTAAAGTAGAAGTTTTTTTAGCTTGGGTCAGGGATTAACTGTTTCCCATAAATATATCAAGCCTTCCAAAATCACCCGAGCAATAGGCAAGGCTGCGGTGAAATTCAATTTCCACAGCAAGAAAGTGATGCAGACATAACTATGGATTTGTCCATAATACAAAACTGCTGCAGAGAAGCATTTTGGCAACAGATCGCGGCTACAGGTTTGTTAAATATACTTGAGATTTAACGAAAGTAATAGCAGATGTCATTAATTCAAAATTTATTTACTTTTCTGGTGACATGCACTAAAATTGGAAGAAAACAAAATAATTGTGATGCAAGCAAGATATTTATAGTTTCAGCTGTCATTACTTCATTTCATTGTTAGCTTTTGGTTAAAGTGGCATGAGCTGCCAAAATTCACTTTTTTCCTAATTTCTGATCGTCACGACAGTAAGAGGCTTTGAAGTCAACCGAAAAACTAAAGGATTGGCGTTGGAATGAACAAAAACAATACAGTATGTGGCCTGTATGAACCGGAATAACGTTCGAAAAGTAAACAAATTTAAATAACCGGGACGACCATTCATTCATTCTAAGCCAAAGTTAGTTCAAAACAATACTTTATGGTACATTCTCCAGACTAGAAACACTAAAAAGCTTCTGAATAATAGTTAATACATCTTGAGTAAAATAGCCGATAATTTCAACATTCTGTTTTTACGCCAAAATATCAACAGTTTGGCAACTCATGCCACTTTAATTTTGCCTTGATTAGTGAAACAGTCAGGGACTGCTTCCTCTCTTCGATAAAATTTGCTTTTGGTCTGTTATCACATCGTTCTAACATGTTTTCCTCACAAAAAGTTGAAAATCTTTTGGATGGTTTCACAATTATGCTAACACTTTTGTTGTGTAATTTTGTTAAAATTTGACAATTTCAACCCGAAAATCTGTGTAATTGAAAAAAGTGTCTCACGACTGTCAACCTGATCGATCTCCATACCGTGTCAACACAAGGTTGCTGTCAGGCGTCCGCTTATTTATTTAGTAAAAAAACTTTTTTAAATTTAAATAATTAAACATTACAACTTTCGACCATTCAAAATTTTTATTCTTTTCTTTCCATCACTAAATCTGTCACTTCTGCTGCTACTACTCAGTTTAGTCCACCATCGTCTCCCCAACCCCATCCGTCTGTCAGTCCGTCGACATCCGTTATCTCACCTCCTACTCTGCAGTCACAGACTCCTAGGTCTGTAACTTTACCTTCTGTTTCCCCTTCGCCTTTCCCTACTGGTGCTCCCTCCCTTAAACCTAGTACCTCTGCCCCCTCTTTTTCATCCCCTCAGCCCCCCTCCCCTAGACCTAGTAGTACCTCTGTCCCCTTTCGGCCTCCACCCTCCCCAGTTTCTACTAGGGTCACTTCTCCTAGACCTAGTACATCTAGTCCCTCTCCTCCTCCCCCATCCCCAGTTTTGTCAGTCCATTCTCCTATGAGATATTCAGATACAGTGAGATCCCCTCCGAGGGGTCAGCGCAACCCTCGGAATAGTTTAGCTAATTCTAAATTTTGGAAATTTCGGCACACCTCCTCTAATTGGCACCTTCCTAATGTAACTAAGAAAGTTCTTTTACTTGGGGATTCTAATCTATCTAGAATTAACCTTGACCCCCACCCTGATATGCAGGTAGAATGTTTTCCTGGTGACAATTTCAATTCATTTCGGACGCTAATTCAAAAGTATCAAGGTCCCAAACCTGAGAAAGTTATCTTGAATATTGGTATCAATAACAAGACAACTACTGAGCTAAACGCTTCGTTAAATCAAATGCGCAACATGATGACAGCGGTTAGGAAGACTTTTTCCAATTCGCTCGTCTACTTTGTAGAGATCCAGTCATCCACAAAATTACCGGCCAGTGAAGTTTCGAACCTGAACCTATATAACTCTTCTGCTTCCAAGATGAAGAGAGTTATGGTCATACCCAAAATTCCCAATTCAAAATTTAGAGTATCCACGGACAAAATTCACTGGACCGAAGATACAGCAAATTGCTTGTATACTCACTGGCTTCAGACACTAGATTTAAACTAAATTTGGGACAGGGCATGTGCCACCCTACTTTCGGCTTAGGAAGTAATATTGTTAATCTTAGTAACGAGGAACTCACTGCTGATGATATATCTCTACTCAATAGAGGACTCTCATTTGTGCCTTGCCCAAAACCATTATCTGATAGGAAATCTTAGTCTGGCTGATATCTACCGAGATTCTAGTGGGGTACGCAAGCCGTTTACATCTAAAAGCGGCTATACACCCCCTTCTCACATGTATGACCCAGAGATAAACATTAGTCGTGACTCTGTATCTAGGAAGTTTGATGTTTTAACTAATCAGAAAAACGAACATAACCTTACTCATTCAGAATGTCTTGCCTTAAGTAAGCTAAGGAGAAATCCAAACATAGTTATTAAACCTGCTGATAAAGGTTCGGCAACAGTTATTATGTCAAAACAGGATTATATTGAAGAGATAGAACGGCAGCTAAGCAACCCTCTTCATTACAAAAAACTTGATAAGGAAATTTGGCCTGAAAATGTTAGGAAGTTTAATAAAATTCTTGTTTCTCTTCAAGATAAAGGCTTACTTAATGAAAAACAGTATCGCTATTTGGAATCTGATCATAACTCTAAAAACAGGGTCTTCTATATTCTTCCGAAAATTCACAAACCCATTGAAAAATGGCCGAAGCCTACAATGCCCCCTGGGCGTCCTATTATCTCAGATTGTGGCAGTGAAAGTTACAGAATATCAGAGCTAATTGATTACTATCTAAAACCTATAGCGAATCGGCATCCTAGCTTAATAAAAAATACGGATGATTTATTGGCCAAATTATCTGAGAAATCCATCCCACAAGATGTGATTTTAGTTACTCTGGATGTGGAGTCTATGTATACAAACATTGACATAGATTTGGGTCTTAAATCCATAAAATCAGCATTCCAAAGATATCCTGACCACCGTCGTCCGGATAAAGACATTTTAGAATTGCTGGAACTCAGCTTAAAAGGAAACGATTTTGAATTCAATGGGGAGATCTTTCAGCAAATTAAAGGGTGTGCTATGGGGAAACGTTTTAGTCCTAACTTTGCCTCTATTTTTATGGCTGAGTGGGAGAGTGACATTCTTCACAAATGTCACCAACAACCTTTTATTTACCTTCGGTATCTGGATGACATTTTTATCATTTGGCAACATACGTTGGAAGACCTTCATATTTTCATTGATACTCTTAATTCTCACGACTGAAGCATTAAATTACAGCCTACTATTGATCACACTTCTGTGGATTTTTTGGATGTAACTATTTACAAGGGTCATATATATCATACTACTGGGTATCTAGATTACAAAGTATTCTTCAAACCTACTGACACGCATCAGCTGCTACATGCTGGGTCATACCATCCTCCTCACACTTTCAAGGGAGTCATTAAATCTCAGATATTTAGATTCTATAGAAACTGTAGTTCTTTAGATTTTTTTAACCAGGCTTGTTCTGTTCTTTTTAAAGCTCTCCTCCCTAGGAAGTATTCTATTAGATTACTCCGAAGGATTACATCTAACACAGTAAGACAAATCATGTTTCCCCCTTCATCCCCCGATACACTTACCTCCCCTTCACGAGTGTACCATTACCGTCCAACATTTCTCTCAGGTACATCAATGGAATGCCTTAAGACGCGATGCAAACTCGATATATACGTACCCGATCGCGGTACCTTTTTCGGAGAACAAACTCGCGACAAATATCAAATGGCAGAGAATCTTAATTGTGACTCCTCTAATATCGTGTATGTAATCACGTGCAAAAAATGTTGCAAACAGTACGTCGGAGAGACTCAAAATTCTCTACGACAAAGAGCAGCCAACCATTTATCTAGTATAAGACTTAAACATGATGTACCCGTGGCACAACATTTCAATACTCAAGGTCATTCGGTCAAGGACCATTTTAAAATTATGCCTATTGAGAAAATCACTTTTCTCACTTCCGCTGCAGATACCAAGCACAAAATAATCCTAAAGCACGCAATACTCTACTGAACTTGAAGTATTCGTTGGGTTTAATAGACCTATTTCGAGAAACATATCCCGATTTGAGGAGATATACATGGAGACGAAATAATCCCATTAAACAGGCTCACCTGGACTTTTTTAATCAGCCAAACATTCTACCCCAGCGTGTCAAAAGTGTATATTGAGACTAGTTACCACTCTGACCATTCTCCAGCTGTTCTCGGCTTAAAATTAAATGAATTCAAAAGGGGAAAGGGGCTGTGGAAATTTAATTCCAGTCTGCTTCATGACCCCGAATATATTGAAAGAGTAAAGGTGTGTGTAAAAAAAATTAAAATATAATACGCTTTTACCAGTTTATAACGTGGACTGTATTGATATTATCGAGAACAATGATTTATGTTTGAGGATCTCAGACCAACTCTTTTTATAGCCCGGATTATCGGTCTTATGGCGACTGGTATTATATGGCTACTAATGTGTCTTGTCGCCTTAGCCCGAATCACTCGGGTAAAATAATATCGATATAACTGTGGAGAAATATAGGTCTATAATCTAGTATTAAATACTCCACGAATATTTCATATTCGGCCTAGTTCATTGATCATGACAAATGATTTCCGAATATTACGAGTTACATATTTCTAAGATGCCCCGCCCAGTGTTTAGGTCGGTGAATGTTTTACTATGGCGGTTAGGTCAGGTTGAAAGTCAGTGGACTGCATAAAGGAAAGCTTACCACATTACAGCCTCCTTCTTCTAGGTCTATGCTATCGGAATGTAGAGATAAAAACTTTATTCTTTGCTTATTTGTTGTGAAATTTGCTCCGCTGATTTTGTCGGCGGGTCTCCTTAAAAAATATAACTTTTTTTTACTATGGAAGTGATCTGGGCTATGACGAACACGGAAAGAAAAAACCAAATTCAGCAGAGCCCAGATTTCTCGGCTAGTCTACTAATGGAAATCAGAGAGGTATCTATTTCCTATTCCACTCATAGAAAACGCCAGCAATCGAAGCATGAACGAGAACTCGAGAAAGAAATATTTAACTTGGAACAAGACCGAAATGTGGACATAGACATCCTTAACAATAAAAAAGTAGAGCAAGAAATAATTCGAAAAAATAAAATGCAGGATATTTTCATTAGATCAAAACCCAAATGGATTGAGGAAGGCGAAAAGGCTACACAGTATTTTTGTTCTCTAGAAAAGAGAAACTTTATCAAAAAAACTATTCCGAAAATTCAAGTAGAAAACGACAGGCTTACGGAAGCCTATTAGTGCCAGGGGAAAAAAATAAATCAAAAATCGTTTTAACGAATTTCTTGAGCTACTAAAAATAGAATTCGTTATAACGATTTTCTATGTGAAAAAATCGTTTTAACAAATTTCTTAAATTACTAAAAATAGAATCTAAAAATAAAATTCGTTATAACGATTTTCTATGTGAAAAAATCGTTTTAACAAATTTCTTAAATTACTAAAAACAGAATCTAAAATTAAAATTCGTTATTTCGATTTTATTAAAGGACTGAAAATAGAAACAAGAAAATCGTTATAACGAATTTGATTTTTAGATTCTATTTTTAGTAATTCAAGCAATTCGTTATAACGATTTTCTATGTGAAAAAATCGTTTTAACGAATTTGATTTTTAGATTCTATTTTTAGTAATTCAAGTAATTCGTTAAAACGATTTTTTCACATAGAAAATCGTAATAACGAATTTTTTTTTTACATTCTATTTTTAGTAGCTCAAGAAATTCGTTACAACGATTTTTGATTTATTTTTTTCCCTGGCACTAATAGGCTTCCGTACAGGCTTATATATCACTGGACAATTTGACATTTTGCAAGAAGTAGGCAACTTTTATGAAAAACTATAGGCCTATACTGAAACACAACTACCCACTTTTCTCTTGAAAGATGAATTGAATCTTTTAACAATGAAAACATTATGCAACAAAAGTAAATTAGCACTGGAAGGGGAGATGACTGAAAATGAGCTCCTACGATGTCTCGCAAAAATGAAAAACAACAAAAGCCCAGGTACTGATGGGTACAGCGTTGAATTTTTTAAGTTCTTTTTCAAAGACATAGGGGCTTTTGTTTTAAGATCTCTAAACGAGAGATTCCATAATAAATGTTTATCTGTAACTCAACGAGAAGGTCTAATAACATGCATACCAAAAGGGGACAAACCAAAACAATATTTTAAAAAAATGGCGACCCATAACATTGCTTAATGTCACTTACAAATTAGCTTCCGATTGTATTGCGAATAGAATTAAATCTGTGCTGGGCGATATAATATCGGAATGCCAAAGTGGATTTTTGGCGGGCCGGTTCATTGGGGATAACATCGTCTTATATATGATATTAAGCAATATACAGATAATTACAATTCCCCAAGCCTACTTCTTTTCATTGATTTTGAAAAGGCCTTCGACTGAATCTCCTGGTCATTCTTATTACAAGTTTTAGAATTGTTTAATTTTGGTCCTTCAATTATACAGTGGATAAATGTTTTTTTACAACCAAATTAGAACAACTGTTATACAGAATGGGTTTTTGTCCGATTTCTTCACAGTTACAAAAGGTTGTAGACAAGGTGACCTGGTTTCACCTTATTTATTCTTACTATGTGTTGAAATACTAGCAGTCTTAGTTAAACAAAATAAGAATATAAAAGGTATTAAGATTGACAGCAATGAATTTAAAATGAATCAATTCGCTGATGATACTTGTTTCCTACTGGATGGTTTGGAGAAATCGCTCAAAGAATCTCTTGATGTACTTAAATATTATGCTTATTTGTCAGGGTTAAGGGTTAATGAAAGTAAAACAAAATCAGTGTGGATAGGATGTAAAACGTTTTGTGGCGAAACTTTTAACCATCGTTATAAACTGGACTGGGACCAGACTGATTTTAAATATCTGGGCGTTACCTTTTCAGTTAACTTAAATACCATGATGGAATTGAATTTCGACCCAGTTCTAGTTCATAGATAAAACGAATTAAACCTTATACGCCTTTTGGCAAAATAACGGTCTTATAAACTCTTATCATTAGCAAGTTAAATCACCTGTTAATATATGTTTCTGTAGGGGAGGGAAGGGAGATTAAGTCTTTAGAAAAAATGTGATATGCATTTGTGTGGGAGGAGAAGCCAGATAAAGTAAAAAGAGAACTGTTAGTCCAGTCTTACAATAACGCTGGTTTGAAAATGATTCATATACAAAACTTTATTCAAGCTTTGAAAAGTACATGGATCAGACGCTTACTACTCTGTAGTTCTCAATATCACTGGTTATTTGAATCCTGTTTTGGTAAAATTATTTATATAATAAAAAAACAGGGGAGATAACTTTCTTTCAAAACTTGCGAGAAAGAGTACCAATTACTTTTGGAAAGATGTATTTAGTGCTTGGCTGAATATTAACAAAACAAATAAATGTAACTCAATTGAAGACTTCTATAGTACCATCCTGTGGAACAATACAGATATATTAATTAATAATACTCCTGTTTTTTATGCAAAGTGGTATGAAAACAATATTCACTTTATTGGTGACCTATTTGATGAGAATGGATCAATTTTTTCTCTTGGGCAATTTTGTAATCATTATAACATAAATGTTAATTACCTTGTATATTTTGGTCTATGTAGTGTGATAAAACAGTACGCTAGGCTAAAACAAATAGATTTGAATTCGTATTCCAAAACAAAGTCTATTATTGCCTTCTAAATTGAATCTTCTAATGAAACATACTAATGGTGCCAGGGTGATGTATGCGGCACTAACATATTCCAATGTTACCCCAACTAGCCAAGCTAAGTGGGAAGGTATTCAAATTGACCGCTGGAATATGGTATATAAATTACCCTTTGTAATTTGTTCAAATACGAAGCTTCAATGGTTTCAATACCGCATCAATCATAGAATCTTAGCCACAAACAAATATCTAGATAAGATTAATAGAAGAGATGATGCTAGTTGTACTTTTTGTCACGCTGCAGAAGAAACTATAGAACATCTTTTTTGTCATTGTGAATGTGTATGTGATTTATGGGAGAAGTTAGAACTTCAAATCTACAATATTACTGGAAAGTTTGCCAATCTCACTTCTTCAGATTGCTTATTTGGAAAACTAAAGCTAAATGATTATTTTAAACCTATTAACTTAATACTTCTAGTAAGCAGATATTATGTTTATACAAAACGATGTCAAACGGGAAAGTTATCGATATATGAACTCCTCTCCAAATTAAGCTTTTATATCAAACTGAAAAAATTATTGCCCTAAAAAATGATAAACTTGAGAAATTTGTAGCGATCTGGAATGACTGGTTAAAACTGTTGTTGTACTGATGAACTTATTTACTTCCTTTCTTAGTAAATTACATTAATTGTAAATTCAACAAATACTTGCCTGACACTAGATCAGAAAAATGTATATAAATGGACATGGGTGGCTTGAAATGCATTGTATTATACCAGACTTGAAAATAAATTTGAAAAAAAAGACTACTTCGGACATAACGAATATTTTTGCTGCTTCAAATGAGTACTTTAAATCAGTGGTTCTCAAACTTGTCAGGCTCATCGCCGCCTTGAGACTGCTTGCTCATAGCCGTCCCCCTCCCCCACACACACACACACTCACGCACCAATCTTTTGATTAGTACACTTGTATGCTAAGTCACTTCAGCTATACAATATGCACTCCCAAGGAATGTTAAACAGAAATTAGAATACTTGACAATATTTAACTTTTTTACGCGCTCATATGGTCATCTGTCATTTCTTTTCTCTATGAAAAAAAATATTGCATTTTCGGCGTAATGAAAATGATATTACTTCATGAAGAACAACCTGCAGTAGTTGAGGGCTCAATAACATCGCCACTCTTACAAAGTGCTCTGCGCATAAATAGATTTTCAAGTTTTTAAAAATGATTGATGCACTTTATTCAGTTTTGTTGACACTTTCAAGATTCTCCTACAAGTATTTAATGAGAAGGGTGGATTTGATGCGTTTTAGTAAGTTTGCCAATGTGAGATTTTAAAATTTTGTGTTTGTCACTGTTCATCGCTGCTTTGATAGGTCTTGCCCCCCTTTCCCGTTTTTTGTTTTTATCGTGTTTAATGCCATCGAGTTTCTACCGAGTCTCAACGATCAGGAATAAAGACGTCATCGCGTTTTGGGTGTCCGCATTGATTTCTTCAGATGGATTAATCCAGAACCGATTCAGTTGGTTGTTTTTTTATAGGACCAGTCCAACAAAATGGCTGTTTAGTTTGGAATAATGTCATTAATGTGTATTCTTATTAATGGCACTTTTTTATGCCGTCAAACTTCTACCGAGTCGTAACGATCAGGAATAAAGACGTCATCGCGTTTTGGGTGTCCGCATTGATTTCATCAGATGAGTTAATCCAGAACCGATTCAGTTGGTTGTTTTTTTATAGGGCCAGTCTGGAATAAGGTGTATTCTTATTAAAATCTTTACACTTTCTTCACCAAAATTGTATACATGTTATGAATTAGAATAGAAATTAAAAAAAACGTTCCGGTGAGCTGTATACTGCTGAATAAAGTTATATGGCCGAAGATACTACTATTATTTGAAGGCACGGATGTTCGCCTTTCGCCCTCAAATAGTTGTATCCTCGGCCATAAACCCTTTATTCGACAACATATAGCTCATCAGGGTGTCAGTTATTTCTTAATTAATCATGTCAAAATAGTTTTTTCTAGACAATGTCTACTTGGTCTCTACAATAGCCTACTTTGGTCTTCAATAGATTACGAAGATGTACACGTATGTACTGTATGACTGATCAACCACTTTATTTGAAAAAAAAAAAAAATCGATTCAGTGTCTAGCAGCCTTGATCTATACAAGGGGGATTTGTGTCACATCATACAAATATTTACTCAATAAATTATATTTGGAGCTCTCATGCACTCGTTAGAAGTACTACCGAATCTTCAACAATATAATTATTGGACTGTTGGAAAAATATCTATGGTAAAAAATTACTCATAAAAGAGGCGTGGACGTCAATAAAAACAACCTTAGAAATCACAAAAACCTATTTGTTGTCTAATGTCATATTGGTCTATATTCTAAATATTTGTCTTCTTTCTGAAAACTACCGAAAATTTGAATTTGATACCTATAAGCGTAACTCAAGTTGAATTATTTACAAATCTCATGTATTTGCTATGCAACAAAACTCTCAAATGTTGTTTCATGTATGTTTATAATACACTCTTGTTGTCTCTATCCAGTATTGTGGGATGAGAATGGGACCCTTCGGACTAATCTAATTAAACATAACCTAATAGAAAATAGCTGGTGTACATCATTCATACAAATGAACGCGCCAATAAGCTAAAAAAAACCAACTAATAGAAATTTGATTGTGTCTGTATTATAATCACAGTTGTGAAAATATTCACAAATTTAATCGATCTGCTTTTATCGAATAAAGAATGTATCGTCCTCTTAACCCAGGGAAGTTGAAGCTCACTTTTACCCCTGGATAAACTGAATAAAACGGTGTCGTTTTTCCATGAAGGTTAACTTAGCAGATGATCTGTTTTATTTTGGCAATAATTAGCTTTGCCAGTAGACAGAGTCTTGTCAACAACGAACCGCCGGAAATGTTTGTTCGATATCAGGGGTCTGTTTTCTCAACCAAATTACATCCGACGTAACTTTGCGCCTGGTTATAATGTGATATCGACGGTATCTGTTGTCACGACAGTTAGGCCTTACATTGGACATACGTTGGGCGTAAATATGTTGAGAAACCGCCCCATATTTAAAAGTTAGTTTGCATCCGGGTGAAGTTTGATATTTGTTTCAAATTTCGTATTGATATCAATAACACAAACAATGATACAGGGCTAATGTGTCATGTATTCCCGTGTTAATGGCATATGCGAAGTATACAATTTGAGTATAGGATTTTTTTCTAGTTGGGAATTTGACATTATGATATTCTGTTAACAGATATATGCTTGGGGCATAAATATGCAGGGTCAGATTGGTTCTGATACTCGGAGAAACCAGCTCGTCCCACTGAAAGTGACATCTCAAATTGGTAAGTTTTATGTTCCTTATTCCCAGTATGTTTTCTGATGAACACGGAGTAATGTGGATATCTGATATAACGGTTACATGTAAACTTGATTATATAAACATGATTGTGATAAACTGTAACATATAATCCGGTAAAATATATATTAATTATGTAACAGAAGGATGTGGATCGAAAACCAAGAAGAATACCAAATGGTTTGTGGTCTATAAACTGCGGTATATCCTTTTGTCATAATCTGTAAACTATATAATGGTTATATGGTGTGACTCGGTGAATTGAATACAACTTTGAGGCCTGATGACGTCAGTTCCATGTTTTCGCAAGTGAATATTAAAATACAACTCTTTTGTCTTGAATGACAATACATACTTGCAACAGTTACAAAAACTCATAAACGATAAATAAAACTGCACATATATCAATCAAACAGGTGTTAGGTACATAACCTGGCATTTAGGAGGGGGAATGGAAATGGGGTAATAAGTCAGCCAGCTTGATTGACACAAGTACCTTAATCACCAAAACAATCTTTGAGGTAAATCAGACAGCTTCCAACAGGACGACATCGCGAGTAAGGGGCCTAGCCATTTATTCTCCTGTTGATTGTATATACAATAATAAAATCAAGGAGTTACTGGATTAGCACAGCTTTGATTGGACGTATCGACCGGACATGAATTTAACATCAGTTTGATGCGAAAGTTAATGAAATGTATTTATTACATACTACTGTCCAAATGAAATAGTCGGAATACTCTTGTATATTATCTGTGCAAATTATTACAAAACAAAACTAGATACTCCTTCTCTGGCTTGAATATGATTGGTCGCCCCACATCTATACAAAAAGACATGTGACACAACAACTCCATTTGACTCAGATAAACCTAGCGTAAATAATGGAATGAACGGTCACATTTTTGAGTTTTCTAAATAAAGCGTATCTATCAGAGTGATTAGACCCAATTATTTAAATGGAAAAAAAATCCAACTAAATGTGAAAACTCGATAGAGAAGTAAGCAGTGAATTCAAGGAGTAAGTTTCAGTCACCTGTCTTCTTCAGGCTTGATTCACTACATGGGACTTCGCTGGTTTATGTTCTCAATTTGTAATTGAGTGAGTGATTCGGAATTTACGTTATGCTTAACAGTATTTCAGTCATATAAAGACGTCTCCTTGTAGGAGGGCAGATTTCCACTGCTCTTACCCTGGGGCTGGGGGCGGTGTGGTTTTTATCATAGCCATTTTCGCCTACATGTACCTAGCATGGAGGAAAATTAAATATGCCAAATACATTTGCCTTTCTGATGTTTAGATGGTCTGTGGAGGTTTTAATGTTACAATTTTGGTGGGATGGGGATGGGTAAGATCTTTTGTTGCCATATAACCATAGCTGTTAAGCCCCAATCAATCAATCGATCAATCCACTGCTCTTTTATTTGGTGCTGCCTCGCCGAGACGACTTGCCGAAGACACCCAGCAAGCCCCCTCACCCAGTCACATTATACGGACAACGGGCCAACCAGTCGCTGCTCTAACTGCTATTGCTGAGCGCCAAGCGAAGAAGCAGCAGCTCCCACTGTTAATGTCTTTGGTCTGACTCGACCCAGGCTTGAACCTGGATCTCCCAGCCCTGAAGCGGACGCACTGCCAACTGAGCTATCGGGGCTGGTCATTTTGTAATTGAGCAGGTCAATAGTGCGTGTAGTCTCCATTAGCTTCCAACTTGCGTTTCATCCCGTCAGTGAGATGTCTGATCTGTTGAAGGAGTCACTGTCGCCAATGCCGATGTAACGCGGCTTCCACTTCCTAAAGATTTAGTACAGGAGGCTCTAGGGCTTGAATGTTTCTGTCCATCCTATCCCAAATGTGCTCTAAATGATTCAAATCTGCGCAGTTACCTCTTCAACAGATCCGATGTCTCGCTGGAGGAAGGGGAAAAACGGGTTGGAAGCTAATGGAGACTACACGCACTATTGACCCTCTGCTTTAGGGATGTGTTCTACACACTTAAAGTGACATTTTTACTTCAATATGTTCAACCTTTTTCTTATCGCCATATTGTGTGATTTATCGCCAAACGTGAAAGGGCAGCAACTCTCTGAGCTAGTTGGCTATAGGATATAATTTGTCATCTTAATCAATCTGTGCGTTTTCATTGCTTCTAAAATTCAATTTGACGAGGACTTGAACACAGAAATTTGCGACACATTTCTACAGCATATCCTCCGATATGTGATACTTGAGAATGATAGGGCTCTGTCCAATTGCTTCCCTAAACCTATAATAGTCGAACTTCCTTGAAATGGGTTTTTGCTATAATATAACAAGATGTTTGAGTTTAACGAATTAAATCAATCAGACACTAATATTTCAGGGACCACAGCTTTAGATTTTTTTACTGGCTTTCATTAACCCTCATATTAGGAGAAGTCAATCCCTGATAACCAACAAAAGCACATTTGAGTGAGTGAGTGAGTGAGTTCATGTTGTGATTGTTATCGTGTAACAGTCCAAAACAAACAGCCGAGAATATATAGCCGGCTCAGACACAACACTTTTCACTTCTGACAACTTAACTATACCAATCATCATAATAAAAGTAAAAGGGATCCTCCGATAGAATTCAATATCCAAATGTCAATTGACTTATTACTTAATGACCTCCGTCTGGATATTAATAGGAAATAGCTATGGGGGAGAGATTTCTGTACACAAAAGTAAAGACAAAGGGAGGTATTTTTTTCCCCAAGTGAACTCATTAAGCTTCAAATATTTGAAATTGTAACTAGAAAAGATTAGTTTTATCATGTACAAGCTCTTTTCACGACAAGTGTGTTTTTAGGAAAATCAATTAAAGTTATTTGTCAGTTGTCATTGTTAAGTGTGTATGGACTGATTTGACAGGATTGGCCGATTATTTGTTGCATTGTGAACACATACGCCGAAATCCTGTTTGGACCCTGATCTGAATTCGTTGTATATTGTGCCCATATAGTAAAGGTATGTCTCTGTGATCCAGCCAGCACACAATTCAATGCAGATTCAATATTTTGTTTGGTTGTCCTCATTTAAACCATCTGAGAAATAAGGATGTACCTAGATATTATTATAATTTCCCTAACCTACGTAAGATGTGCAACATGTTTAACAACCCATGCAAAACAATCTGTGTTAATTTAACTATTTTTATCAAGCAAGTTTTACAGTTGTATGAACAAAATGTGAAAATGTGACCAGACACTGCTACCCGCCATGTAAAATCCGTATAAACGTTTTACCCAGTATACCAAACTGGTCGTAGAGAATGAAGAATTAAATTTGATTGAAATCGTTTTTAAATCAGTATTTGACAATCTGTATAGGACATTTTGGATCGATCACTCAATGATTTATAGAAAATGTTTGATTGAGCCTTTAATGATTGGTAGAAGGTTAATAACGCAATGCTTTTTCAAAGATAAGCCGGTTAAGGGATTTTGAAATGAGCGATCAACAATTTTCAGACATTATCTGGATTTAGTAAGTAGCCATGAACAGGATACATCTGGGTTGAGCTTACATCGATCGGTACAGACATACGACGCGTGTAGAGGGTAGATATAAACACACTGGCAGAAATGTTTTTGGATTGAGCGTTCAACGATTGGTACAGACATACGACGATCATATAGGGTAAATATAAACACACTGGCAGAAATTGTTTTGGATTGAGCGTAGTACCCCGATTGGTACATGTATAACGCATATTGAGCAGATCTGTGTTCATTTGTGGTTATTGGATTAAACATCCAACATTAGGTAGAAGAGATTTTTGTTGGTGCTTCCATTGATTTTTCGAAACTATACAATAATTTCGTACAATAATTTGTAGACAATATTTTTATTAATTTGCAAGGAGGTATTCTAGATTGGGACTTGAACCTGTTTGTATAATACATTTTTGATTTAGTGTCCATCAATTAGTGTTTTCAAATGAACATTCAAAGATTGGTAAAATGCATTTTAAATTCATCGTCTATTGATACTTAGATGGTTGAGGCCTTTGGTAGGGTGTCCAAATATATTAAAAGAAGATATTTTGCAATGTTTTCATTTGCAGTTAGACAATCAGTAGAAAATCTGTAGACTTGTTCGTACAACGAGTATTCAACGCCATTGATTCTCTATCATACATGTAGCTATAACTGAAACTTGGATGAATCAGTCAATTGAAGATTTATTTGACATTCCCGGATATCCATTATTTTCCACAAATAGTTAAAAAAAGCGTGGAGGTGTTATGATGATATATATCCGCAATGATATAAAATGTACCATAAATACTGTCTTCAATTAATAATGATGGCCCATATCAATCCCTTCTTATAGATTTTGAGTTTCCAGGAACAAAACATGTGGTCGGTGCATTTTACCGGCCAACTGGAAAAGATGTGAGCTTATTTAATGAATACCTGCAATCAAATCTTGAATAAAACAAAATAGAATAAAGAGAGTGCTTACCTTTGAAAGATTTCAAAATTGATTTATAGCACGCAAATGATCACCAAATAACGCTAAATGTTCTCGATTTAATAACACTCTTCTACTTATGCCCTAGTATAAGTAACCCAGACAGAGTCACATCTCACTGTGCAACGCTCATAGATAATATGTTTACAAACCATTATGAACACTATAAAACATCTGGGATAATATCTTTGGAAACTACTGATTATTTACCCATTTTTCATATTTAAAAACTCAAAAAAGAAAAGACAATTGCTGAATAAATTTGTCTCGTAGCATAAAATAACTCCATGAAATACAATTTTTGTTTAAGCCAAAAGTTACTGATAAGCCCTTGCTTAGATACATAGAAATAATTGACTGTAGCTCTGCCTTTAGTGCCCGAGAGGAACAGTTTGATAAAATATATAATGATTTATTCTCAATAATACCTAGAAATGTTGCCAGATAGAGCATCCCCAAACCATGGGTTACTAAAGCTAAAGTCAATACGTGGAAAAAATAGACTGACCGCTTCAGACAATGCCAATTCCCTTGTCTCGGTGATCAATCTAGCTTTTGAAAGTGGTGACTTCCCGACTTAAAAAAAGGTGCCAAGGTCACCCCAGTTCAGAAAGGGGTGGAAAAACAATGTCCGCCCCATATCTGTCTTGCCTTGCTTCAGTAATCCTCAATCTGACATTATTCGATGATGACACCAGTCCATTTCTGTCCAATAAAAACCTTGATGATCTCATGGCTAGATGATCTTATAGAAACTACAGAGTGTGAGCCGACAATGCTTCTTGTAATTGTGTAAAATTTATACTTTGTTTTGACTTTGGCTTTATGAAAGAGGCTACATGTATGTAGATACGGTCAAGGTTGTACATGTATCGATTTTAATGTTGGACAAATGTATTTCGAAGGAAGATGTATACTTTATAGGGAGTTCGAAGCATCCTTCATTTCAATCTTAGTAAATTGAAATCGAACATCCTCTTCAGTTATATTATTTGTCGTTATAGGATTCTCAAATCCATTTTGGCATTGGCCAATCATTTAGAAAATTTGGTTTGGAGTTTTCAGATTACAGCCACTTTTTACTAAAGAAACTTTGTTCTTTATTATGTATGGGTTAAACCGTAGAAAGGACGCTGGTAAGCCGGGTCTTGTGCAAATAAAACTCAGTATTTAATGAGGTCTTCTCATCATGAAAATACAGAAAATAAGCAGTTTATATTCCTCCGCTTAGAAAAGAGTTGTGTCAAGGGAGGTAATAAGTAAATTAATGTGTAGACACCACAGTCTCTCGGAACAACAGAAATGAGACATCATCGTTTAGGTAAAAACATATCCTGTTAGAATTTAAACAAACAAGAGTTCAAACAGTTATCTAACGTACGCTTGTCCTCATACTGAAACATAAAAATAGTTTGCAAGGCATGTAAACAATTACTAACTTTAGCGTACGTAATCAGCAAGATATGTAGGCTCTCTGACAGTTCTACGAGATCTTCTCAGACGTTGATTCTCAGTTCTTCGCTGTGTCTGAGGAACTGGGTTGGCTTGAGAATATAAATGAGAGAAACTTTCTGGCTGAGGTTCATCAATTGGATTCAACCATTTAACTAACCGATTCACATACCAACGTTTTCCATCACTCAGAGTAACAATGTTTTTGTTAACGTTGGTAATAACAGTAGGCAGAGAATATTTACTGGACAGTTTATGTCTACCATGCTTCAATGTAATGCTTATACGGACTGCATCGCCAACTTTGAAGTTGTGAGGTTTTGCGTTACGATGTTTGTCGTATTCTGTCTTCATTTTCGCAGCTTTCTGGTTAATGTTACCAGCGGGATTAACATCGCTTTCGCAAACAGTAGGGTCAGGTTTTAGACTAGTTAATTTAGTCCTCATCTCTCTCCCTGTCATAAGGAAGTGAGGTGAGCATAATGTTGAAGCATGGGGTGTTGAACATATTACATACAAAACATCTTTAAGTGAATTTTGCCAAGTTTTGCCACATTTAACATTGGCTTGTAACAGGTGTTTAATGGTACCGTTAAGGCGTTCGACCGCACCATTAGCTATCGGGTGATAGTTTGGTGTTCTAATATGTTGAATACCATTTTGATTCAGAAAAGATACAAATTCTTGGCTGACAAACTGAGGACCATTGTCAGTTGTAAGTGACTTTGGAATACCCCAAATAAAAAATATGGTGGTTAGAAAGTTAATAACATTAGAAGAGGTTATATTGTCCGTCATGCAAGATTCAGGCCATTTAGAGTAATAGTCAATCACATTTATCAGGTATTTCATTCCCATAGGGGCAGAATTGTAAGGTCCTTGAATGTCAATGACAAATAAGGTCTTCCTATGGGCCTGTAGGAGAAGATCTGGGAATTAAAGGGGCAGTGGTGTGTTTAACACTTTTATCACTGGCAGCACAAGGAACGCAGTGTTTAACAAACTGTTCTATGTCCTTATCAGCTCCAGGCCAATAGGCACAGCTACGTCAGCGCGGTTTCGTTTTCACTATACCCATATGTCCTTCATGGGCTAGAGTAAGTACGTCATGACGTAATGTCTTGGGGATGACAGCTTGATTTCCACGACCAATGCAGTTTTTACCAAAGGTTAACAGTTTGGTTCGAATGTGGAAATATGGAAGGATGCTGGTAGGAATTGCAGATTTGCTTGGCCATCCATTACGGATATATTGTAACACAACTTTCAGAGTATCGTCATTCACAGTTTCGTTGGACAGTTTCTCGGGGGAAATCATTGTAGGGGAACAAAGCTGTTTAGAGAAAACGTCTTCATCTATTCTAATAGATTCAATGGTAGAGTCGTTGGTAGGGGTTAAGCGTGTTCTCAAACGTGATAAGGCATCAGCAACAACATTAGATGATCCTTTTTTGTACTCCATTGTAAAGTCATAATCCAACAAAGTTGCGGCCCATCTGGTAAGTAAGTCAGTAAGTATTTTGGAAGCAAATGCAACGGGGCGTATTTGTCCGTTTTCTTGTAATTGGGACAGTTCTGCGTCAAGCGCATAGTTTGAGGCGTCACACGTCACTATGATAGGTAGGGTAGGTTGAAAAAGTGCTAGTACAGGAGAATTAGTAAGGCAAGTTTTTAATTCTTGAAATGCAGTGTCTTGGGCATCAGTCCATAGCCAGGGCGTATCGGCTCGTACAAGTTTACGGAGTGGTTCTGTACGGTCAGAAAAGTTGGGTATAAATTTTGCGTAGTGGTTAAATAGACCTAGTACACTTTGCAATTCTTTATCTTTTCTTAGAGGAAGGAGTTCAGTAATAGCGTCGCAGTTTTCAGAACTCATTTGAATTCCGTCTTTAGAGACAGTAAACCCAAGCCATTCTATGGACGTTTTCTTATAGTCACATTTGTCATAACTAAGGGTTAGTCCGTGATGTTTTAATCGTGTAAGGACTTTGGAAAGGTTGTTATCATGTTCTAGTTCAGTACTTCCGACTACAACTATATTGTCAAGAAACCAGAATGTATTTTCACAGCCAGCAAGGGTTAAGTCAATCATTTTTTGAAAGCTACCTGGAAGGTCAGCTAAACCGTATGGTCCACGGGCATACCGATAAAGACCAAAGGGGGTAGTAAAAGAACATAACTTCATCGTCTCGGGGTGTAATGGGAGTTGATGGTAAGCGGAATTCATGTCAAGTTTTGTAATGATTTGGTTTGGAAATGGAGGACAGTAGCGTTTCAGTACTTGGAAGTGGATATTTCACGGGAAAGATATTCTTGTTTACTGATCTTAAGTCAATACAAGCTCGGATTTTTCCATTTTTCCTGTCTATCTTTTCAATTATACCGTCGTTTAACATTGTCGATTTCATCGCGTAGCTCATTCATCATGGAAAATGGTACAGGGCGTGTCTTATGAGCAGTGGGTATTGCATTGTCACATAGTATAGACAAATGTTTGAATTTCTTAGCTCTACCTAAGCCGTTGAAAACAGTTGGGAAGTCGTTTTTCACCTATTCAAATGTTGTTATGCGATTAACAGTAGTGGGTGAATAATGAACACTATTGTCTGTAAGTAATGTGGACGAAATTGGACAGATTGTCATACGTAATGCTGTTATGAGATCAAGGCCTATGAGGCAGTCTCCTTTGTCAACATCATAAAAATTACCTGTTGCAGACCTGTCTTTGAAATTGACAGTGGTTGTAAGATAACCTTTAACAGGTATGGGTGTTTTGTCGTAAGTACGTACAGTACCGTCGCCTTCGAAAGGAAAATACCCTTCTGTCAATCACTCGTTAAATATTTAAACCTCAGGGCTGAAAAGTGATGTTTACACGAGGTGGCTGTGACTGATCACCGAAACGAATCTGCCTCACTACGCCATGGTTAAATAGATCCGCAGATAGAATGCTCTCCATATCTCATTAAACGTTTCTACAAGTCTTTTATGAAAAGTACAGGTACTATTGTGCGAAATGTAACTTATTAGGTACAAAAAATTTAAGTTTCCTCAAGTTTATTTCAGGAATAGTCATAAACCGCCCGTGATGTCATACCAGCCTTGAGAGTGGACACGACGACGGCTTCCCACAGTGTGTGAGTTTCTACTCACAGCGTTTGAAGTAAACATGTCAGTGAAAGACTCGGCTACAAAGTATCATTTGTATTGTTCAATGTTATGTAAACCGCGACTTGCTGTTAGACAGTGGTTAAATCGGCTTATAGCGGACAGATTTTTCTTGGTATTTAATGTTATGACAAGCTTTGTTTTTATTCTCAGTCCCAACGTTTTGAAAGAAAATAAAATCATATTTGGACCAAATTGTATATAGTATCTGTTATTTTCTATGCTATTATTGTTTTATTCACTCATCTTTCAATCGTCACTTCACTTCTATGGAAGTGAATCCTTTCAGTCAGAGGCTCAGAGCTGTCAAGGCAACTTGCTTATTTGATTTATTTTGCATAATTGTTGGAATCCCCTGCTTGTATAATGACAACGTTTTATGATCTTTACTTTACGGACTTCGGGTTTTAGGTTTGATTGATTTCTGTTTATTTTCAATCAAGTCAAAATTCCCTATGGCCTTGGAAATCCGGATAATGTCCAAATTAGGAAATCTTCTATACATGTATATTATTAGTTTTGCGGAATCTGTAATTCCCATTAAATCAAAACAGAGATAGGTTTCATACTGGTTTGCATCTCAAAATGAGAGTTAGCGACGAAATGGATTTTACGAGTGATGCATGCGTGTGTCCGCCTGAAAGTCAAGGCATAGCCACTTGAAAGATATTAACTTTACTTCATCTGTGTGTGCTTTTAACATTGATGCATTTGGCCCAAATAGGTTTAAAGAAATGCATTTCATTTAAAGAGGCATGAGCTGTCAAATTCAAACTTTTTTAATAATTTCTGATCGTCACGACAGTAAGAGGCGTTGAAGGCTATCGAAAAACTAAATGATTGGCGTTGGAATGAGGAAAATACATACAGTATGTGGCTTGTACAAACCTAAAACGTGTTTCGAAAAGTAAACAAAATTCAAATTACCGAGACGACCATTCATTCATTCTAAGCCAAAGTTAGTTCAAAACAATACTTTGTCGTACATTTTTCGAGACTTGAAGCACTAAAAAGCTTCTGAATTATACGTATTGAGAAAAATAGCCAATAATTTCAACATTATGTTTAAATGTCAAAATATCAACATTTTGGCAGCTCATGCCACTTTAAGATTAGATATATATTTTTTATGAAAAGTATCAGAGATTGAAACTTCAAAATAACTTTGTCGTACAGACTTCACAATGGATTTCGGCTAATTCACTCGTGGCATACACGCTTAAAAGTTTAGGCATCGTCACTTTCAGATATTAATAGCGATGCATGTTAATTCATCAAGGTTCTTTGTTTGACAACTAAAGTAATGGTAACCCAAAGATATTTCCGATATACTTGTCATTATAACGACCAAAGATTGTGGCCAAAAAATTGTTTTTGGGGGTTGTGGCCAAAAAATTGTACCACAGGGAAACACAGATCATGACTAAACCTTATACGACTAAACTGGCAACCTATTACTCATACCATAAGGGTAGAAAGTCTCATAATATAGATAGCTTTTGATACTTTGCGGTTTGAAATTAATCGGAAGTAATAACAAAGTCATATTGTTAAAATAAAATGAATTTTTATATAAAAACAAAAATATGCATATATACATATATATATCACAGATTTTTAAATTCATTGGAATAATTTTAGTGAAATAAAATAATAAAATAAAAAAAGAATGGGGGTTTGGGAATCTATTGTGGCTGATCAACCAAAAATGTAAAACGAGCTGGTGAAAGAACTGCCAAAGGTAAGCCAAAAGATCTAATTCCGAAAGTAGACTCCTGCAAGTTAATTAAATTTTGAAACTAGATCGGCAAATGTACCTTGAATTTAAATAATTTTGTAGAGCGAGTCATCAGGGCACCCGACGCTCAGTGTTCAACATGCTATTTCTATTTGATAAAGATGCATCATATCAAATCGGAGCCGATAGCATGTCACCATCTCGTCTAATAATAATAATAGACACTGTTCAACGAAATGGATTTTACGGACAATGCATGCATAAAAGTTAGTTGGGAGATATTCCTGGATGTAATTTTGACTTTTTAAAATTGTCACATTTGGTCAGGTTTAAAACAATAACTTTTATTTAAGAAATGTATTGATCATAATATATCAACGGTTGCAACAAAAATTGACAAGGGGCTTTGTTTATCAACATTTTATTCCCATCAAATTCCAAAAAATGAATAAACAGTTGATGGGAAGATAGATTCCCTAAAAAGGGTAAGGTACAGTTGTTATTGTAAACTCGTACATCCCCGACCCCTCCAGCCCAAACCGCTATGAGTGTGAAATTGTCATTTTAAATCAGCTAATCTCTTGATCAGGATTATACAATGCCTTAATGAGACGATTAACATACCAGGCATTTAACAAAACCACATGATTCGCTATTATAAGAAGGCTTTTGTTTCTCAATCTCTTCAGCCTTTTATTTCAGCGGAAGTTCAAGCGGGGAAGCGCTAACACACTCTGGAATTTCACAATATAAACTCACAATGGAACTCAACAGATCATTCATATATTTATTTCCAAATTGATCAGATAATTTTAACATTCTGTTATAATGGCCAAATATCAACATTTTGGCAGCTCGTGCCCCTTTAAGTAATTTTTTCATTAATTGATTTTCTTATAACAACAACATTTACTTGTTTTGTTTATATATAAGTCTGAAAGAATAAAAAAAATCATACAGCTATCAAGGGATGAAAACCTTGCACCTCTCGTACGGCATTCCAGTATGTTACCTCGGCGCTACTAAATTTATGAGATATTTTGGTAAAAGTGTCGAACATATTCTCGATTGCTTTTGAATTGACATGGATAGTGTTTTTGTTCTTCCTTTCAACTATTACATATTCCTCATATAAAACGTACAAACAAATAAAAAGTAACAAACACTATCTGTTAACCCCATACTGCATACATGTACATGTATAACTCTTTAGTTGGTGGAGGTCAAAATATTATCCCTGCGCCTGCGCACGGGAACTGGTGGAGGGATAGAGTTTTATGTCACTTCACTATATGGATGTACATGTGTTGCCCGAGTGGGACGAAAATACAGTTTGAACAGTTGACCTGAACTTTGTCTGTGCCTTCATTCATTCTAAACGAATATCATTGGTAGCAGAACGTGGTTATGGCACAGCAAAGTTTTAAGAATCCTCCAGCTTTTGGAGCTGAAAAAAGTTTATGACACGTGGAAGACGGAAGTTTCAATATGGCGGCGGGTGACAGATTTGTCTAAAGATCGGCAGGCTTTGGCTGTCGCGTTATCGTTAACGGGACAAGCGAGAGCGAAGGCTCTCGCGATTGATGTTTCGGTTTTGAATTCTGAAAATGGTTTGGACAGTTTGTTGGAGTCGTTGGACACACTTTATTTGAAGGACAAAGTTGATTTAGCATATGAAGCCTATTCTCGGTTTGATACCTTCAGGAAAACTTCGGAAATGACAATGGCCGATTACATTTTAGAGTTTGAGCACCGTTATGGGAAGTGTGAAAAATACGAAATGCCATTGCCGGAACCAGTCTTGGCTTTTAAACTTTTAGACAGTGCTAATTTATCTGCCCAGGAACGTCAGTTGGCTTTGACCGCATGCATGGACTTAAAGTTGATGTCAATGAAGTCAGCACTGAAAAGGATTTTCAGTGATAGTGCAGCAACCGGTGAGTTGGAAAATCCTATTGAAATAAAATCTGAATCAGCTTATTATACAAATAAATATAACAGAAATAAAAGATTTAACCAACCCATGATGTATAAGCCAGAAACTCAAAAGGGAACCAACCCCCTGAATAGATATGGAAAGCGCACACGGTGTGCCATTTGCCAGTCAATTTTCCACTGGGCAAAAGACTGTGAACATAGATCTAGTGTGTCTTCAGTGAAGTGTACCGAGTTAAATCAAACTAATGAGGAACATTGTAATTTTACTCTATTTACGAACAAATCTACATTTGTGAATACTGTTTTCCTGGCCGAGTCATACGGCTGTGCTGTTATTGACACTGCCTGTTCGCGCACAGTTTGTGGTGAACAATGGATGGAAAACTACCTGTCAAGTTTAAAAAAATCACAACTTGATAGTGTTAGTATAAAGCCAAGCTCTCAACCTTTTCGCTTCGGTGATGGCGCAGAATTGAAATCTTTTAAAAACTGTGTTATTCCGGCAAAGATAGGAAATATTAACTGCCATATTGACGTTGAGGTAGTTAAAGGGGACTTACCTTTGTTGCTTAGCAAAGAGTCTTTGAAGCGAGCAAATGCTGTGATCGATTTAAGTAGAGATAAAGTAACAATGTTTCAGCAACCAATTCAACTGCAGTTTACATCCAGTGGACACTACTGTGTCAATATTACTAAAAATGAATCTAATGAATCCGGTGACACGGCTGTTCAACAACCGGTAGTTTTGAAACCTGGACAGGTAATTTCCTATAATCATGTTGTAACTGGTGAAAAATTGTCAGCCAGAATACTTGGCCGTGCTGGTAAGGCTACTGGTAAAAATGCTCAGTGGTACAACTTAGAGTATTTGCTTCCACATCAATTCAAGGGAGTTAAGCAATCGGTCGATTTGAGTAGAGTTGAAGATTTAAAACTTGTGAGAAATCTCGATATTAGTGATCACTCCTTGCTATCATCAGACATAGGTGAAAATTCCAGTACAAATGAGGCTAATGTTATGATAGTGGATGTTGACTGGACTGAAGCTAAGTCGAAAGAATTACAGAGCTGGCTTGACAATAAGGTATTTGAAGAAGTTGTTGACAGTGGACAACATTGTGTATCCACAAAATGGATTTGCACTGTTAAAGATTCTTCTTCTGGCACAGTAAGAAAAGCCCGTCTAGTAGCGAGGGGTTTCGAAGAAATGAACACTGAGGAAATTCAAACTGATTCCCCAACTTGTTCAAAAGAATCTTTGAGGATGGTGCTCGCTCTCATCGCCCAAAATAAATGGAAACCTAATTCTATGGATATAAAAACAGCTTTTCTGCAGGGTCAACCTGTAGAAAGAGATATTTTCATTCGCCCTCCTTCTGAAGCTAATTGTTCAATAGATAAAGTGTGGCGGCTTAAAAAGTGTGTGTATGGTCTAAATGACGCATCCCTTCACTGGTACAATAAAGTAAAGACGGTGATGGTCAACAGTGGAGCTCATATGTCCAAGGTTGACCCAGCCTTGTTTTACTGGCTAAATAAAGATAGCCAGCTGTGTGGGCTTTTAGCGTGTCATGTTGACGATTTCATTTGGAGTGGTGATAGCGAATTTGAGACAACTATCATTGAAAGTATTAGGTCACAATTAAATGTAGGAAAAGAAAATTCTGAAGCTTTTAAATATGTTGGTATTGAATTGTGTTGGAATAAAGACCAGATTCTAATACATCAAAATAAATATGCTAGTCTTCTCACTCAAATTGATATTGACAAAGCCCGAATATGTGAAAAGGATTTGCCTTTAACAGAAACTGAAACTCAGAAACTTAGATCTAAAGTTGGACAACTTTTGTGGATTGCCCGTCAAACTCGCCCTGACATTATATTTGATGTGTGTCAGTTAGCATCTTGCTTAAAATCTGGTAAAGTTGAAAATCTTGTTGATGCAAATAAGATAATTAGGAGAGTTCATTCTGATAAAGTCGCTCTCAGGTTTAAGTATCTCGGGATCAAACCACTCTCCCTTGTAGTGTTCAGTGATTCTTCTTTCGGAAATCTCCCTGATGGTGGCTCTCAAGGAGGACACCTTGTGTTTCTTGTCGGGGAAAACGGGGAATTTTCCCCACTCTGTTGGAATTCTAAAAAGTTAAGGAGAGTAGTACGCAGTTCTCTGGCTGGTGAAACTCTTGCAATGAGTGATGCCGTGGACACAGGTATTTTCCTTGCTACTTTGTATGGTGAATTGACCACTGGAAGACCTGACCCGAGATACTTACCCCTGGTGTGTGTTACAGATTGTAAATCTTTATGTGATGCTGTATGCTCCACTAAATCTGTTTCTGAAAAACGTTTACGTTTAGAAATCACTGGAATAAGAGAACTGGTTGACAATTCACAAATTAAAAAACTGGTTTGGTCGGACAGCAGTAAACAACTGGCAGATTGTTTAACCAAACATGGTGCTTCCACACTTAAGCTGATGCACACCCTTGAATTAGGAAAATGCTTTGTTTTACTATGATCAGTTCTTAAAGCTAAAACTTCTCTCGTGATTATTTTTGTTTTGTCTGCTTTGTGTATTTGTCTTGATTACTCGTTGTTTTTCTTGTATTGTTTTTTTCCATTATATATGTATATATATCTGTTTCTTTCATGGTTGTTTCTTTTTCTTAAAGAGGGGAGATTGTTAACCCCATACTGCATACATGTACATGTATAACTCTTTAGTTGGTGGAGGTCAAAATATTATCCCTGCGCCTGCGCACGGGAACTGGTGGAGGGATAGAGTTTTATGTCACTTCACTATATGGATGTACATGTGTTGCCCGAGTGGGACGAAAATACAGTTTGAACAGTTGACCTGAACTTTGTCTGTGCCTTCATTCATTCTAAACGAATATCACTATCTATGACAGACAAGTCTAAAGAAAGTCAGACACTAATGCAGGCCGCACAGCAGGTAACGTTCCAGATTCAATAGCCGGCGCTAATCCTTTTCATCGATGAGTTGGCATTCGTCGGACTACTTGTACATTCCTGCGCTTCAACTGATAAGAAACCCCTGCAGTGTTCACTAGTGAACTTTGACGCGTGTTTGCCCTTCGAAGGCGACGGTACTGTAGGTTAGTCTTTGTGCTAGTCAGAGGAATGCTAGGACAAAGTTTAAGATAGGCATCGTAGTTAAGTATGGAAATTGGAGATCCTGTGTCAACTTGTACTGTTTGTTGCAAAGAATTAATCGAAATATCACACATAAGTTTTTTGGTGTTAGGGGATAATGGTAGGTTGATGTGAAGCACAGTAAAGTCGAGAGTACCGTTGACAGGGTGGACAGGGGCATATGTCTGTTTTCTGTCATGGGTGCAAGATTTACACTCTGAAGGGAAATGTCCTAATTTGGATCATTTTTCACATTTATGATTACGCTTTGGGCACTGAGGATAGTTAGTTTTGGGTTGCCACATCGGTAACAAAGTCCCTCGGGTGGATTTCTAGATTTTGGTTTGCCTTTAGGATTTGAATGTTTGTGAAATCTAGAAGAATGTTTGGCTTGGTTATGATGCATTTTGTTTACATCATCACTATTTCCTGTAGCAGAATCCATGTACTTGGCTTCTTTAATGGCTGACTCAACTGACTGTGCAATAGTAATAGCTTTGGCTAATGTCAAATTAGGTTCTAGAAGTAAATGTTCACAGATACGTGGTTCATTAGTGCGTTGTAGGATTTGATCTTTGATCATTTCATCAGTTGAAGTACTGTAATCACACCGTTGGGAAAGGTCACGTAGTGCACAGACAAAGTTGTCGATTGTTTCCCCTGGGAGTTGACCTCTCTCCCTAAATCTAAGTCGTTCTGCACTGACATTGACAGCGAGAGCAAAATGTTTTTCGATTGCATCTAAGGCAGCACTGTATGTATCGTCAGTTGTATGTAAATTATAGAAGATTTTCTGGCCTTCGCAACCAAGGCAGTGAAGAAGAATGGCTTTTTTACGAAAGTCAGTGAATTCTGAGGACCCGGATGCGACCATGTAGTTTTCGCAAAATTTGCGCCAATGCAACCAAGGATAGTTTGGCTCACCATGAGTAGGAAGGAAGGAAGGCGGTGCTTTTACACTCATCGTGAGTGGAAATTTACCTCGTCGCCACTTATTATGTATGGGTTAAACCGTAGTAAGGACGCTGTGAAGCCGGGTCTTGTGGAAATAAAACTCAGTATTTAATGATGTCTTCTCATCATGAAAGTACAGAAAATAAGCAGTTTATATTCCGCCGCTTAGAAAAAAGTTACGTGTCTAGGGAGGTAAGTAAATTAATGTGTAGACATTACATTCTTGTCCAGCCAGCCACCAACTGAAGAAATCAATTTCACATATCAAATTTGCGCTCTGTTTACAAGCAGCCTCACTTTCTGATGGTGCTCTATGGTGGTCGCCAACTGATCCCTTGTTTCTCAATGATAAACTAAATTTACATTCATCAACGAAGGAAACAATTTATTTACCCCATTTATTTATTACATCATTTCATCTACTGAGAATGGCTCCTCTTTTTGTTCATCCGCTATTTGGAAATTTACTTCCACATAACATGAAAGAATTGCTAAATATATCACTTTTCAAATCACGTCTGCAAACGTATCCCTTGAATGATATAGAGTCTATGAATAGCAACGACATATAACGAATAAATCCAAAAGCAAAATAAGAGAATAGAATTAAACGAGTTAATATAGTTGTTTGCCAGTCTAATTTACTCTGTTTAGTCTTATATACATATATGTAGAACGTCATAGTGTAATCTCGATATTCCAACTTCAATTGTCATCGACAGGAGAATTATGAGTACATTAAAATACAGTGTGCCTTTATTGAGAACAGACTAAAGTCTTTTGATGTACTCATAATTCTCCCAACGAGGACTTAATGAAAGTGGAAATACTGAGATTACACCATGAATATTTACAGAGTTTCCTATTACTCTATTATGTTAAGTTAACGTTGTTCAGTGGATCAAACATAGCATCATATTATAGAGATTTGTAGCTTATCTTAATATCATTGTTAATCCTGCATAACGGGATAAAACAAACGCCCTGGGGTTTTCATCTCGCCAGCTTTTTTTGTACCATTTGATAAAAATATATTTTGTTAATTTAAGTTTACAATCTACCAACATGTTTATCAAAACTAATTAATGAAATGGAATAAAAATAGAGCATACAGTCATCGGTAGAAGGCACTGTGAATTGAACATCCAACTATTTGTAGAAGCTATTGAAAATAGAACATCTGACTATAGATAAAAGGCAGATTGGAGAGAGCATCCAACACTTTGTTAAAGGTATTGTGGATAGAGCATACAACAATTTGTTAAAGGTATTTTGGGTAGAGCATACAACAATTGGTAGAATATATTGTGGATAGAGCATCCAACAATTTGTTAAAGGTATTTTGGGTAGAGCATACAACAATTGGTAGAATGTATTGTGGATAGAGCATCCAACAATTTGTTAATGGTATTGTGGAGAGAGCATCCAACAATTTGTTAAAGGTATTGTGGATAGAGCATACAACCATTGGTAGAATGTATTGTGGATAGAGCATCCAACAATTTGTTAAAGGTATTGTGGACAGAGCATACAACAATTTGTTAAAGGTATTGTGGACAGAGCATACAACAATTGGTAGAATGTATTGTGGATAGAGCATCCAACAATTTGTTAAAGATATTGTGGACAGAGCATACAACAATTTGTTAAAGGTATTGTGGACAGAGCATACAACCATTGGTAGAATGTATTGTGGATAGAGCACCCAACTATTGGTTTCAGTTTTAGTTTACTTTATTGCAGGAACAAGCCCCCAAGGTTTCTCTCCTGTATACAAACGATACCTATAAATATCACATTTCACGAGTTATACATGGTTTGCCTATTTGCCTATCAACATTTCTAAATTAAGACTACCTGGCTGCAAATAATGTACTTGAGGCTATTGAATAACAAACACACACATACTAAATAGTTTCCTTAAACATACTGCCTCCTAAATATACTTTGATAAAGAAAATTAAAAGTTTCTTATTAGTAGGCCTAGCTAAAATTCAATATGGTTGGTCATACACAAAAATAGGGTTTGAGAGATCTAACACAAATATCATGATATTTTGGACAAAGTAATATAAAAAGGTATTCATTTCCAATACGTTATGAGAACAAACAGGGCAAATCTGAGTGGTCTAGGAAGGATTGCGTATCTTCCCTTCCTCTTCCCAGACCGTGAAACCCACACCTGAACCGAGCAACAAGTCTTAGAATTGTTTGCCCAATTGAAATACTATAACAACCAATATATTTAGCTAGCTCAAAATTAAAGCTGGGTTGCACGTATGAATCAAATCGTGTAGACTCATTACTGTTTACAAACTAATTATGTATAAAACAATCTAATTCTTTGCTTTATGATATTAAACCATGTAAACGAACAACGTTCCATAACCATAAGATAGCGTTAAGCATATTCATTAAACTTTAGTTATATAAAGAGTTTAACCTAATATAGGACATTTGTTGACAATGATATAGTTTATATGGTAGACATTCCTTACTACTCACTAATTTCATCTAATATTGGACATTTCCTGCTTTGACATCAACAACTAAAGGGACTCGTTGGAATTCACCACATACCAGGGCATTCGGTGCATTTTTCGGCAGGCCTATCAAATATTGTGTGTGAATCAACTCAATAGGTTTGAGATGAACAATCCTCCATAATTCACACCCATACAGCAAAATGGGTTTAATCATTTTGTCAAAAATATCAAATTTAACAACGATATGAGCATTTAGTTTGGTGAAACATCTCTTTAACACAAAATAATGCTTTCCTGGCCTTATCAGCCAATGAGTTAACATCATCCTTAAAGGATAAATTTATTTTAGTTTAACACCAATGTAGGAACAATCCTCTACCACTTCTAAAGCATAATCTTCATTGCACCATTGGTAATTATTTCTATTACATTTTTGTAGAAAATACCAACACTTTAGTTTTCACCACGTTTACTGTATATTTAAAATTTTCATACAAGATGAAGTTTTTTTTATTGCGTTTCGAAAGCGAGCTGCTTTCAACATAAGCAAAATTACTGAATTAGTATTGTTGTTTTCGAAACACTTAATCCTGTATGAAAACATTAAATATACATGTTCCAATGTGCTGGGTTTAAGCTCTGCGTGTATGTAATATCTATATGTGTACCAGAGCTGTAAATAAGTCAATAATAAATAACGAAAACATTATCGGTGAAAATCAATGTTACGGGTTTTGATACAATTTTAATAGGACGCGAGTTTTGATACAAAGGGTCAACAGTGTTTGTCCCAAAATGTCAGCTGTCGGCAATTTTATAGTGGCTGATAGCTTTGCTCTATGAAAACTTTCGACGAAACATTTAGTCGCCACCTTGTCCGTCGGTAAGTCCGACCGTCAAGATTTCTTGTCCTGACTGTTTCCCGGTTAATATTTTGAGAATTGCTTTGAAATTTGGCTGGTATTTTGCCCTTTTTGTGGCAATGGTCACATTCTGCCGATATTTTTTGTCTTGGTCATATTTCGTTTAATATTTAGAGGATTATTGTGAAACTTTGCTGGTACAAACTCACTACCAAGTAGTTGTGTCGTGTCTCATTTTCCAGTGAGTATTTCTCGTATTTTGTCAAATTTCTTGTGCGTATTGGGATAGGATAACCTCCTCCTAATAGGCTTTAGATTGTGTGAGTTTTACTTGTGGGACAAATTGTTACTTAACTAATACAACACTCAGGACATAGATTGGAAAAAAAAGCAAGATTTTCACTATCAGTTTACAGTTTATTGACACAGGATAAGCCTATCGGCTTCTCTCCCAGACAGAATACATGCAAACATAGTAAGACAAGATTACGATAAAGAAAATAAATAAATAAATAAAAATAGAAAATTTAAATCATATAAAAAGACGAAATATTAAAAACTTGATTCCCAAATGTACAGAGAATTTAGCAGACATATATAATATAATGTTAACAGCGTTTCTTTCCTCGAGCACAGCTATTATAAATTTTGCGAGGCGCCTTAATGATTTTATATTTCGAGAGTTCATCAGATTCTGAAATTTGTACAGGTTTGGCCATGAAACAAACTTTTTGGGTAATAAACTATTTCTTAAATGGCGTTATCTTGGGAAAACAAACATAACATGGAATTCGTCTTCAATGGCCTTGTGGAGGTTAATAAATCAATCCTCCAGTTCTGGACCGTCTGTTTAAATCTCAAGTGGGAACACTTATTAGATCCATCGACATATAGCATACTGTAACCATAACTATCTAGCATTATCTTAAGTTCGTGGCTCCAGTTATATATAGACTTTAATCTACAATGTACTATCAGCAAATAAGTGGGATGAACAAACAAACTGTTCACTGTACTCGAGATTATAAAACAGTGCATACGAACTCATTTCTATTTCGCTTTACAGTTTCGTGGTTTCATAATGAGTTAAGTCTGGTCTATAGGAAGCTCTAAGTATAGTAAGAATGTTCCACAATAAAACATGACCCCCCCCCCCTTTCAATACATAACAAAAATAAGAACTGAGATTGAAATTTATATTTTGTTCGAGCGTTTTTTTTTTTAAAAATTGAACAAACACAATACACCAGATATGGTTGGAAACAGTTTAATATAAGCAGATAACTCATGTTTTGCATAAAATACTGTCCCAAATGGACTTCTTACTTGACAGTTTGATACCTTGGGGGATTTACCTACATGGAATACCCGATAGACTGCAGGTCATTTTGAATGTGGCTACCAAAAAGTAGCCGTCATATCCCCTTGAGGGCCCTACAGTTTCGGTACATTTCAGAAATCCTGCAATGCTTCAATTATAAAACTGATCGAGCCTGAAAGTTAACAAACAGAGTATTTCGGTCCCTTACATTATCACGAGGACACTTTTTTGGGGCCCTCCATATGGTATGGAAGTTGTACTTTACACGGCTACCTATTTGGTGGCCACATTCAAAATGGTCTGCAATCTATCAAAAGGTATTTCACGCACGTAAATCCCGTAAGTTCTCAAACTGTGTCCGAGGCGTGTCAAAGCCGACCGGTAGCAAGCAAATATAGCCGAAGTGTTTTCCGATTTTCAACTGATACAAGTTTGATAAGATAGTCAGGTAAATTGAAATGTACATATTTGTAACATTGTTTCCTTGAAAACAAAACAAAAATCCAAAAGTATTTGAAGAGATGGAGTAATCTGTTCTCAAACTAACACTGATTATTTTACTAGTTCAAGTAGAAATGGAACCGTGGTATGGTTTACCTGCAACCAGTTACAATTATGTCGTAACCGTTCAATCCCATAATTTTAACCATAAACATATATTGACGCACTGAAGGGGAATTAGAAGCCGCTTTGTGGTTTATCGGGCAACTATTGTAGGTATGCCAATCACAATTTTCCCCTACTGTTTATTTGTGTATTTTTTTATTTGGCTTTATTTGGAAATTCAGCATACTAATACCGGCAAACAAGGTCGGCCTACACATCGCCGCTTCGAGTTCAATTCATAGGAAGGATTTTTTCGTTCTTTTGGTGAAAAGTCTTCATGTTGGTAATTCGACATTTTTTTGTCTACATTGGGTAACAGATAATTCACATAGCCGAGAAAACAAAAAAAAAAACATCCCCACTTCGAACTTTCCAGTGTCACCAGGATTAGGCACATGTTATATATAACTGATTAGTCGATCATATGGAAATCAATAATCAGCGTTTGATTTTTTTCTTTGAGTTGATTTAACTACCTTTCCAAAATAAATGATGATAATCTAATTTACTCCCAACTCCATCTACTTTTTAAAAAAGGTTATGAATATCAGCCACCATTTGTTACAAATCTTGTGAACTGTTTGAATAAAAACTCGTGACATGTAAAATTTAGTACAAAAGCTGTCGACTGTTTGTATCAAAACATTTGACATGTTTAGAACAAAACTGGTCATGATTGACAAAACGTTGCAACAAGCTTCTTAGTTTGAGTAAATTTCTTCTTTGAGACAATACACTCAGTGTTAAACCAAGGTGGACCAGTCTTACATTTAGCAGATTTATTATCTTCTTTGGATTGAAATGTCTTACCACAGACTCTGAAAACTGAATTATAAAGAACATTAGTCAAATTATCTACAGCTAAATCTTATATCCTCATTATTCTATAAAAAAAAATCATATTTTATCAATTTGATCAGATTGATTGAGTAATAACTTTTTAAATTCAGTATTGTAAAACCTAAAAATTCAATATTTACACCTCATGTACGTGTTTTATTGACTGCTTAGTAATGCCTCAAGTAGGCCTAAATATAGTATGGTTACAGAACAGCGCAAAATAATGTTACCGTTCTCGTTTTGCTAGTGCACAGCGTAAATCCAGCATTGGTTATTGATAAAATATAAAATAATATTACGGCCCGTGAACAAACGGACATCATACTAGGTTAACTGGAATTTAGCCCGAAAGGTCAAATAACGATATGTTGCTGTTACCATACAATCACATATACTACAACACAAGTTTTCCAAAGAACCGCAAATTAAAAGTATTTGATGACACCAAACTCGAATTTTAAGTTACATGGGACTATAAATGATTGTGAATTTATACGCTCATTCCGGTTATTGAAAACAAGTTGACAAGCCAACGACCCATTGAAAATATTGTTTTCATTTCAAGGCGAATCATGGTTGTTAGCTGATCTGTTATATAACGTACATTAAATGGTCGATGGCGAAGAATTCATTGAATTGTATCGAAATGTTGAAGATAACACAAATGTGTCATTATTGATTTGTATTGGTGTAAAATGAAATAATGTAATAATTGTCATAATTAATACTCATCTTACATAAACATGGAATTATTCTGTGTATTTCAAATCAATATTTCAATTATTCCTGGTATGAGGAGACTCACACCATTTGATTTTGTTACTTGTGATAAGTAATCTATTCTAACCATGTTTGTTGTGATATTTCAGGTACCAGGCGTGCTATATCAATTGCATGTGGTGATTTTCATTCTGTAGCTTTACTGGATAACGGAGAGGTAGGTATGTTTCATGTACCCATGTAGTAAACTGTTAATTGCACACTATATAAATTATGTATCCACAGCTTTCAAACTAATAACAATCTGTGATTTAAGAAAAATTAGTCGCGAGTAAATAAATATACATTCTATTTCTTCGATCACACCTATCGTTATCATAATTCTGTGACTTAAAAAACAAAATAGTGTGTGAAATATTCCCTGTCAATGTCATAACTCTGCGTCATTTATTGTTCAGATGCACATTTTCTCTGACGGTCTGTGTTTTATCAGTATCTAAACATCAGCATACATGTAGATGTCCAAACTCTAGTATACTTGTAACTGTCTTCTATATAATTAAATGTTTGTGGTTATAAGTTTTTAAGTGCATTCTATGCCTATTTTTAATTCAGTTTTTCTATCTACTTGACCAAAATGGTCGATATGGTACAGTATAAGGACTTATTAACACGTATACGTTATCACAGCTCTGAATATACAAACTGCTGCACTCACAATATTTATACTTCAATTAGGTATATACCTGGGGACGTAATCGTGAAGGGCAACTGGGCCTTGGTAATAATGATGAGCAGTCCATCCCCTGTAAAGTAGAAGCCTTGTCTGGGGAAGTTATCACACAGGTAAGATAAATAGTCCTCCTCAATTATTTAAGGAATACTATATTACTGGATATCAAGTTTAGTAGTATAGGTCATAGCATGATGTTGCATTCTTTTTACTTGTGCACTGTGTGTTGAATCAAGAAACACAATCTTAAACCAGTGTTATCTAGTCTCCTCGATTCAGATCGGTCAACTGAAATTTTACTTGTTATCAGCCGTAGAAAAAAAAAGCTGATTGCCCTGAGAAATATGGACACATATTCAGCGTGTGTTTTTTTACATCAAACGATTATATATATATATCACACCACAATACACAATATACAAACATAATGATGTATTACAATGAAGTGTGGCCTATATAAACTTATCAACAGTGACATTTACCACAACACACAATATGCAAACATAATGATGTATTACAATGTAGTGTAGTCTATATAAACTTATATTGTATTACAATGAAGTGTGGCCTATATAAACTTATCAACAGTGACATTTACCACAACACACAATATGCAAACATAATGATGTATTACAATGTAGTGTAGTATATATAAACTTATATTGTATTACAATGAAGTGTGGCCTATATAAACTTATCAACAGGTATATTTACCACAATACACAATATACAAACATAATGATGTATTACAATGAAGTGTGGCCTATATAAACTTACAAGAGAATGCATGAACATACTCAAAGGTAATACAAATGCATACAGACATATATAAACAGGCAAATACCGACAAGAGAATGCATGAACATACTCAAGGGTAATACAAATGCATACAGACATATATAAACAGGCAAATACAGACAAGAGAATGCATGAACATACTCAAGGGTAATACAAAGGCACACATATATTAGCCACTATAAACATGAGCATACTCAAATATAAAAAGGACATGGATATACATATAAACTGGTAAATATAAAGGGGGTATACACAAGGTATGTTATTAGTTTAATGAAATCAATAGGACATATCTATAGGAAAATGACCAGAAGCGTTGTTAGTGAAACAGATACACAAAATCAATTGGGTATAAGGGCAGGCACATATGATAAAGTTACAAGTAAATTGTACCTTCCAAAGCAGGGAACATGCGTAAAATTAGATTTTCCCCAGTGAATGAATAGGTAATTATATACAAGGAGCATGCAGAGATAAATTAGCAAAAACTTGTAGAAGGTAACTTACCATAATAGACCTGGCACTGTGCTTGCATTTATAGATAGTATATGAAAAAGGAAAATAATAATGTAAACGATTTATCACATGGGCATTGACAATAAGTGGGAGTTATAAACCGAGGTACACTGACCAAAGAGGTCAACACAACAGAGTGAGGTTGGGTCAAGTAAGACTTGACCATTCACACGGCCGTCCTACCTAGTCTCACCAAGTTAGCCACATAAATACACAAAACAGTTTTAGTTCTTTTTCTGTTTTCTGACAGTGTTTTTAGTAGTGGTAAATCTTGGCTGTGGAGGCCCATCTGACGAGCGTTTTACCGTTAGGAAAATCAGAACAAGGTAGCTAATCTGAAGGCATGGAAGCTAATATGACATTTATAGTATATACACTACAGCTAAAGATGCATTTCAGATTCTTTTACTTCTGAACCGTCAACGTACAATTTCCCTCGTGAGAAACGAACTTTCTTTCCGGCATTAAAACATTTAGACATGAATGGTTTCTTTTGTTAACTTATCTTCCTTAGTAAGATCCTCGATGACATAAATAGACTTTTCTTTCAAAAGTGATTTTGATTGTTTGATAACCTCCATACGCTGGGGTCTGTAAATAAATTTAACAATAATATGGCGAGTCTGATCATCTCTCTTTCTGCCGACTCGATGTGCGTTTTCGATTTTAATATCAGGGAGTTTCAACATATTTGTAATTATATCATTTATAACTGACATAGGATTTTCACCAACCACTTCATTGACACCACCAAACCTCAGATTGTATCCTCGGCTGTATCTTTCTTGGTCAAGGAGCTTTGCCTTGAGTTCACGATTTTCATCAGTCAGAAAACTAACGGAAGATTTCATATCTACGATTTGAGGCTTAATAAACTCAGTGACTATTTTCTTTGTTTCTGTTAGTTCTAAATCTGATTGCTCTATGCTTTTAATGATGTCACCTTGTTTACGTTCAATAGTAACGAGGCGTTCGTGAAAATCGTTTTGTCGTCTGGCTACAGTATTTAAAGTGATTTCAAGAGAGGATAACGAATTTCGGACGAACGATTCGAGCGAACCAAGAGATTTCTTAACATACTGTATATGCAAACATAATGATTTTATTACAATTAAGTGGGGTCTATATAAACTTGTCAACAGTGATATTTACCACAATACACAATATTCAAACATAATGATGTATTACAGTGTAGTGTGGCCTATATAAACTTGTAAACAGTACCGTAATATACAAACATAGTGATGTATTACAATGAAGTGTGGTCTATATAAACTTGTCAACAGGGATATTTACCACAATACGCAATATACAAACATAATGACGTATTACAATAAACTGTGGTCTATATAAACTTGTCAGTGATATTTACCACAATACACAATATACAAACAAAATGATGTATTACAATGTAGTGTGGCCTATATAAACTTGTCAGTGATATTTACCACAGTACACAATATACAAACATAATGATGTATTACAATAAACTGTGGTCTATATAAACTTGTCAGTGATATTTACCACAATACACAATATACAAACATAATGATGTATTACAATGAAGTGTGGCCAGCAGTAAATGAATGACGAAGTATGAAACCGTGACAGACAACGTAGACCGCATTGTTTCCATAAGAGAGGCAGTGACAGACTTGCAGTGCACCCAGTGACAGAATATCACGGGGAGTAATTTATTCTCATCATTAAATATGGCGCAACCAGCCATGTTCAAAGTTTAATAAAGAGTGCATCATGCAATATTTCTGCAAAGTGGAATGAGTGAGCATGGACGGATTTTTCGTACCTTTCAAGCTGATGGATTACCCACACTAATGGGAAATGATTACGGCATCACCACGAAATACGTAGTTTGTGAGCAACACGAGCTTTTGACACCACCTATACCGGTGTCTTTATCAAGTTTACGTGAAATTAATATTTCAAAACATTGACATAAACACTAAAGAAAAGAACATATGTGAAATGTGGACAATCAGCGAAACTGTTTACAAGAGCAACTATGTTAAAAATATTCTAATATTGGAATCTAAAAAAACATCAACTAAGAAAGACGTAAGAATGACGTAACAATGTTAACGTTACAATACAAGAAGGACGTAATATGTTAACGACACAATACAATGGCATCTCAATAAACAAGCTTAAATAAAAGACAAAATCAATATTACAAAGTTTTACATTAAAAATTATTACATATATTTTATAAATTTGTTCCGTATTTGACTTATTTGTATACCACAATCTCGATTTAAAGAAGGTTAAGTGTTTATCTGAAAATGAAATGTTTACCTGATCCTGTTTAATAGTTTTTGTACATTTCAACTTGTGTTCTGCTAACCCAGATTTGTTTATGTCCCCAGTTTGAACAACCTTCTTATGTTCTTTTATTCTAAGAAATAACGACCTACCTCTTTCACTATAAGGAAAGAAGGATGTATTACAATGAAGTGTGTTCGAAAATGTACCTTGTTGGCTTTGCCAAATGTTTACAGAGGTATTAGATCGATTCGAACCCTCACCTCATCGATACAAGGGCAGAGGCTTTAGAAAAAAAGAATATGGCTGGCTACAGGTATTCATATTAATAGTTTGATCACATGATACTTATGAAGTAACCAGCTGAAATGAATTAAACCCGTCCATATGAGTGAAATTAACTCGAATGAGACGGAAAACAACCAATAACGAAATGCTTCATTTATACCTTCATATGAGAATTGACGATGAAATAAAAATACGAGTAAAGCCAGTATTGAACCAACATTGTGTGCTAATAACGGCCAAAATTTAAGTGGTTGTGTTGCTTATAAAAACCACCTTAACCTGCATTCCCGATATCATTATCGACATATAGCTTTTATTGTGTACTTAGATAAAAAATAAAAGGAATCAGCTTGTTTTCTTTTCCACAAAATGTTTTCTCTATAATAGCCAGCTCAAGCCACTCTAAGTCTCCCAAAGAGAGGATATGATTTATATTTCTAATAGATAGGCCTAATCACTTGAAGTTCACCTTCTTTTCTTGTGATTTGCATGTATTTCTATATACCCCTACTACCTCCTATTAAACGGCCAAGCGGTATGAAGAAGGCAGCTTTAGAAAACAATAATCACGTTTTAAAACACCATATATTTCTCATTGAATAATATGAGAAACAAAGACCAAGCCAAAAACTAAACTGGGCCTTTTTAATTCAACGGTTGATGCTGCTATATCACTTCATATCCATGTTAATTTGGTATGAATACGGAATGATGAACGGAATCCTCACGGAACAGCAGAACGATGGTATGATTCTTGTGGACGATGGTATAATCCTTGTGGACGATGGTATAATCCTTGTGGACGATGGTATAATCCTTGTGGATGATGGTATAATCCTTGTGGACGATGGTATAATCCTTGTGGACGATGGTATAATCCTTGTGGACGATGGTATAATCCTTGTGGACGATGGTATAATCCTTGTGGACGATGGTTTAATCCTTGTGGACAATGGTTTAATTCTTGTGGACAATGGTATAATCCTTGTGGACAATGGTATAATCCTTGTGGACGATGGTATAATCCTTGTGGACGATGGTATAATCCTTGTGGACGATGGTATAATTGTTGTGGTGAACACATTCAATACAGAAGAATCCAAAAGGATCAACCTACAACCACAATGTGACACTCTGCAGATGACTTCTTACATTTCTGAATGAAATTATATTGTAACATAAATCGTTGTTTGGGAATCGTGTTTATTACATAACGCACCGGTTGGGTTCAATCGTCGAATGGTGATATATTTGTGTGAGAACGTATAATAGGCTGAACCACCTCCCTAATACAGTATACTTCCCGCATTCAAATAAAACATCCATCAATGTCAATTGATGAGGAGGATATAATATACGTACCATGTTGTTCGTTTTTATTATGCAGTTTGATGTTAACAGTTGTTTAGTAAGAAACACAAAGTTATACATATAATGACTCAATTCAATATCATTTAGTAGTTTGCAAATAATGCACCAACTCTAACCAAAACACCTTCTTTCATGCTTAGTGGTTGAGGTATTATCTTTTTTAATTTATTATTTCCAAACATCATAATAAACATAAACGACAGATAGAAATTAGAACACTACATAGTACATAAAATAAGCTCCTTAAAGAAAGTGGATGTAGACATCTCTCCATCAGTTGTTTAGTAAGAAACACAAAGTTATGCCTACAATGACTCAATTTAATATCATTTAGTAGTTTGCAAATGCACCAACTCTAATGAAAACGCCTTCTTTCATACCGGGTGGTTGAGGTTATGTACATAGTACATAAAATAAGCTCCTTAAAGACAGTGGATGTAGAGATCTCTCCATAAGCACCTTATGTCCAAGGGTACAATTATGAGTTATCCTCATTGATAAAAATTTCCATAGCCTTATACTAGATACAATACACAATGAAAATAGTGTGGTTGAGGTATTTCTACCGCACTTTCTGTAGGTGTGTATCCTTTGGGACATACGTTCTATGAAGACATTTATGGGGTTTGATGTGCTCTATGTTCCTTGAGATTTTGTTTTCTTAGGCGTGGGTGGCAAACTAAACTATATATTATTGAATTGTTTGCGTTGCTGGAATTATTAGAAAATCAGAGAAAATAGAATCGAATCTAGCATTTCTAAGCAAGGTACACAATCTGGCCAGAGGTATTTCCATCTTATTTTACTGGAGGTCTTGGGATTTCTATGCACATAAATCCCGCCCTTCGCCCCACTAAACCTGACAAGCCCGATATATACACCAATCTCCGCCCTCACATAACCTGACAACCCTGATATATACACCGATCTCCGCCCCTAATAAACCTGACAACCCCGATATATACACCGATCTCCGCCCCTACTAAACCTGACAACCCCGATATATACACCGATCTCTGCCCCTACTAAACCTGACAACCCCGATATATACACCGATCTCCGCCCTTTTTAAACCTGACAACCCCGATATTTACACCGATCTCCGCCCCCACATAACCTGACAACACCGATATATACACCGATCTCCGCCCCCCCCACAAAACATGACAACCCCGATATATACACCGATCCCCGCCCCAACATAACCTGACAACACCGATTTATACACCGATCTCAGCCTTCACTAAACCTGACAACCCTGATATATACACGGATCTCCGCCCTCACTAAACCGGACAATCCCGATATATACACCGATCTCCGCCCCCACATAACCTGACAACACCAATAAATACACCGAAGTCTGGCCTCACTAAACCTGCCAACGCCGATATATACATGGATTTCCGCCCTCACTAAACCAGACAACCCCGATATATACACCGATCTCCGCCCTCACATAACCTGACAACCCTGATATATACACCGATCTCCACCCCCACTAAACCTGACCATGTCGATATATACACCGATCTCCGCCCTCACATAACCTGACAACCCTGATATATACACCGATCTCCACCCCCACTAAACCTGACCATGTCGATATATACACCGAACTCCGCCCTCACTTAACCTGACAACGCCGATATGTTCCATAACGTCAAATGCAAACGTCATGTTAGAACTTGTGCTCTCTAGGGATGTTCTCTTACCGCTATTTCGGTAAAGTAATTTTGTACTCAGCTGGTATTCTAACACATGCACGATTTCCTCACAGACTGTAAGATAGGGCAAGGTTGACATACATGTATAACCTAGTATATACTTTTTTAATGCTTTTCAGTCTGACGCCAAACGCTCTGATACTGGACAGGCGTCATAATTTCAAAATTTGGGTGGTATGATGAAAGTCAACGTAAATTTTTGACGTCATCGCCTGAACGCAAGGGCAAGTTGTCGTGTATGTCATATTTTTTTACTTTAAAACAATATTAGAACGTGGGACAATGCCTATAAACGATGACAATATTGGAAAAGGAATTCGCATACACGTACATGTATAAATATATTTTCAAAAGTTAGTGGGTCTGCTCGTAGATAAAATAATGGAAAATCATAAACAGCCATTTGAAGCTAAAACCCAGACAATTTATCTCCTCTCCACCCTTATTTGTCATTGGTGTTTAACCCAGGGTATGTTTACTTACTCGTATATCCCCATCCTTATTTTTCACGGAGACAGAAACCCCAGTTAAGCTTAACGCCTTCCAACCCTGTAGAAACTTAGTTTTGTAATTTCTAAAGTACTGGAATACTGCACGCACTGCCGTGACTTCTTGCTATCCAAACAATAACACAAACTAACATTTAAATGTATTTATTACCCTAATCTATCTAACCTTACAAATCAACAATAATTAAATTTTTATGAACAAACATGATAATCTTTAAATCGGAGTGGCTATAAAAAGAACGCACACGAAGTTTTTATATTTACCCCTTGGACTTGGTTAGATTTGCCCCTCTCTACACTTGTTTGTAACTGAGGTTGAAACCAGTTTATGTTTACGCCCTCCACATCCTTATTTTAACGGAGGTTGAACTAAGGTTACATTTACTAACCCCGCCCCCTCCACCAAACTCACACATATGTTTTTTCTCACTGAGGCTAAACCATGGTTAGGATTACCCCCTCCCAACCCTTATTTGCCACTGATGTTAAGCCCAGTTCATATTTACCCCTTCCCATCTGTATGACTATCTACTGATCTCATAACACCAAATAATCATTTAAACAAGCTGGCGATAGGTGTCATACTCTGGGACCCATTAAGTTCGGTTCCCGTTTCGAGCGTCACCCAAAAATCGGTAGAGGAATTTCTGCCATATTTTCAAGAAAGTGTCGATCTAGTATATGCAAATCTTTTACAATATGATATAATTGCTGTTACTGAATGCCATCTCACTCCAGATGTTTCAAATCACTCTTTGTGTCTTCCTGGTTTTCATGAACCAATACGTCGAGATCATTACCAAGCATGGGGTGGTGTATGTGTTTACATATCGCGTCGTCCCTCTTTTACTCGTCACCCAGAGCTTGAACATAATGGTCTTGAAATGATATGACTTGAAATCCACAAAAAATACCCAACATTGATATCTGTTTTCTACCACCAGATTCAAATGTGGAGACGAGGGACACAGTTTATGAAAATATTTCCAATGCATTTGACTTATATCCCAAAGCATAACTTCCTCCTGACAGGTGACTACAATGATAATTTACTGGACGAAAGGAAAACTAAGGTTAAAAACTTAGGTCAGAGTTTTGGTTTGACTCAGTTAAAGGGAAAGAAAATTTAAGCTTTAGACTAGTTTAGATGGAAAGAGTAGAGATCATTTAGTCCAAAACAACTGTCCAATGTATGTTTTATCCCCTCGTAAGTGAATAATTGAAATTTGAAGGTGGCGTTGCAATAGAGAATAAGCTCCATAGGCCATTCACAAGGCCACCACCATTTTTTCATTAGTTTTATCCAATTATTGTTGAATAAAAATTTAAGTGCGTTATAGAGTAGTCATGTGATGCAATTTAGCCAATGGCTGGCTAAGTAATGTCGTGCGGTTGCATACTGACCTATATATTCGGAGACAATCTTCCCAGTTCAAGTTTGTTGCCATGTTTTTTTGGACCTAAATCTACTCTTATCCATTAGAGAGCAGTAAAAATACGTCATTATTGATCTAAAAATAGCTACACCAACATCAAGTCATCCTAAAACCGAAAAATGGCTACACAGATAAGCCACTGACTTCTGTCTGTTCTTATTAGCTTGGGGTTCACTGGAGGTAATTGACGTTAAATGTTTTAAGTACTTTGAAGGTTGTTATCGACGATAATCCCTATGTATTTCTAGAGATTTCCACCCCTTAAATATCTGAACCGACCCGACCTATTTCTGGTACCCTCTTAGGCCCTATTATGTGCAGTCATTATAGGATAGTTGAGAGTTGTGGAGTCCTTAACTTCTGTAGTGACCATTGTCCTGTGTTCGTGAATATGAAGTCAAGCATACCTCGACTCACCAAATATACACGTCGTGTAGCTGACTGGGATAAACTATGGGCAAATCTGGCAACGACTGATTGGACTAGCTCACTTAACACCCACAATATTGACGAAATGCCTATAGATGTGACCAACACTATAATAAATGCTACAAATCTAGCTATACCAAACAGACTTTTGACTGTCGACCCAAACGATAAAACCTGGGTTACCATAGAAACTAAAGGGCAATTGCCAAACGGGACAATTTTTTCCGACTTTCAAGAAGATTCCCTAGTGACACAAACGAACTGAACTACAAAAAATACCGTAATGTTGTTACTTCTCTTATCAGAAAAGCAAAACAGGATTAGTTAGACAAACAAACCTCGAAAATAAACTCTGGTAACACTAGTAAAATATTCTGGTGGAAACTTTGCACGTCATAATGCAAATTGTTCTCTGATTTCTACACCACTCAGAGACACCAGTATCCAGAACTATTTATACGAACCAACGAAAAAAAGCCGACTTATTAAATAAACACTTTGCATCAGATCAGACTTAGTTCTTATATTCTTCGATATATCCAAAGCTTTCGACCGAGTCTGGCACAATGGATTGCTAGCCAAGTTAAGATCGTATGGCTTTCATGGTAAACTATATGATTGGTGTGTCAGCTACCTCACAGAACGACAACAACGAGTCGTGGTTAACGGTCACCAGTCTATCGTTGAAGCAGTATACAAATTTATTATGATGTCTCATAGGTTTGGATGATTGCAGTGACATTTATGTATATGATTCTGGTCCATTGGAATTGTATTAATGGATGTCTCATAGGTTTGGATGATTGCCGTTACATTTATGTATATGATTCTGGCCATTGGAATTGTATTAATGGATGTTATATAAGTTATAATAGGTCTACAATTAACAGGCTCATAGCTGCATAGCACTATAGAGACGGTCATCCCATTTTTCCATTATTTTTCTCATTATCGTCTATTAATTACAATATTATTTTCACTCATTCTCAATATTATGATTTATTATTTTCTACTATTTTCATCATTCATACTCCGATAGTTACCATTACCTTTATCATTATTATTAGCTATGTTGTTATTTCAGTTATATTGTTCACTGTCTTCTTCTATACTCCATTGCCCACATTAACTTGTATAAATTGCCAAATATGATTATGGTAAACATTGGAAATCTTGTACATAGGGTTTATATTCTGTTTTCTTTGTAAAGTTTCACGTCAATTATATTATATCCCACTACTGTATATACGGTAGTTCACGTTTCGTTACGAACTTGTTTTCACCAATAAGGGTTGTGTGGTACAAGTCGAGTCTGCTTGACAAACGGATTAGGTAACAAAAGGCCCATCAGTTGAGGTGGCGAGACGCTACATGGGGGGTTGATCGGTTGCCGGCTATTAGCCTACCGCGAGACATCAAAGGAGCAAAGCGTCGTGACCCAGCCCTACATGTTTTGGTTTAGAAAACAGGGCGAAAAATCCCCTGAGTTCCAATCTCTTCGTTTGTGAAATATTTGTGTAAATTGTCACTAATTTTGTGGAGGTTTATTCAGTAACTTAAGGCATGCATAAATTTAGCAAGCGATTGTGGTTACAGGCATACAGAAAATATGAACTGGCTGCCCGCATGCCACGTGCCTTTTTTCAGCGGTATTGGTGGACAAACTATATGCAAATACAAACAGGTGAAATCTGCCCATCAGTGTTTGAGTTACTTACGATATCCACATGACCCCGTCAGAATAGTTTGTCAAAATGACGTCTGTAAATTCCAGTTTGATGTCATTAAAATCAACGGGTAAGTAATTTCATTTCAGTCGAGTTGACGGATCACAGACAACAGCGTCGTTATCGCAGACGTACAACCAATCAAGTCCTGGATTTATAGGTCACAGCTCTATATTTAGGTCTATGGTTGACCAAAGCTGCAACTTATTTTATGGTAGCATATTTGTATTCAACGGTAGCGCGATACTTCAAACGCTTGTCCGGAGTTTGTACATTTTTAATTAAATTTGTGTAAGCGTGGGAAGACATAGTAATGTGTGATAAGACCATGTAATTTATTACCCAATTTACGCAAATTAATGTACACAGGGTTTAATGGGTGCGTCATCTGAATGACGATGTCGATCTTTCTTTATAATTATTCGCTGGAGACCGAATATTAAATCGTCCTTTACATGTTGCCGGATCGAGTTCTTATTGCACAAAAGGTAAGTTTCTGGCCAAATAAGGCCAGTTGACAGACAACACGGGAAAGCAGGTTATAAAGCAACAATAATTGTATTGAATTGAATAGTATTAAATATCATTATTCCAAAAAGGGGTCCGTCTCGTCATCATACAGATCGAAGCAGCTGGCGTTTTCCCGTTTAAATCCCTCGAACTCATAATCGCTGTCATCAGACTCTAAAGCCTCTGCCAAAACTGCTTCGCTTGCCTTTAGTCTGTCTGCCGCTTCCTTGAGGGTACCTGTAATCCCGCATGCAGTGAATGCGTTAACAACCATGTCTTTCTTGGTGGCGATGTATTTCCAGGCATCTGAAATCCATGACAAAACAACCTGTCGGCTGGCTGTTGGGATCTTCCCATTTTCCATTTCGGGGGTCTCCTTAATATAATTTTCCCACAGCTTCCGTAGCTGATCTTTGAATGGTTTGTTGATTGATACATCCAATGGTTGGAGCTATAAAATAAAATAATTTATCAAGGGATTAGAACACTTTGTTAGCAGGCATGTTTGTAAATGGGTATGGATTAACTACGTAAAATTCTAACACATCGACTATCCAAATTTGTATCAGTATAATTTACCTTGGACGTACAGCCCCCAGGGATGATAACCGCAGTTATGTTCAGCTCGTCCATCTTTTGTCTGACCATAGAGGATGTGTGTCCCGAAAAGGAATCCAGAATGAGCAGAGTAGGTCTCTTCTGCGTATATGGGGCAACAACCACGTCCAGCCACTCAAGCATCAACTCTTGGCTCATCCAACCGTTTTCTTGCATCCGCAGGTGGATATCTTTTGGCACTTCTGCGACATCTCTTGGCCATCTCTTTCCTACAGTGACAAATATATACGTTGGAAAATATATTCTTTCGATTATTTGTGAGAAAACAAATTCTGCGTGTGTGCGTAAATGGAGTAATAAAATGTGTGTAGAAATATTACCTTTGAAAATGGCAAAGGGTGGAAGGGTCGATGCTCAATACGACCGTGAGCGACTTCTTTTCGGCCCCAGTGGAGCGGACCGGAATGCTCCTCTTTCCTCTGGAATCAATAGTGTGGGTGGGGACGTTGTCATACTGCATGGATGTCTCGTCCATGTTGATAACATAATCAAACTCGGTGTCCTCCCTCGCACAGCAAAAAGGTGCTGGTGGAAAATCCCAATTTTCTTCTCCAAGTCTTTGGGTAACTGCTGGCATACTGTAGTTTTGGCCCGTAAACTCAAATTGTGACGACTGAGGAAATGTCTCATCCATCCATCCTTGGCCTGGAAATCTAATTTTATATTAAAAAAATATATATATATATATTAGGAATAGATCCTCATTATTAATTTATTCCACGTTACAAAATACTATTTGAACGTGATTTTGGTTTAAAGAATATTTTTTGACAAAAAAAAAATAGATTGGCGAACAAGCCTCCAAATAAAACAGTAGCCTAGGCTATAATTGTATGTCCAATAAAAATTTGAATTGTAAATTGCCTTTTTCAGCCTGGTTTTACACTACAAGTTAATCTTATGTGGAAGTTTTTTATTCACCTGGCTTGTTGACTTTCTTCCTGGCATACTCTGCAAGTGCCGCTTTCGAAACTGGTAGATGATTGCCCCTCTGTTGCATAACCCAGTCTCGGATCTCGAAATCGGTCTGTGTGTCATAACTGTACGGGCCGGTCCTTCTCGCCACTCTAACGTTACCAGATTCGAACTGCTTCTTCCATGTGTAAATTGTAGTTTTCGGAATCTTCAGCATTTCCGAAGCACGATCCAAGCTGGTCTCGGCAAACAACTGGACGGCTTTCTTCTTCTGCTCCAAAGTATAACGCCTATAATTCCCACGAGGCATCGTAGAGGAAGCCATAGTCAGTGTAGTAAGTGGCACGAAATGAAAGATTTGAAGTCCAAAGACGAATGTGAGTTCAATAAAAAAGGTTGCGCTTTTTATGCAAATTTGAGTAATTTGGATTAAGGTCATCCAGACCCACCCGTGGATAGTGCCTTTTCACTCTGCAGATGGTGACAAATGAGTAATACGTCATTGGGGTGGGGGGGGGGGGCGGGTCAGGTGAGGAAACCATCCTTTTCACAGTTAATCAACAGTGCACTGATTACAGAAGCATAGGTTGAGATGTTACTGTCAAGTTTAAGCTCTCGACAGATAAATGAGTGATAGTGTTTTCTTTGATCAGGCTACCTATCATGGTAGGCCTAATAATATAGAAAGCTATTCCTTATATTTGTGTCTTGAGAACTTATTTTAATATGGACTTTTCTGTTTAGAAAAGTCACAATGATCAAAGTATGGATAATGTTTGCTCACAAATAAATCAACCAAACACGGCGGAATAAGTTTCACTTGAATACTATGATCTGTTTTCATCCGGGATCAGTGACTGTTGCTCCTTTTTTAAAATGAAAGGATAGACTATATATTGTGCGAATTCTTTTCACACATATTGGTGAATGAACTCTTACGCTTTATTACATCTACCGAAGATTATTCCGTGACCACAGGCTAGTTCTTTAGATTTCTATGTGGGTGTTAGTAAAACATAAATCAGCAACTGCAGAATCTTCCGACTAATTTTTACCCCACCAAATAAAAGTTTGAAGTCTCATCTGGGACAAAATGTAGATTGACCTTTTGCATGTAATGTGACATTAACTCCTGCTAAAGGCAAACATCGGTCATTGGTGTTTTAAACTGGGTTTCTTTTTTCAAGGTCAATCTTGTTTTTGAATTTAATACGTAAAAGTGAATACAAGGGAAACCAAAAAGAATATTCACTCAGTCAAATCGTAATCAATCAGCCAAATTCAGAATATGTTTGATTGCTTGGTTTCGTGGTTTATTTAATCCTGGTTCATTTTTCTTTTTCATATGGTGTAAACACTAAAGTATAGCCTGCCATATACATATAGCCGAAATAATGCTGAATGTGGCGTAAAAAAAAAGACATTCAACCAATCAGGCAAAGGTGGCGTCGCTTCACCAATCACCAAAACTTGTCAACACAATAAGCACATTGGCATGTAATATGGAAAGAAGACACGAGTCTGATTCAAACACTGTTTAGTGACAAAAGCATTTCCAACGTTTGACTTTCACGTTTATCCATTTAAATGTAAAAAAGTGCGGCACACAGGCACAGTTTGTAAACAGTTATTTTATAATGTAATGTATAGCACGGTATACTAATTGCTATACACCACATCATAACATAGCCGATTACAAGTGCCTGAGGTACAGTACTAATTAATAATCATTAAAAAAATCTGTGTAGCCGGATTAGGATATTATCGAAGTTAAAATGTTCTTATAACGGGTTGATTCTTTTCGATGAAATTTTGCTTTGGTATATCCTCATTTTTCCGCGTTCGGTATAGCTTTAATTGATCAATATGCATAACGACACAAAGTAGCAATGTGGGGTCTTGTAACTTAGCTCTGCTGAACTGCACATGAACAGGTTCATAACAGGTTAATAATCTTGAGCGCGGCGTAAAACACCAAACAATCAATCAATCAATCAATTAACGAGGCTTACAATACCGACAACTGGCTTCAACGACACCTGACAGTGTTAATCTTCCGGGAATGAAAACATATTGTTTTGTTAAAGAAGGCTTGCTGTGGGCACGTACGTTAGGCAATTTAGAGGTATGCGCTGATAATTAAACAGAGCACAATAGGCCTAATTTAGGCGGCCAATAAAACTTTGTAAGAACACAGCCTTTATAATTATGTAGACCTAAATGTTTTACTCGGAAATATTATATTTCCGGTCCCATGAACTGGACTGTGATTGGATGAGCGTAAATTGGACAAGGCATCTATAAATTGATGTAAAAACAATTAGTCACACAAACGTGATCGATACACCCTATACATAAATCATCATGCCCGTTTTTCGATAATCATCAGCAGTTCGTGGATACCATTCCTATCAGACAGTATGGAAACCATGTGAGAAGGAACTGTTGTACACTAAGAGAGAAATCGGAAATAAACATGACCTTTTCGCCATAGCCGTTAAACAAGGGAGGAAAGAAGTCGGCCATATGCCACGTGAGTTCGCTCGCATTTCCTGGTTCTTCATAAGATCCGGTGGAACAATACAGTGCGAGATAACATCGACACGTAAAAGAAGATCTGATCTTAAACAAGGCGGATTTAAAATTCCCTGTGACTACATATTTGAAGGCAGGTCATATTATACCGACAAACTGGAAGGAATGCTGAATAGAGCTAAGAAAGAAGCGATCGTAATGTCAAGGCGCTAGTTGAAACAACAACAACAACATTTCCAAAGGCACTTTTCAGAGCCAACAATCTTTCCTGAAAGAGACTTTCAATTTTGCATTTTGTTTACTTTATAATACAGTTCTCCCATACAGCATTTAACTTTTGAACTCTGGCTTAATCTATTAAGGCTTTGTCTCCCGCTGGCGGATTACCGGACAGTCTTCCTACCCTGCCAGCAGGTGGCTAAGTACCAAGTCGTTTGATGACTTTCCCGGTTCGAAAAAAACGTAGTACGAAACAAACAGTGAACTACCGTACACATTATAAGCTTAAAGCTTAACGTGTATGTTTTATATAAAAAAAAGAAAGTGTAATCCCAAAATAATGAGAATACAAATAAAATACAAACTGCGTCACACCCAGTGGGTTATTAGTTTGGTTGATGACATGAATAGTTATTCATATCTTTTTTTATCATCTTTTTTAGATTGTATGTGGATGGAACTACACAATGGTCCTAACTCAAAAAGGGTCTATATATTCCTGGGGTGGGAATGACTATGGTCAGCTTGGAACAGGAGACAAAACTGGCTACAATCATCCAAAACAAATCCTGATCGATGAAAGGTATGTTGGTACGACTTACCATATTTATCTAATTACGTTTAGAAACACGTACTATAATTTAATTATTTCCCAAGAATCACATACTAGGGAGTTTGGTAGTCATACAACTCTCTTGCTGGGTGTGTATCTTTTCGGGTGGAAGTTTGACTATTATCAATGTCATTAGCTCAATAATCCCTGAGTAGAAATATGTTTCACTATCAATGATATGTTCAAACATCAGTGAATTGACTAACACTTAATGTATTATGTAGGAGAGAAGATATGACCATACATGTTAAAGTAGAGGATTTAGCTTATACAATACACTTTATTTTGAACACAATATTTACCTTTTTATCAAACAACTTTCATATTTTTCACCTTTTTCTGTCAAGAGCTATCACTAGGAGTTTTCTATTAAAAGCGAACATATTTTGTTTATCAGCATAAACAGATTTATTAATAGATTTGGGCATATTTATACAGCAACTCGAGGACATAAATACACATTTCCCTAAAACACACATTTAAGCATAATAAAAAATATATTTCTGCCAATCAGGAAGATACTGTATCATAAATAAAAAAGGTGTACCTATTATACTAACTATATAAGTATTCCCTTTAATTCACTGCTGTTTTGACCGTTGGGTTTGACAGACTCTAAATTGGATAATGATCTTTCAGACTTTAAATTATATTACTTCAAATCGAATCGACGAAATATAACGGAATTTTGAATTACAGTACCGTCGACCTTAGCCGGCAAATTTTCGGATGACCGACTCGATAGACGGCTATCGATAGCTATCGCGTGAGTTTGACATAGCCTATTGACATGTTAAATACGAGTCCGCTATCGAATGTAGTCCGCCATAAAAGTTTGTCCTGTCTGTTTAATTTTATGTTTTTTTGAATTGGTTAGGGCTATTATACTCTCTTGATATACATCCGGTTCAATTTTACTAACATTGTATACCAAATTATAATTTAATCTTATTTTTCTAACTCAGCAGACCAACGGTCGTTGTTGTACCGTCGGACAGTCAGGCAAGGGTGTTTACATGGATTCAAGCAGAGAGCTGGCCTATATCTCCTCTTCACACCAGACGTGTCACATTATAACTACTCACCGATCAACCCCTGTCGTGTTACGTGATCATCTTACTGTCTTGATTATTTCAGTGCTTCAAATAAATCTCTGTGAATTGTCTTGTATATACATGTATGTAATATCAGAAGTCCCTTGATAGGCTTCTGGTAATATTGATCCTTTTTTATGTTTCAATTTAGTTTAGTTTATTGCAGGAACAAGCAACACAGATAACATAAAAAGATTTAAAACTGATTTAAAAAACGGACATTTAAAATAAATTCCATTTTACTCATACACCTCCGGTTGCTTTGAAAATACCAAAGCTGGATATATTTAAGAATACTTTTTTTTTAAACACCAGACAACACTGGTAAAGATATAGCAATATTTTTCAATTATATATGTCACTGTACTAGTTTTTGAATTAGTCATGATAGTGACGTAATATACCAACTCAAAACTATTGCTTTACATTTAGAAAAAATACTCAGAATGTATAGTGCGGTATAACACAACAAACAACCAATACATTTAACACACTATAATATACAAGTAAATTTAATGAAAATACATGAAGCCTACATCGATTAATTTCTCATTTTTGAAATACACGTTATCTTTTTTTCCTGCTTGTTATTTTCAAGATGTTGAACTTAAATCATTGATTAGTATATTCAATGAAGTCAAGTTTTTTACTGATTAGGATTAAATGGCTTGTCATCCTGCTGGGGTGTCCTTGTACAATAACAATAAATTAACCCAGCTAAGAGGTAGGGGGATGGGTAGTCTTTATATATTCTTCAGCCAGTAAAGAAATTTCCCCGGGATCCTAATCTACATGTATCTAACAACTGATTAATAGCCTGAAAGTTACATTGTACAATCTGTAAGCTGATCTTTTGACCATTGTCTTGCCGGATATCCCTGACTGAGTGTTTCTCAGACACAAGCGCTTATTTTACATATAAAGCACCAAATGTCCGTTGGTTGTCAATACATTTATTCAGTTTCCGTCCTCTTCACTTCGTTCATTCATCTCTTCGTTTTTCCAAAAGACACTTCACTGGGTCTATCCAGCAAACATCTGAGCTATCGTGATTTTCCAGTTTATTAGCAGATATTCTTGATTTAAATCACTCAACCGATTCCGATATGTCACTTAGAGTTCAATCAAAAGGTAATTTTATTTTCTCTGCCTATATATTTGTCTCGGCACTTTTGGTTGATTGATTGAACTCTCCCACCACACTAAAGATTTTTCATTTATATTGCGGCGTTGCCAGGTTTAGCGAGGGAGGAAAATGTGTAGGCTCTTTAGGGGAATGCTATTCGTTTTAAGTTAACGTAAATAAAGAATGTCACTCTCACATAGATACAAATTTATCTGATTCTGCTTTTTTTTTATCTGATTGATGTAACAATATATTCATTTTATGTTACAGTTGGCAAATATGCTTTTATTAAGTTTGTATGTGATGGAAAGATGCTACATCTAAAGACTGCCCAATTGATGGGAACGGGCCCTTTTAAAGTCGGAATGAGAGTTTACGCTCCATGGGAAAAGAAAAAAATGCCAGCTACTATTTTAGGCCTTTCCAGTAAGTGTGATGTATAAACAAGCGAAAAGCTACATAGAGAAATTCATATTTGAAAATTTGTTAATTCTTTATGGTAAGGCTGAAAGTTTTCTCAATACCACAGTTTTCTGTCAACAGATGATTTTACTGATCTCTTGGACGAAGAAAGACGTCTTATGCAGCGTGAACGAAAATCAGAACACAAAGCGCCCTGTTCTTGGAAATGGTAAGCAGTTTTACATTTTCATACAGCATTCCTACAACCTTAATTGATAAAAACTTTATAAATTGTTATTGGTTCGATTTTAATTTCAAATGTATCTCTTTAGTTTCAGGTACTCAAACCAAAGAACAGCGACCTGTGAAGCGTCTTACGACCGCAAAAAAACCCATGAAACAGGTGAGGTCTCAATATTCTAGTAACAAAACAATGTGGAATTTGGTATGCAAGAAATTCTTTTAGAAGACCTTTTTATCAATATACAGTTATTGAGAACTTCTCATTTCATTACAGAAATCTCAAGCAATTGAATTTGACCAACTGCCGCCCGCATGTGAAGAGAGTCAACAACCATTTAACAGTTTTGTTACTTCAAATCTACCCTCGTCAGTTAACCGGATCCTCACACCATTACCCACCGAAGAAGTTCCGTTCCGCGTAATCCTCACCAAGATGGAAGAGCTGCAGTCGTACTTGGAACGTGTGGAAAGGAAAGTTGACCATCTTCTTGAATCTAGACAGCAGGAACAACAGATACCTACCATGGCAGCGAAACGACGCCGGACGATAGGCCTAAAAGTTCAGATGATGCCAGTATTGACCATCTCCTGTTGCACCGAAACCTGTGGAAGTAACCCATGTCCCCGGACCCGTGGAGCCTTCTGCACCTGCCCCATCTACTTCAGCGCAAGTCCCAAGAGAAACTACATCAAGCAAGCAGTCTGTGTTCCCGAAAGAATTAGCCACTGAAGCGCACCCAACAACTAAAGCATCTACTTCAGCGCAAGTCCCGAGAGAAACTACAACAAGCCAGCAGTCTGTGTTCCCGACAGAATTACCCACTGAAGTGCAACCAACAACGAACGCCAGGCCCATCATCTATGTGGAACCGGCTGTAACTGAGCCTCTTCCGGACTCTGTCTAAAAGATTCTGGAAGTTACGCCCTTGCCAGCTGGAGAAGTTAGCCATAACGCCCGAATCAATTACCTCCATCTGCAGCTTAGATCTTCCGGAGCCAACGAAAGATTTTGCCATGAACAATGACACTTTGATGGAAATTCGAAAGAAATCGCATAGCTCTCCGCATTTTGCCAAGAATTTGTTATTTCAAGGATTTACTTTGGGCGAATTATATAACAGAAACGCAACTGGTAGGAACCCCAACGGGGCCCAACACACGAAAGGACCTTTAGACGCAAGAAAGTTTTATGAACTGCTACGGCTTACAAGAATTTTCTTCCCGTCTGATAACCTGGAGAAACAAGTAATCAATGGACTGAATTCCAACTTAAGATACCTTTTTAATGTTCGGCTTAATGTTCCATGGCTCCCTAAATTTGAGATATAGATTTCAATAAAATTTATTTCAACCGCCGGCAAATGCCATCAATGTACATGCTGTCATGGGTTATAATATAATATATGATGCAATGCTTTATTTAGTAACAGAATATTTATGTGGATATGTTATTGCATTTTAATAAATTTTATTTACATTCACTGCAAATCTTATGGGTTTTGTACAAAGGTTTAAATGTCTATGTTCCATTCAATAGCCAGTGGCTGCTCCATAAGCAGAAACGACAGCCGGAACGACTTTTCTCAGGTGTGATATATATCGCCTACAATCTGCTGGGGTCAGCCCTCCCCAGAAGGTAAGAATTCCCTTTACCAAATCGTCTTTATTCCTTGGTTTAGCTGTGTGGCGTATATAGTATTTCATGGCCCCCCATACTAGTTCGATCGGGTTGAGGTCAGGAGATTCGGGTGGGGAGACCATTACATCAACGTTATTTGATGCCATCCATGCCTTTGTTGACTTACTGGTGTGCTTCGGGTCATTGTGTTGGTACAAACGATGGCCATTGGGATACGCTCTCGCTATAAAAGGCTAAACAAACAAACAAAAATGTATATTACTTTAAACCCTTTGCCTCGCTACAAAAGATAATGGAAATGGAATATGGCAAAAGACGACTTACCAACAAACACTTCTTTAAAATACCCTGATAGACCTCACTATCCATCTTCCCGGTGAAGATATATATCTGTGTTGCTCCACTACATGAAATCCCGCCCCAAACGTGAACCTAAAATTAAAGAAAATAAGATTGGGTATAAATTAGCTAGTTTAAACAAGTTTACACAAACATAAGAGATGAATAAGAATTGTTTTTGGGATAAATATTGATAATTAGCTAACCTGATAGGGATGTTTTGGTACTCCTTGTAAGCGTCTACGATGTCCACGACGCCGAAAGCATAACGAGACGTGTGACTCCGTTTTCACTGTACATTCATCGGTGAATATCACATTTTCAAACCTTTCTTCTCTCGTCATCAAATCAATGCAATAGAAAAGCCTCTTCTCTCTGTTGACGTCACGAATTATCTGGCAGTACTTTGTGCTTGTTGCCGTCCATCCAAGTTTCTTGCGTGCGTCTTTCACTGTCGTGACACTGACTTCTATTCCAAATTTGTCCCCAAGCTTCTTCACAAGTTCTGGTGCCGTTGTTTCCATATTTTCTTCCATAGTTCTGTCAATGAATTCCAAATGGACCTTTTTAAGAATTCGCTTTTCCGGGCGTGACCGCCTCGTGTCCTTGCCAGAACTATTCAACATATCCCTCTCCTTCCTAAGAATGTAACATTTTATGGCTCTTGCAGTAATAGCTATATTTTCTTCAGCAAGAATTGATTTCCTAATCTGCAGAGGTGAAAGTCCAGCTTCTGTTAGTCTATCAATTCTCGAGCGATGGTAAGCTGAAATACGGGTAATCTTCACAGGTTCCATGGTAGCTTAAGATATGTTTCGTTTGTTGAAGAGCTAGGTTTTTATACAGAATAAAGAAACCAGACTCAAAAGACGTGTCATTACTGAGTAACTTTCAAATCTTGTCATTTATTACTTATATTAATAGGATTTGGGTTTTGAAACCCTACTTAAAGTGGCTTCTTGATTAAAAGTAAAACCACTCTGCAGGTGGTTACCGTTAATCTCCCACACTCTGTCATCCAGTTGACCCTTATACCCGTTTGTCTTTATGGTGAACATATAAATGTAAATCACTACATTTTGAAAATCCAACGAAAAAAGAAGCGTTTTAGACTAAAATAAATGCACTTAAATTTTCGAACCTTTGGACATATTACGGATAAGTCGTCTGGAAGTTGTGTGGCATAAAACATGTAAAATAAATCATTATTCGGTACTAAAAAGTTTATAATAGAGCAATTTACAACAAAAACACTTTCCAAGATCTAAAGTAGTAAATACAAACATAAAAAACGCTATCAACATGAACACATGTATAGCTATACTACGGCATGTAATTTTAAAGATTTACATCGCTGTCAACCACAGTGGAAATGTAATGTAAAGTAAAAAAAAAAACTAAAAAATATTTGTGCAATTTATGCAAACAGTTTTGATACGTTTTCATTATATTTTTTTATTTTGTCAACCCAAAAATAACTTCCGTATTCTGAGCCTCACTTTCGGGTTTTATTTCAAATAGGCTGGCGTACTTTATAGGCCTACCTAAGTAAGCCATAACTGTTAAAGACTTGTATCTTTTGTTTCATAAATCTATTAGTGAGTATAAGAAAACACATGCAATTCAAGCGATTGAGTAAGTGGATTAGATTGAAGACGTATCGGTTGTCACTACAGAGCTAGCCACACGCTGTGAGTGTGAATACGGCTGCCGGGTCGAGAATACACACCTCTCCATGTGGCACGGACTACTTGCAGATCGTGATATTACCCTCCGCTGACAAAGTCTCATCCAGCTGTGAGAATTTACGATAATTCAGGCAAGTTTACGCGATTTTCTCGCATTGGCAATTGCCGGCTAAGGTCGACGGTACTGTAGTATAAGGTTACCATTGAAGTAATATAGCATCATAAAATTGTCTGTGTTTATGTCTGTCTGTCGTCATCGTATTTGGAGACAATCTTAACCAGGGAGGAACCCTTAGTCAAAGATGACATCTCAACAAGGTTCTGTGATGCGTTTCTTAGCCATCTCCAAAAGTTAAGATAATAGCAACTCTAAGAACCGCCCAATAATTTCACAATATATGTATTGAGAAGGTTTTATACTGTAGAAAACCCAATACTGTTGTTTAGAGTTCAAATTCGGCGTCGATTCAGTTTTGGTTTTGGATCAAATTAACCTGAAGCACATTTTTGTGTTCAGTAATTCCTTGTGTTAAGCCCTAATCATTCATTAAGCTATTCCTGAAAAACAAACTGCCAGTGTCTTTATTTGATTGACAGGTTTTATTCTCTCAAAGAGAACGAACGCACAACATATGATGTCCGAGTACAATACCAAAGGTACATGTATAATAACACCTTTGAACGACCAATATATCTTTCGGCTTATAATCACGCTTTGAGGATGTTGTTCGACTTGTATGGCATTGACGTCATCTTTCTGTTGTAGGCGCTGTGACATGCCTCTTTTTCATTGTGTTAAAAACGAAATGAACGTGATTCTGACGTCAGATTGATCCAAAAACTCAAAGTAGCGTCATTTTGCCATACACGTAGGCTTCTAACGCAACCAATAGTGAGGTTTTAGTTGTTTCATGGTAGTAATGCGATCTTTTGATAATCATTTGAACAATAAGTCTTTATAAAGTGCGATTGATACACTCGTTGATGTAGAATGATGACCGACAGACAAAAGTGCGCCCGGCAAAGATCAGCACCCCTCATCTAGTACCTTCTTATGAAGTCTTTCTTATTGGATAGTTTTTTATTGGGTATTCGGAGGTTAAAACAATAACCATACAATGCATTTAAGCGGTAAAATCTCGGATTTTCTGACTTTCCGTTTAGCTTGGTTAAGGAAGCAAAACAGAAAGAACATAGAGCGAAGTTAAATAAGAATTCCACAGTTTAAAATTACACCCGGGCAAAATCGTTCTACAAAACGCACTATTCTCTCGTTTTTAAATTATTTGTGTTACGCTAATGAGTAATGCAACTCTCAGTCTGAGTTAAGTAAATTGGTAAACCAGTACACGTAGATTTGAAACACATGGTCTTTATAAAATCCCAAACCCCATTGATTGATGCTCAATGTCAAAATTGTTGTACCCATGTTGAATCGTGTGTCAACGTTTTTTACTTGGAAGCAGAAAGGAAAGCCTTCGCGACCTTTCACACTTGGGGAAAGGTACTGTCTTTTAAACCGAATGATTGTTTTAAGCATGTTAACTCTTGGTATAAAATAATCAGACTACTTCCCATTCACCCACTCTAGTTGGGGTGTGACATGACATAATCTTACAGAATGCAGTTTTTAGACATGATTGTGACACTTAAGTTGACAGTTTTAAAAACCGAAAATAATTAATATCCTATAAACAGTTCAAATATTGTGACACTTAAAGGGGCATGAGCTGCCAAAATGTTGATATTTTGACGTTAAAACAGAATGTTGAAATTATTGGCTATTTTTCTCAAGCCGTATAATTCAGAAGCTTTTTAGTGCTTCTCGTCTCAAAAATGTACGATAATGTATGGTTTTGAACTAACTTTGGCCTAGAATGAATGAATGGTCGTCCCGGTTATTTAAATTTTGTTTACTTTCGAACGCGTTTTCGGTTCGTACAAGCCACATACTGTATGGATTTTTCTCATTCCAACGCCAATCATTTAGTTTTTCGAAGGGCTTCAAAGCCTCTTACTGTTGTGACGATTAAAAATTATGAAAAAAGTGTGAATTTCGGCAGCTCATGCCACTTTAAGTTGACAGTTTTAAAAACAGAAAATAATTATTATCCTATAAACAGTTCAAATTTAGAAATTGAGACATTTATGACGGGTGATATTAGTTATGCCCCTGTCGAGAACTTTGTGATAGTCTCTATCACGACAAGATGCTTATTACCCATTTTATTTTAGCAAATTTGCATGACATTTGATGATTTACTTTTTTGTGAAATAACTTTTTTGAACTGGTTCTTAAAAATATACACATTTAAAATTGAAAGGGGTGAGCGTGTAAATGACCTCACCAATTCACAACGATTTTCCATAACAATTTAGTCTTTTAAAAATCCTTTTTGCAAATGAAAAATGATTAAAATTCGACGATTTGGGTGAAATATGACCATTTCTAGATCAAAGGTCACAGTTTCTGTTTTTCAGCTTATGAAAATCGATCTTGGCTTCAATAGGCCTACTTAGAGATACATTTTGTATTTTAATGTATGAGTTATTTGAATATTGGATAAAAACCAATGGAGAATTATAATACACACTGATTGAAGTTGTTTGCGTGTTTTACCCGGATTAACCAATTTTGAAAACACGACAGTTTGCCTGTGGACGTTTTGACCACGATGTGTCAGTATGGTATGAATGAACTTTTTTGTTGTCAAGGATGTTATATATGTAGATCTATTTGAAAATAAAAAGGAAAAGCCTTAAATAGCCATATTTTAAACCGTTGGCATTGTAGCAAATGGGAAATCAGGCTCACTCACACGAAATGTTGTATATTATGTTACATGAAACAGACTCAGCTGCAGTCAGCAAACTTTCGCTTCATGTCAACATGTATCTTTTCCTCCATATACTGTTATATTTGAAGAGTAATTACAACTTGCAGTGGGATTCAAACTGATAACCATTTCTTGATTTCACCTTATATGTGTGCTAACATATAAGTAAATAGAGAAGATGTGTAAACGCAGACATAGTTTCAAGTAGGAGTTAACACTTTGATCGTCGTTTAAATGAAATTCTTATAAAACATCCATAATAACGAAATAACCGGATTAGTTTTAAACGTTGGTTTAAATAACCAAACGCATTCCAACCCAAACTAATATAATGTTTAGATTTTAGTTCAGTTATATTTGGTGACCATTCATTCTCACATGTATTATTGCATGTCTATTCCCTCTTTTGTCTTCAGGTTTATACAGATAGCAGCGGCTCATGATTCTGAAATCTCAGCCGGCCTTGCTGATACAGGGAGGGTGTATATGTGGGGTGATGATAAACATACCTCTCCTTATCTCACAGAGTATACAATCATTGATGAAGTGTTTGCAAACATTCCAGATAAACCTTTCACTTGGAGACTATGTTCTGTAGGTAAGTTTTAAGGAGAAAACAAACATGGTGACATATGCCATTTGTGTGGTGTGCAAATAAAGACTATTACCTTGTTATGTATGTCCAATATGTTATGTAATTAATATTTAAACCAAATGAACACTAAAACACAGGGGCACAGGGAAAATACCCTTGATTAAAATAGCCATACAGATAAGTTTCTTAAGTAGTAAGGAAACTCCGTAAATATTCATGGTGTAATCTCAATATTTCCACTTTATTTAAGTCATCGTCAGGATAATTATGAGTACATCAAAAGGCAGTGTAGAAAAGACAGAATACAAGGATGACCATATTCAGCAATGTGAAAACTTCAAATTCATTGAAAGTTTACTTAATATACCTTCAAACATAAACAACCTGAAACCTATCCCAATTGAATCATAGCCCAAAATACCAAAGTAATTGATTTATTAAACAACTGGAATGAGTTATTATTTAAGGAAACTCTCTCTATCAGGAGATTAAAACCAGCCCTCAATCACGGAATTATGGCTACAAAAGAACTATTTATTTCGTTAATCTCTGTTATAAGTTAATACAATATACTTTATTCTAAATTGCCACCTATCACCAGAAGAGAGCTTATAATAATCCTTTTTTAAAACTCATTTGTTATTATTATCTTTTCAAGATCTGTTACCATTTCTATTGCTTATACATAATACATATATGATTTTAATTAATTCTGTTAATTTATCAATTCTATTTTTTTTCTCTCTTCCTTCTTTTTGCTCATTACAGATATATATATCTTTATATACATACAAACATGTATTTTTTCAAGCTTTACTAATTATTACTGTGAATGTTTGCATAGTCCTAGCAGTGATTTCAGTGACATATGTTTACTTAAAAGCACACTTGCTGCGAAAATCCAGAACATTGTTTACATAAAAAATATTGGGCGGTTTTCTGTATTTTTCCCAGACAGAAGAAGTTATGAACTTTCTATTTTTACCAAAATTTTTGGTTTAATTTTAGTGGTTTTTAATTATCGTAAGATGTAAATTGGTTTTCTTAACAAATGTGCAACAGGCTAAGGCAAGTGGGCCTTTAATTTATTAGCCTGGCTTGGTATTATGACTGCCTTTTAGGACCCTGATTTATTGTGACAAAATTTTAATCTCCCATGCCTCCTTAGTGTCAACCATCCTTGTATTCTGTCTTTTCTATATAAATGCACACTGTCTTTTAATGTACTCATAATTCTCTTGACATTGAGTTAATTAAAGTTGATATATTGGGATTACACCACGAATATTTATGGTTAAAGTGGCATGAGATGCCGAAATTCACACTTTTATCATAATATCTGATCGCCACGACAGTAAGAGGCTTTGAAGGCCATCGAAAAACTAAATGATTGGCGTTGGAATGAGGAAAATCCAAACAGTATGTGGCCTGTATGAACCGAAAACGTGTTCGAAAAGTAAACAAAATTTAAATAACCGGGACGACCATTCATTCATTCTAAGACAAAGTTAGTTCAAAACAATGCTTTATCGTACATTTTCGAGACTAGAAGCATAATATTTCATTACGTTGAAGGCAAACAAGAGTTAGGTTTTATTCATTAGAAGTAAAAAAATGTATTTTTATGGCTCCTTTTGGTGGTCAAAGGGGTATGTTATTTAACATAATTATAGGATTACCCAAGACTTCAGCAATTCATTTACACTTAAATTCAAAGTATATGTAGTAATAATACAAATTTTCGATCTGATCAACAGTGCGCCTGTATTGATATCTATGTCTTCAGAAATATTTGAAATCACTGTAAGAAATGTTTTACCATGGATAATGGCTGGCTGTGAAAAGTTAACGCCCCCCCGGGCCCCCCCCCCCCCCCCACCACCCGGAAAGTCTGGGAGATTGTTGGCAAACTGATGTTGGAGAAACGACTGTGATATTAAGAAAAGGCAACATTCTGGGGATAAGAAATCACCATTAATGGCAATAAGCTATACAGTTTATTCACGATATCCTTATGTGATATGTGAATCCTTAAGAGCACATTTGAGAAAGGATTGGCAGAAACATTCAAGCCAGTACAAAATCTGCAGGAATTGGAAGCCGATTTATATCTATATTGGAGGCAGTTACCCATTCAACAGATCTGATGTCTCACCGGAGGGTTGAGACGCATGCTGGAAGCTAATGGAGGCTATACACGCTATTGACCTTCTGTTCTAGGGATGTGTTCTGCACACTCAAAGTAACATTTTTACTTCAATATGTTCGCCATGTGAAGCCAGATGGACTCTGAAGTTTCATACTTACAAGCATCTTTTTTTTGTTAAAATGCACTTTTGATTTGGCCACGATATCCTGAATACATTGTATAGCTTATTGGCAGTAATGGTGATTTCTTATCGCCCGAATGTTGCCCTTTATGAAGACAATCGTTTCTGCAACATCAGTTTTTGAACAATCTCCCTACACCAATGATTTTATCGGTCGGTGGCTGCAGACTTTCCAGGGGGGTGCTTAACTGTTTTCTTTGTGTATATTTTACAGTTACGGTTACAAATCTAAATGAATGCCAAGACGATGTGATGCATTTGTTTCGTATATTTAACATATTGTATGGCTCTCGCTATGTTTAGGAATTTATATTTTTGAAAACTCTTCATTCTTCCAATCATGTCTACTGATGATGTGTTTTGTATTGCTTGTAGAAAGGGGCGTCCTCAAGCCAAATCGTAAGCATATAGGAATACAGACAGACATAGACAGTATAGTAAGTAGCATAATGTAGCTATCTATTGATGAATATGTTTTAAGACGCTTCAGAAAGTTTCAAGATTAATATAGTCTACTCATGACGATTATTGACTTTCGAAATTTAGGTAACACTCGATTGATGATAAATATTTTATTAATTTGTGTACTGATTTCCATATATCTTTCTCTGTGTTTTCATTGGAAGTGTTTTAAAGAATTTGAAAAACTAAGAGTACATCTAGATGAGATAGAGAAAGAGAGGGGTATATCAATCAAAGACAGGGAGAGCCTAAGGAAGGAGAATGAAACTTTGAGTAGAAAACATGAACTTCTCAGTGAGGAGAATAGAGTATTATGTCAAGAGAAAGAAATATTACTCAAGCAAATTAAAATCTTGAGAAGAGAGATTGAATTACACTCGATTGATGATAAATATTTTATTAATTTGTGTACTGATTTCTATATATCGTTTTCTGTGTTTTCATTGGTAGAGTTTTAGAGAATTTGAAAAACTAAGATTACAACTAGATGAGATAGAGAAAGAGAGGGAGAACCTAAAGAAGGATAATGATACTTGGAGTAGAAAACATGAAATCTTATTTAATGAAAATCAAGACTTACGTCAAGAGAGAGAAGTATTACGGCAGCAGAATAAAGCCTTATGTAAAGAAATGGAATTAATTCGGACAGATCAAGCTCAGCTATCAGGTTGGTTTATTTCAGTGATACACTTTACCAACAGGTCATAATGAAATGCTAGTCTTTTGAAACCAAACATATTAAGCTATATACAGACTATATTATTGATGTATTTTAGAGTCATGTGCTGCTAGAAATAGAGAACATTTCAAAGAAACAGAATTAGACAACTCTTTGTTATTTTTGTCCAGAAGTACCTAATAAGAGATTTGTTCATTTATTGATCTAAGATATATACGTTAAAGTAGCTTCTGTAAGCAACAAGGACTGGAAAACATACTCATACATCTGCTATTTGAATTGTGGCCTTAATTGGCACTTGTTTTCGATTCGTATGGGAATGTGACATTATAGAATATTTTTATTTCAACAAAATATTTAAATGTTTAAAGGCACTTTAAACGATTGACTTCCTTTGGTGATCGAAAATTATGGAAAAATCTATTAGGTGGATAGATATGTACCTTCACAAAATAAGAAACGAATTGACAATTTTCAACCCTTAACACGGTTTCATAAATGAAGTATTTGCAAAACATATTTACAATTTTCTGACTTGTGTGTTCTTTATTTTACAATAATACAGTAATATGTGTTTTGTTTAAAACGCAATCGGTCTTTATGGTGCTGAGAATCCAACATTTCTGGTAGTGTGCAACTCCAACCTTTTGAAACAGATATATGAGATAACGGTTTGTTTTCTTTGCTGAGTGTCAAAATGACCACTGTCCTCTTCAAATGTAAGGAACCTGGCCACACTTATTTGTCGAATGGTTTAAATAAACAGTGATCTAATTAATTTATGGCATAATAATAAAGGACCTGTAAATATTGATCTGTCATTGTCAACCGATGGATCTATAATCTCTAATATAGAAAAAAAAGATAAAACACCAGGTATTTTCGAGGATAAAACCAATGTCACGTGATACACACCAACTTTAATCTACTATTCATGGTTTCACTCGGACGACCTATGTGGGATGGTTGCCAGTTACCAAAGGAAGGTCGTGGGATTCCTCCGGGCATAGAGCCCGGTTTCCTCCCACAATAAAACTGGCATGCCGCCATATAAGTGAAATAATCTTGACCGCGGCGTAAAACACCAAACAATCAATCAAACTATTCATGGCGGAAAAGTCAGAATATTTACTTAGGTTTTCGGCTGTACATGACGGCACAAGACTTCTCAAAACTTGGACAAGGTTTACAGAAACTATCTTTGTAACCCATACAATCACAATGATGGCTGTCTCTGTTAAATCCATCATAGATGAGGGTAAACTATAAAAATGATTCATCTCAACCAATCAGCAATAACCCTAACGTATCACACGAATCAATTCGAGGAAATGCATCATGACCTCTAAACATTTCAAAGTCAATATATTTATTAAGGAAGCTGGTACTGACATATACATGTAGAAAAGGCCAATATTTATTGGAGTTTGATATTGAATCCCTATTACATCACACAAGACACAGATGTTTCCAACCCACAAACACATATAATTATTCATGCGAATTTCCCAGAATAACCAAAGTCATCTAGTACACAAATTACTTCTCATTGATTTATTTGATATTAAAGTGGTTGCGTAAATGTTGATATTTTGACGTTGAAACAGAATGTTGACATTGTCGGTTATTTTTCCGAAGGCGTTTAATTCGGAAGCTTTTTAGTGCTTCTAGTCTCGAGAATGTACGATAAAGTATTGTTTTGAACTAGCTTTGGCTTAGAATGAATGAATGGTCGTCCCGGTTATTTAAATTTTGTTTACTTTTCGAACACCATTGTATAGGTCACACGCTGTAGGGATTTTCCTCATTCGAACGCCAATCATTTAGTTTTTCGATGGCCATCAAAGCCACTTACTGTGATGACGATCAGAAATTATGAAAAAAGTTTGAATTTCGGCAGCTCATACCGCTTTAACTAAACGCTTTTTATGATGGTAAAGAAAGGATTGTTTGAGTCAATGTTATATTGTTTTTTTTTATATTTATTCTGTTTTTAGAGAAGAGCAAAATCGACGAAAATAACTTCTCTAAGACATCGACATATAGTAGCAAAACACAAGAAGAGGGAGGCGAAGAAAATGACGTAGGTATCAAATTGCATATGTCCTTTTGATCACGTCTCAAATTTTAAAATAAACACAATTCAATAAGGGTAAGTCCACGGTAAATGACAAAATAATAAAGGTATCACTATGCCCAAGTACCACATTACGGTTGGAATTGTTCAAAGCATAGTTTCCAACTGTAATGTTGTGGTTTCTCTTTAGAAACATTTGCAATATTGGGTCGATCAGAATGTAATAACAAGAGATTAATTCACATGATTTTAATAAATCTTTTAGCTATTAAGATCCCTCTGATGTTTTCTTTTTACATTTAAGGCTACATTGTAAAGATAACAAAAAAACGACAATTTCTCTTGCTTCATTAAAACTGACATATATCTGATAAAACACATAACTGACCAACATCTTGAGTAATTAATGCAACCCATATTCTTCCTTGTCTCGTTCACTCACCGGAAAAGACATCTGCACCAATGTTTTTGATATATTATGATCTAAAGAACAATTTTACATACATTTAAACCGTTAAGGAGAAGAAAACAAGAAAGCGATTTAAATACAATACATACAGGTTATAATGGTAACAAACAAATATATCAGCAGGTTTTTATACTGTATCATGCCACTATGCACAAAACAAGTATTAGTATTGGAAAAGTGCTATTTCGGGACTTAAAACACTTGAACAATTAGATGATGAATGGAGGAGGGTGTAGCTGGTTTGTAGTTTTGTCCCCATATGAGCTAAACTGCTGTATGTGAAATTAATCTTCAAATCAATTCATTTAGCAGTTTAACAAAACTAATTTATTTTACTGATATGCTAACACACCTGTAAAGTGCATGTTTGTAGCTGATGTTGTTGACTTACTAACGGTGTTGTGTTTTGCAGTTATTGGCTAAGGAAATTGATGGATTAAAACACCAGATACATCAGTTAGACAATGAAGGTAAAGCGTTGAGAAAAGAGATGGAATCAATGAAAGCAAATCTGGCTCGACTAACTGGTTAGTGGAGATTTTTAGGATAACTCCTTTTACTTCGAATATACTGACAAGAGAATAACGTTTTAAAGCTTTGATAGAAGATGGATAGGGAATTTCTTATATTGGAAAGCAATTGAATATAATGGAAGTTCTGTATGAACTAACGTTATTTTTGTGATGAAGTCTGAGTACAGATAAACAGTACTTGATGAAATGACGTTTTACCATAGAGTAAAAAATATCTCACTCCTTTATCGACGATGCCAGTTACAATGAGGGTGTTACAAGGCTCCTTAATAAAGGACATCCGACGTTCAGTGCACACCTAGCAACCACATAGAATGATTTACCGATCGAGTCATATAGGTCTTCAATACTCCAATTGAAGAAGCATGTAACTAGAAAAACGTGTGGCATATAGTGAAATATTACAATTTAGTACATACATGTTCTTTGCAAAATTATAACTTGTGTTGTCATTTTAAACACATTATATTAAGGCAATGTAAGTTTTCAATATATAGTTTTAAAAGTTGTCCGAAATGTTATTATTTGTAGATGAAAACTCACTCAGCCAAATTGATACCTCCGAGGAATCAATTTCTGGATCACAGTATCATAGTATTCGGTTTGGTGAATTACATCGTAAGGTGCATCAGTTTGGGAGACAACTGGAATTATTTAAGGACGAGTTTGATCAAGTAACAGGTTTGTTCAAGTTCATATTCAAGTATCTTTATACAAAATAATCTGAAACAAAATCAGGGAGAGTATTGCGTAATTTCTTCAACCAGGGTGAATTCACAAAACTGTAATTTAGCAACTACCTAACACGTAACTTTATTCTATTAACAGCTCGAGTAGAAAGTAGCATCTGACTTATATTGTATTGTATCTAAATACTCAAATCAAAACATTTCATACCTTTACTCGAACCCCAGCAGTAAATTATAAGAGCTTATGTCTAATATGTAAATGTTTATTCTCAGTTGATGTAAAACATAAAATAAATCACGATTGTGTCTAATTTTCAAACAAACGTTTTTGCTTTTGTGTTTTAGATGGAGAGACACTCAGTCAGAACAATTTATCTAAACAAGCAAGCTTTGAAGTTAAAAAACAGGCCGGTAAAGATTGTACGGTAAGTATCGTTGAGATGTAAAATAAAGTATTCAATTACATGACGTGGATTTATTTTTCTTGTGTTGTAGCGTTATGAATTGCCATGATCCTTCCAATGTCAGATGGGTGGCACGAACAAGCAGTACAAAATGTAACTGTTTTTATCCTATAAAGATATAAAAGCCTTTTTAAATCTCTTAATATCCATCAAACGGAATAATTCGGAAAAAATAACAAATTCCATCCCGTGTTACCTTCGCCGCTGTAACCTTTCTGGTATTTGTTAAACAAATTTTAAACGAGCTTACTACAAGTAAAATATCTATAATCAAAGATTGAATACACAGAATAAGAAGTTTTATGTTTAAATTGTACAAATGCATATCTAACATTGAAACCGAAGCAGCTGCTTATTAAACAAATTTCCGATCTTTTTGTCTCGACGTACAAAAGCCTCTTAGGGATATACATGATTTATTTTTTAGCCTCAAGCTAACTCATTATGATTGGGGTTTAATTCGAGTTATCTCCCCTAGGAGAGTACTTTTCAACTCGGTTATTGTAGAAAACAGTCCTTCTGACAAGCTGCCTTGGCAAAGGGGATTGTAGAACAGCCCCGATTAAATAATTGCCTTCTTCATTTATGTTTTTTATTTTTAATATGTATTTGGCAGAAATGGGATGAACAATACAAGGAATTAAATCTGAAGCCGCATGACTTTACAAAGGAGAACAAAAGACTTAACCTGACAGAACAAACTGGTATATTTCTTATTACCTTATTTGATGACAATATAACTTTTTGTTATATATTAGAGTGAAATTAGTTATTAACGCGTGTCTATTTTATATATATTTTTATAGTTTTCTTTTATCGTCCACTGCTGATCCACTATATATATATTATTAACACTAAAACAACAAGCACCGAGAAAATCTTGTTGACTAACATAGGAATGGAGACGAGTTTCTATTTGTGTTAAAAGGAGGGTAGTTCTTTTAGACTTTTATACCCAATCATATGTAAAAACATAACGTATATTTATGATATTTCATTAAGCAGACCAGAGTTTGGCTTCTTAATCAGTGGAATTTTCAGGAATACTGTAATGTATATTCATACAGTTGTAAGGATCATTAAAACTGAAATTAAACCAAATATGAAAATGGATGAAAAACTGAAAACATGTAATTTAGTTGCTAGACAGAAAGCAGAAAAAGGAGATTAGCCCTGACTAGTAGATCTTTCAAACTCATTTTCTCTTTATAATTTATGACTGGCCTTTTGTCAGAGATCGAGCCATTTTACTCACGACTCTTTTCTGTGTCCAAGTTCAAACCCAAAGGATAAACAGTTTGCAACGTTTGAACCAAAAACAATTTCCTTTCTAAATGTGTGTGATTGGTATCTACATATATATGAGGAAGTGAATAGAGGAATTATCCAAGGAGCATTATTGTGAGATTGTCCTTAAGCGGATGACCTAGGGTTTTTAAATGCTGTGCCGCGGGTAAAGCCTGTCTAAATCTAATGCCAGATAAATCGTTGGCAACGTACATAATTTATAAGTTTCTCCGGCGTATTGCTTGCATAATTTTTTGCAGTGAAAGCATAAACGATGTTAGATGAATCTCAATAAATGGTTCTGCCGTTTCATTATTGAGATTGTTTCTCGAAAAAAAAGTTTTGTGATCTGGTTCGTATACATCGAATCTACTTCGCGTCTTAAGGCACTTCATTGATATACTGTAGAGAAAAGTTGGGCTGTAATGATACTCAGGGTAAAGGAAGAGCAAGCGTATTGGGGTTGAACAGGGGGAAATAATCTGGCTTGATGTGTCACGTTTGACCCTTCGGAGTAACCTTACAGAAAAAAACCCAGAACAATCGTGATTAAAAAATTGAAGGATTACATTTTCTATAGAATCTAAAAACGTTAGACTTAATGACTCCCTTGAAAAAGGTGGATTGATCCTGCATGTAGCAGTGGATGAGTGTCAGTAGGTTTGAGGAACACTCCATAAACTAGATACCAAGTCGTTTAATGTTTATGAGATTTGCAAAATGTTTCATGCAAAAAATACACAAAAGTGTGAGGAATAGTAGGTTGTAGTTTATTGCCGGTAACAAGGCAACAGAAGAATCTCATTGAAAATGTGAAGGATTTCCCAACGCATGTTGCCGTATATACACAAAGAAAAAAGTTAAGCAACCCCCTGAAAAGTCTGCACAGACCGATAAAATTATTGGGAGATTGTTGGTAAACTGATATTGCAGAAATGATTGTGATCATAAAGGGCAACATTCTGGCGATAAGAAATCACCATTAATGACAATAAGCTATACAATTTATGCAGGATATTAGCCAAATCAAAAGTGTATTTTAACAAAACAAAAAGATGCTTGTACGTATGTAACTTCAGAGTTCATATGGCTTCACAGGGCGAACATATTGAAGTAAAAATGTCACTTTAAGTGTGTAGAACACATCCCTAGAGCAAAAGGTCAATATAGCCTCCATTAGCTTCCAACCTGTGTTTCTTCCCTCCAGTGAGACGTTGGAGCAGTTAAAAATACCATCCATATATCGAAGGTGTCTCGCAGGTTGTTTGGGACTTTTGCTTAGTTTGTCACTCTCCCACTCATACAAATGGAGGCAAAGTTAGGACTTAGACGTGTTCTATAGCATATCCTTGAATCTGCTGACATCTCTCATCATTGAATTCAAAAGTTAGAGACCTAGCAATCGGTGACATGAGGGTGAGACCACAGGTATCGACGGATTGATAGACAGATATGATTGAGGAGAAAGTGGTGAACTAAGCAGAGTGGAAGAGGTAGTGATGGAAAGAGAAGAATAACAATTCTGAATGGTCTAAATTTGTACTTTAATGTTATAATTCGTTTTGCCTCATGTTAATGTCTTATTGTAAGCACTATCAACGTTTAGATAATTGAATGACCTGGCTGAAATCCCCTGTGATTTTCATCTATTCAAACATGTCTCATAATGGGAAATCATCCCATGTATGATCGCTTTGGATATTTTTCGATTGCGTTGAGCGGGTTTCCGAAAATAATTTAAATCTGTAATTTTATTATTTAACGTGGCATTAGCTTCCAAAAGGTTGATATTTTGACTTCAAAACAGAATGTTGAAATTATTAGCTATTTTTCTCAAGACGAACACCTGAAAATATTTAGAGGCTCTTTAGTGCTTATAGTCTTGAAAATGTACGATAAAGTATTGTTTTGAACTAACTTTTGGTTAGAATGAATGAATGGTCGTACCGGTTATTTAAATTTTGTTTACTTTTCGAACACATTTTCGGTACTTACAGGCCACATATTGTAGTGATTTTCCTCATAACAGCGCCGATCATGTATTTTTTGATAACCTTCAAAGCCTCTTACTGTTGTGACGGTCAAAAATTATGAAAAAGTGTGAATTTTGGCAGCTCATGCCTCTTTAAGGGATTTGGTAGGGTCTGGTTACATAAATATCCTTCAAGGATGCTGAGACGTTGACAACTTTTGAGATGGCTTTCACCAGAATTTTCTATTGCTGAAATAAAAATGTCTGTTACTGTTCCCCCGTCCTTGTTTTGCAATTCTTTAATAAATATCAATTAAGCCTATTGGGCTAAGTATAACTATAATATATATATATATATGCGTATGGATTGTGATTGCTGTTGTAATTAATTTCATATCGATATGTTATTATGATGTAATATAATACCCATTTGTACATCAAATGCGTTAGATGCTCAATCCGAATAGCCTTCCACTAATGGACCGCGGGTTCGAATCCCATTCATTCCAACAACAAAAAAATGGAAAATTTTCTGATTGGGGGTTCACTCGAACAACCTATGTGGGATGGTTGCCAGTTACCACGGGAAGGTCGTAGGTTTCCTCGGGGCATAGAGCCTGGTGTCCTAGCTCCTACAATAAAACTGGCAAGGCCACCATATAAGTGAAATAATCTTGAGCGCGGCGTAAAACACCAAACAATCAATCAATCCTCCTACAATAAAACTGACAAGGCCGCCATATAAGTGAAATAATCTTGATCGCAGCGTAAAACACCAAGCACTCAATCAAATACTGTAAAGACGGAACTGAAGCAATGTCTACCAAGAAAATAATTGTTCGCTCTATGAGACACCCTTTAGTTAGAAAACAATGTGCTTGGCTTTTTATATAAGCACCATGTGACGAACTAGATCTACTTTTGACGTTATTTCAAACCATTATGCTTTCATAGTATTGATGAAGGGAAACTAGTTGCTGAGGTTGAATAGTGCCCTCGACTCGCATTGCTTCTCTCGCTCAGGCGATATTTTTCCATCAGCAACACTATGAAAGCTTAATGCTCTGAACGAAAGATAATAATTGGTAAATATCAGATTTCCAAGTTACCTACTTTTAATAGAATTGTCTTTTCAGTTAAATTTGATTCTCATACTATTAGGGGATACTTTTGTACTAATTTCTGGAATATCCATTGTCTTTTACAGATCCAATTAAAGATCTTGTAGAGGATCTATCAAAGGCTTTCGATGATTCGGTAAGTCCAAAATCTCATGTACTTTAGACATTTAGTACTCGAAACCATAGAACAATTACTTTCTGTAATGAACCAGGTTTAGTTTGTTAACAGACCTGCCAGAATAAAATGCAAAAACAATGAAGTAATTACGTCAACATGTAGCCATATGTGTTCTGTCTATACATAATAAGCCCCTTGGGATAACATCTCGCTTTGGGGGAGCAGCAAAAGGTATGCCTTAAAGTTGAATAACCATTTTTGCACAACTAAGCACATGTCTGCTGGTTTCACTTTATGAAGAAAACAACAAAGAGATATGTTGTATGAAAAGTATCAGCCAACACCAATTCATAACATTATCTTCAATTGACAATGACACATGTCCCCTGTCAGCCGACTATAGCTGTTGAAAAGGCAAAACAAAATGATAAAGATAAGGATGGCCTATGTGAATGAGTTGCCAGGTTCCAGATGAAGACCGGAGATTCCTTACAGTTTCGAACCTCCCCAGGCCGTAATATAAGTGAGATAATTTTGAGTGCTGCTTAAAATACGAATCTATCGTACTTGTTACAATGTCAAGTCGAATAGTAGTCGAATAATTCCATTATATTATGTATGGTAGCTCTTTTTTATTATACTTGTTTTGCCTTGTCCATGTCCAGGAATAATTGAGGTAAACTTTTAACAAAAGAAAGTACGATGAACTGAAACCGCATTTTCAACACCATCGTATAGCAATAACACATGAATCAATTCTGATTACCCGGAGACGCTTCGCGTTGGAAGTACCGTGAAGAATGAATGGATTCAGCTTGCAATAAAACAAAATGTCGGTAAAGGCAATAACGCCTGTGGCCCGATTATTTGTACTGATGACATTTTAATGCTTATAAAAACTACTGTAATAAAAATTCCCGTGATTGATATCAGCCGAAAGCTTTGATTTCGTAGGGTTTTTTTATAATATGATAAACAATCAGTTAATTCTGTTTTAATAGTTTTTTTACCAATATTTTTTAATTATAAGGTTTCATTTGTAATTGTTTACCCTAAAACAGTAGCTATGTATGTACTATGTTTCCATATGGATGATAAAATTACTACATATGAATTGCACCACCTGCATATCTGACAAACATTGCCATTTAGTGTTAAAGGGGGGCACTGTAGGGAACTTATTATATATAAACAGCAAATATTGTTTAAACTTAATAATATGAATTATCCGATTTATTATTTTGACCAAGCGCAACATGGAGTTCTTTAAAAAAAACATATTATAATTGCTTAAATTAAAACACGGTGTTTTACATCTTCGTTTCAGACAACGGGTGACATTAAATTCAACACACCGGATGGCGTAATATTTTGCCATAAGGCCATTCTGCAGATCAGGTTGGATATTTTTTCGAAGTCAAATGTGCACAATTGTGATTCTGGCCTTGTGTTATTTAATGTAACATAAATATCTTTTTACCTACGTTTTTATTAACTTCTAAGTATCAGTGAAACGAGTTAAACCAAATCTCTGATGATATGGATTTTCTGATAAACATGACGAGGGGGCAACATTCTGGATGTAACATGTGGTATTAGGTAGATGTTATATTTAGAAAAGTAAACTTTATTTTGGTTTCAGGTGTGCGTATTTAAAATCTATGTTTGAAGCCGGGTTAGAAGAAGAAACCAAAGAGTAAGTTTATAAAGTGTTTTTAATTGGAGAATTTCTTAGAGTGATTATCTCTGTTTTTCTCATATTCCTTATTGGTAATCTAGTTTAGTTTTCTGGAATGCTTTTTCAAATTTAAATCTTGTTTTCCCATCGATCATTACAAAAGCATGTACATACAAACAGGCTATATACTGGTTTATTTAAACAACTTTTCTCAGGGGATAGTATGTTGTTATGATAGATTTTAAAAATGTGTTGGCATAGTTTGGATCTGATACTTGATGCAATGTTTTGTGTTCAAATCAAATTTACACAGTCTACATACGAGATAAATGTAATCTGTTTATATTTTTCTGTTATATTTGTTTTTCAGTACCATTGAAGTTCCATATACATACAGTATATACAGGGCCTTCTTGTATTTCTTATATACAGGCACAATATCTCTGGAATTAAAGGACTGTATAGGTAAATACACAGCATAAGTTTCAACTGATTATTATTTGTTATAACCAGAACTTTATTCTTTTAACCACATCTGTGGTTTCCATATCTCCAAATCAACTTGTTTGAGCAACACTCCCAAGAAGCTGTTAACATATTATCTAACTAGTGACGACTTAAGTCATGCTCAGTGTTCAGTTCCATTATACTTGCTGGACTTGTTATTTCTATCAAAGATATACAGGAGCTGCCAACGTAAATCTGATTGATTGGATCTCAAAGGGTGGCTAATTGATATCAGCCCTGTTTTTGGGGACTGGTTTAGAAGTCTAATCATGAACCTGGGATTCACTGCAGCAGTTAGTTTATATTAGGAAATATGTATTGGTATCAAGTAGCAAATACACCATGAATGGTATAATATTTTATTATATAATTAGTAGTGAGATATTGAGTTATACAGCTCTGATATAAGTGATATCACCACTTTTATTGATAACATTTATATCAACACTGCCAGTGCTGGAACTATTTTCATTGGAATTGGAAATATCTTCCCATGATTGTAATTTGTGAAAATTACTAAAATTTATAATCAATTCTTAGATAATAAATTATCGAACAATTCTCAGCAATATAAATTGGGAGTTAAACACGTTTACACAAACCAAACATTTTATTTTGGTTTGGCCTTTCTGTGGTGCTCATTGTATACGGTAGAAGTAAAATATAGGCCTTGACCAGCATGATTCGCTAAACGTCCAAACGTATTGTAAAGTATACCCCAGTCGGAACACCCTTCGAATATCTTCGCTCGCTACCGGTCGGCTTCACGTACGTAAATCCCCGAAGTTTCAGAGTGGAGTCTACCCCCACTTTTATAATGTAAAACAAAGTGGTACAGCTGGAGCATCAGCATTGATTTTTTTTCAAGAAAATGTATCGATAAACGACGCAAATCATTGCTAATGATGACCGTGGGATATGGCTCTCAGTGCCAGCTAAAGTCACGCTCGCTCTCTGAGGCTGGCTCTGGGTGAAAATGCCAGTGTAAAAGAGGCGATTCAATTGATTTTGGTAACGAGATATTAAAGATCTTATTTATCCTAGCACATTTCAACACACTTAGTCTAGTATTAAAGTCTTCATCTCACAATTACAAGACCTTGTCGCTTCAAATTTGAATTTTAAACTGAAGTATAGGATAAAGTATAAGTTCAACTTCACCGTGGATAACAGCGAACCTTGATGTTTGTCGTCCTTCCGCGCAGGCAAACGCAGGAAATACGTATGTTGTGCTAACTGTAATTTGTTTCATTTAATATAGGTATGAATCGCAACATGAACATAAGAATTTTCTATGCTAATTTATAAGGTTTTGTTGTGTTGAAATCCCAAACGGTGCGCTATTTTTCCCTAGGTCGCAGGCTTATTTACCGTATGGAACCCAAATTAGGTCATTTTCTAGGTCAAGTGGCGACCGCAAATCATTCAGTTTGTCGCAGAAAATACACAAAAATCTCACTAATAATTATATAATAAATATAATATTTGATGTTTTATCTGTAAATATCATTTATATTTCATCTCGTCGATGAAAAAACTTTGGCTTCGCCAATCATGAAAATACATATTTTTTATCCACTCGATGAAATATAAATGGTATTTACCGATAAAACAACAAATATCTTCTATATATAAGAGAACAACAATAGCATTTATATTTCATCTCGTGGATGAACAAAACTTGGCATTTTCACTTTTGGCAAACAACAAATATCCTCTATATATATATATATAGATAAATAAAAGATAGATATCTGCCCAGGATTAAATATGAAAAATGAAAAGAAATGACACTGACAACGAAAATCCGTTACCGGTTTCACCACGTCATTGGTGGCTCATCAGACGTTTAATTGATTAAACGTCTGATGAGCCACCAATGACGTGGTGAAACCGGTAACGGATTTTCGTTGTCAGTGTCATTTCTTTTCATTTTTCATATATATATATATATATAGGAGGGCAACTTTTATACAAGTGTCATCATGCTGACATGATATCCCATTGACAAAAGACAACAGAATATCAACAACAAGAAGTACCATAACCCCAGAACATTAGCTATCTAAATCTCCTACAAAAACATTAAGATGAAGTAAAGTTTTATGTATATTCTTACCATTAACCAAACATCAAACCGTTCGCCTAACTGGACAGGTGGAGAAAATGTCCAACGTAATTCTTATTTCAAAAACCATGGACGCCAATGTCCGTATTCTGACTATATTATACATGACATCCCTATGGTTGAAGTATTTCTTAAGAAAACGTTTAGAATAAACATACATTTGCTTTGACAGGTTTATTGGCGCTGTCTAATACTTATGGAGAAGATGGTCTAAAACAGCAGTGTGAGAACATATTAAAACGTGGAATCGCTGTGGAGAATTCCGCTCAGTTATATTCTGCGGCCTTGGAATCTGATGCAAAGGTCAGTTTAAAAACATACGATTAATAAAAGACAGCGATTGATAATTGATCAAAGCAAAATTTCTGGGAATAGGTCTGAGGACCGAGTATAAATTCAACTTTACTTCACTCCTCTCTTTGTTATGATTAACTGAATTCCTGAACTTTCATGACTGTGAACACGGGTCAGTTGTCATTGTCACATATTCCGATATCTGTATCAAGTGTAGTTGGCATATATTTTGGAAGTTCTTGGTGTTCACAATAAAACGTCTAGGTGATGTGTTAAATATTAACCATTAAAATGGAACCCGCGGCTGCAGAGAGTTTCAAACAGTTCCTTGTCAATGTTTTAGTCTTTGAATGATCACCAGATGACGGTAAACATCCTAGCAGCATTTAAATTATGTAATGTGTGGATACCTCGGTGATTCGAGCTACTGCCATCCTGACCTTTATAGGGAAAACAGCCGTCAATATTGTGGTAGATACATGTAGCCTCATTTTAAACTTTCGGCTTGTAAATAGCGTTTGAAATGACTTGAACTGTTGAAACGTCGAGGTTGAACGAAATGCCGCGTTTTTTTAAACCATGCTCTTTCAAATTATCCGCTAATAAAAAGTAGGAAAGCTAAAACTCTTTATTTCTACCTTTCATGTTTGTAACTTTCGACTTCGATGTATATGACATCAACCAATTAATTGGCTGATCGTCACGTAGGAAATCGAAAGGCTGTCGTTTCGATTTCCTGTGAAAAGCTTTTAGTGGGAAAGACAAGAAGAAATGCTAGCATTACTGAGGGATGTTCTTTATTTTACTTCTTCTTATCTTCAAATATTTTTCCTCGCTATCCTTATAAAATGGCTGGCCTTCAGGCAGATCTTATTCTTAAATGTTGAAACATCGCTCTTTAACATCGCGCATTTTTACTGGGATGTTTATACCTTTCCAAGTTAAAACGTAATGTGCAATAATTAGAAGAGGACAAGGAAAGAAATAAGTAAATACATACATGAGAGGTACAAGAACAATATCTCTATGCTTTTTCCTTGCCATCAACTGTGCTATAAGAAAGTAGCGAAGCGTTATCAGAGAAGAGTCATACAGACTTGGCAGCCATCTTCACAGCAGGCATCATATGTGTTTCCTGTTCGACCAATCACCATACGCTTAAACTACCAGTCACTGCACTCTCTATTGCCAACAGTCGCCATTTTTATAGGAAAAATCCATTGGAATGGTGTTGGAGAGTTTACTTAGGAGGTCAATTGATCATGTAACTTTTAAGCATTCTTTTTGTTACTCTCTTACACTCGGCTAGAGATATCCTTAGTTACATCGAACATTTCAAACACTAGCAACCATCGGAAACGCTCCGTGGAGTCTATAACAGTGGCCAGTTCAAGGTGAATCGGGGCGAAGTTCGGCGCCATCTTGCCTGACTTCGTCAAAATGAGACTATTTCGTGGAATTTACTCTACGTTTTCTTTACTTCTTTAACGTTTTCTTTAATTCATGGTATATATTCCCATACAGCGTGTTGTCCCGGATTTTTAAAAAATTTATTGATATCTTTTAAAAATGTTACCCAAGCTGACATGTGAACATATCTGTGCATGTCCAGTAAATGCGTACAAGGTCTATCTGCGCCACGTCTAAAGGAGATCTCGCGAGAATACGATTAGCCACAGCACTCACGCAAAAGAAATTGGTTAGCCCAGAAGTCAGCCTTTTAAATCTAGGTTAACTTCGATATTTCGATGTGTTGACAAATAAAGAAAAACTCTCTAATTACTCTGAATTATATACTGGCTTGTAAATCAATCTTTTGAGAAAAACGTGACAGGCTGCATTCAGAAAAGTTCGTTTTTTGCTGATATTGCTGGTTATTGTCATTCAAGATACGATAGGTCGCAAGGGAGATAATTCACAAATACTTTTTCCTGTCATTTTCCACCAATAAAAACTAGTTGACGTTCATTGTGTTTGAGAATGAGGTGTACCAATTTTTATGAAAAGGCAAAAATAAATGTTATACAATAATGCATTAGAGTTCAGAATCTTTTAATATATCTTTTTATCCATATGTTTTGATATTTTGTTATCTAATTTGCCAGGAGCTGGAAGATCACTGTTTTAATTTCATCGTGGATCACATGCCAGATGTTGTTGAAACCGAAGACTTTTCTTATCTCAACAAGACTACAAAGGCCATTATGATGAAACTTCATCAGAAGGCAACCTCGAAATAGGGAAAACGTTGAACAGAAATAAATGCAGGGACCGGTCGGTTAACTGGAAAGATATGAGTGTCAAGTAACTTTATGGCCCAACTAAAACGTCATTAACGAGACGACTGGAAATGAAAAATGAACAAAATGGAAAATGTTTTTTATTGGCATGAGCATTAGAACCTATCAGAATAACAAGATTATGAGCAATAAATATGAATATTGGAAAATCATTGTCTTTCATCAACACACGCAACTGTATTAAGATCTCCACAACTATCCCACATGGAAAAGTATCAAATGGTCAAACAGGATTGTGTTCAATGTAAAAATGGTTTCATCTGCAATTATTAAGATCTCCATAAATACACCACCTGAAGTAACATCCGATGGTTGAATGTTATTTGGCACCAAAATCTTTACAAAGAGAGAGTGAAAACAAATGTAAGTTATTTAACATGTAGGGCAAACAGTAAAGCCATTTAGTAATAAGAATTTATGAAGCATAACCTAGAAGAGTTTTGTGATGGGGGAAAACTTGTTTCTATTTTTATAGAATTGCGAAGAAGTAAAATCTGTCATGGTGTGGTATATATTTATATCTCATGATTCAATGATACTGTATATGTTATTGACATGGTTTATATTTTGAAATGTTCTATTTATTATGTAGTCTTGTTTGTTGAATTTATTGTATATATTTTACATATATCGATATATTTGATCTTTTTTTTTGCTTTTTTATTATATACTTTTATGGTAGTTTGACACATCCCAGATGTATAAATTTCTTCATTTAAATCATATTTTTGATAAAGTATATTGTATACTAATAATGTTCAATTCCCATTAAATGAAATAATAACGATATTGTTATTTTAATTTCCATGTACGATACAGTGCTTGTATTTAACTTATATATCGTGTATATTCATTAATTGATTTTTTAAGCCTATATGAGACTCATGCTGCTAATTGAAATTTTTATCTCTTACACAAAACGTTAAATGTAAACATTACAAAACTGTCTTTTAGCATTATTTTATATTGGCACTTTAAATATAAACCATTAACTCTTTTATACGAGTTCTTTAAATATAACCCAAGTATTTTATGTTTGTCATTCTAATCAGGGGCGGCGGAACGTTTTTCATATTTGGGGGGGGGGGGGGGGGGGGGCACTATCCCAGCACAATAGGCGAGGGTCCAGAGGCCGCCTAGGCCCCTGAAGCTCTGAAACAGGAGAATGCCATACATGGGCTATTTTTTTTTTTTTGGGGGGGGGGGAATATGTGCACCGTCTGATGCCCTTAAGACTGTGCAAGTAAACGCCCCAAGGTATGTGTTATATTCGCCAATTCATCAACTTTCACAAAGTGACTGAATTTTGAAGATCGCAACATGTTTCAAGTCGAGGAAGGGGAACTGGTTCTTCAACATGTTTGCCGCCAAGTTTGCCTTTGTTTACATAGCTACCAGTGAGGTTCAACACGGGTATACTCGTATGTCGATGGATAATTGGAAAGTTGGAAAATGACAGATACAACCGATACAACTGATATTGTCACGATGGATAGTAATACCGGGAATTCTGAAACTAAAACGTCTATAGCTGATCAAAGTGTGAATGGTGAAGTTGTTCTCTGCCCCCCCCCCCCCCCCCCCGAATCAATTATTTCTGAGCTTCTTTGTGGATAAAATTAAAGTGGAATGAGTTGCCAAAATGTTGATATTTTGACAGTAAAACAGAATGTTGAAATTATTGGCTATTTTTCTCAAGACGTATATTTCAGAAGCCTTCAGAGGCTTTTTAGTGTTTCTCGTCTCGAAAATGTACGATAAAGTATTGTTTTGAACTTACTTTGGCTTAGAATGAATGAATGGTCGTCCCGGTTATTTAAATTTTGTTTACTTTTTTAACACGTTTTCGGTTCGTACAGGCAACATACTGTATGGATTTACCTGATTCTAACGCCAATCATTTAGTTTTTCGATGGCCTTCAAAGCCTCTTACTGTTGTGACGATCAGAAATTATGAAAAAAGTGTGAAGTTTGGCAGCTTATGCCACTTTAATGTAATGCCTGTGGATCCTATCATTAAACTCTATGACGATGTGTATTCTGATGATGAAGTTATAGATGCCAGAAATATGCTATTTAATGCATGTCGTTCTAAGCTGAGTGGCAAATACCGAAACCGTATTGGCCCGAGCCGTAAAATCACTACCTTACAGGATATCGCGCGAATGCTACAAGAACTAGAACCTAATCGCATTCCTTGTTATGTTGCCCATGATCTTAGCCGACTGTCGCCAATATCAGTAAATCACATTGACGTTTCCACACTTCTACGTGAGCTCAACGGTCTCAAACTTGAGATGAAGGAAATCGTGACAAAAGTTGAATCATTAGGTGCAGATCACGTCTCTGTCGAAAGAAAACTTGATAAACTCAATAATAAAGTACATGTTAGTCCCCAGAGGTCTGAGCCCTTAGAAAAAAATGTTTAAATCCGAATGCTGTTCTTGAATCACCTGTGACTGAAAACCATTCTTGGATTGCACATTCTCCTGATGTTATTGAGCGAATTCGACTCCCTGTTCTCGTGTTAAGATAACACGAGAACACAGTCACGAAAGGCAAGTGTGGAGACAAGAACACTGTTCGCGAACAAGATTTCCACTCCCCACCTATCCGGGGTGTGACTGAGGAGTACTGAGGAGTACCAAGAACAAAGATGGCGGCTCGTGATAACGGCGAAGAAAACATAGAAGTTTGTTTTATAATATTTATCAGCCGCCTTGATGAAAGGCGACGAGTGAAGGCCTGTTTTATTAAGTGATAACATCGAATAATATGGGCAAATATTAAAAATACACATTCCCCATTTTCTGCTCAAAAATATTAACCTTTTCCTCCGAAAAATCGTGTTAATGTAGGTATATATTATAACGTCACAAAACTAAGGTTTGTTTTAAAATAACAAATATGTAATCATTTATTTCGCTTTCCACTTGTTATTTGGTGTTGGTCAATGACTTTCTTACTCAGAACATAGACAAGAATGGCCATTTCCCTGGCCAACCAACAATGCGTTGGTGAAGATATCATGGTCGAGAAGGGACACCGCGGTTTACTTTCAAATCTTTCTTCAATTCTACTCACAAACACGATAAAAATGCGATGGTTAATATTTACCATCGCTTTACCATCGCGTTTCCATCGTGTTTGTGATTTTCTTTCAAAATCCAATTCATAAAGTAAGTTGCAGTGATAATCCTCTCGATCCTAACTTCTATCGCAAAATACGTATAGAACCAAACTTTATTCGACTGAGAAACACGATGAAAACGTGATGTTAAAGCGATGGTAAATATTTACCATCGCATTTCCATAGTGTTTCTGAGATCAAAATATAGGCGGCTTAGTAAGTAAAACGCAATGAAAAGTTTTCATCGTGTTTTACATAGCAAGTGAGCCAATTTCATAAAGTATAACACGAAAATAAATATATTTTTAATTGCGCCTTAGATTTCGATTTAGCCTGGTTGAGTATGTATAACGCGATGTCCCTTCTCGGCCATCATATGAAGAGCATCATATTATCAACAGTGACTTGCAGCTGGATAGAAGGAAACTTCTTCCTGTTAATATAGTGCGAATTTCCGCCAGGCATATTCAACATGCTTATGTGAGTTCCGTCAATTGCACCCTCTATACCGTTAAATCCAGAGATTTATTGGAAGCTACCAGCGATCTCTCTCTCATCTAATAAAAGATTTTCTTTTCCCACAAAGCGAATCTGATACATTTCTTATGATTTTGTGAAAAGTGCTTTCCGACCTACCAAAGAGAATGGCCAACTCTCGCATTGAGTCTTGGTTTGCCATATAGGCCTACCTACCAAAGAAAAGTTGTTTAGAAGGGGATATTGCTTCCAAATTTCCACCGGGAGCTTTTGGTAATAGATCGAACTGGAGAATGTATTCAAATGTCCCAGTTGAAAGATGTAAATGTCGCGAAAATTCAACTCCTGACATGGAGGAAACAACGTTTTCATCATAACCCATTACACGACTACGCTTAGATTTATGTAATAGCAAGACTGCCATAACAATAACAGTTTCCTCGTTGCGCTTTTCGGGCTCTTCGTCGTCAAAGAGTATATTTAAATACACCATCTTTTGTAGAAGAGCCATATCAAAATAAATTGAGATGTGAGTAAACACTTTCCTGTTCGAATCAACAGAACATTGCACTAGGGTAACACGAGAACAGCGAATACGTTCGAGTCAAGCGAACATTGTACTCGGGTAACACGGGAACAATCAACGTGTTCGAGACAGCAGACACGAGAACATTGCACTCATTTAACACGAGAACAGGGAGTCGAATTCGCCCATTGTTACTGAATGTGCTCCCCTCCCCACTAGGGTTGTTGATAACACTATAAGATCAGTTCCAAATCTAAGTTCTGGGATGCAATGTTGCCCCGCACCAGAGAACTGTGTTAATGTGGATCCAACCAATAGATCGTGTGCTAAAATTGATGTTGAGCAGTGCCTTACATCATATGCTGAAGCTCTTTCAAACGGAAATGGTAAGTCAACTCAATTCATCGACTCCCAATAATTCTCTGTGGTGTCCAGGAAAAAACCCAAAAGCGACAATGATGTTAGTCTTCGTGGTATAAGAACCTTCCCACCAGTAGAGATCTTTCTGACACGTCTCCACCCAGATACATCGGTTAATGATATCAGTCGATTTGTTAAGAAGAAATCGGGAGTAAGTGTGCAGTGTGAACAGCTGCCAACTAAATATGATTCATATGCATCTTTCTGGTTAAGTGTGACTGGTCGTGTTTCCATACAGCTGCTTAGTGAAGAATATTGGCCTGAGTAGGTCCTCGTGAGGAAATATTACCGCCGGCGTCATGAACGCAATGACTACAATAACCACTCCCAGTATGACTATCGTGGAAATAATCGCTATCCGTGGCTTGACAATGCTGATGTCGATTATTAACAGTTTACATTCTCTTCTATTTAACTTATGTCTCTAAGAATTACCTCTTTAAATTGTCGTTCTATTAAATCATCTATCAATGAGCTAAAACCCCTATGCTCTTTTAGTGACATTTGTTTATTGCAAGAAACATGGTTATGTAATGATGAGTACTTCTATGGCCGAGGTGTGTCCACCATGAGTGATACCACTTTAGCATACGGTCGCCCTTTTGGTGATATTGCTATTCTTTGGCGTAAAAATATGAATGGCCAGATTGAGTTAATTCACTATGATGACTCGCGGATTATGGGTATCCGAGTCAATGGATTATGCTCTAAGGTGCTTATATTGTGTGTTTATATGCCTACGGATTGTTTAGATAATATTGATATGTGTATGTGTTGTATGGGCAAAATTCGGGCTATCATTGAAGAAAGTGATATCCCTAATGTAATGGTCATGGGTGATTGGAATGCGAGTCCTGTCAAAAACTTAGGTCGGGAGTTAAATCAGTTTTGTACTTACCACCAAATGCACATATCTGATATCTTATTCTTTCAGTTCCTACAGTAATGATACTTTTTGGAGAGAAGTGCGCAATAATAATGGTAAATCTATGTTACTCCCTGGGTCAGTTGACAATATTGAGGGTGAAAGCCATATAGCTAATCATTGGAAAGATAAATTCTCACTTTTGTTGAACTCTGTTAATACTATTAGACATAGGGACGAAGTATTAAATGTATTATCCCATGAATTTGGAACTAATGTATTGCCGGTGGCCTCACCGGATGATATTCGTGATTTTGTCAATACTATGAAATCGGGTAAATCTGCTGGCTATGATGGTTTCACTTCGAAGCATGTTAAATATGCCTCGGATAAAATTTATACCCACTTATTTTTTTGTATTAATGTTATGTTAAGACATGGTACCTTGCCAGATGAACTGTCACGTATCTACACTACCCCTGTTGTTCAAAATAAATCAAAGGATATTACTAAATCGGAGAATTATAGACCGATAGCAGTAGCTACTGTTGTGTCAAAAATAGACGTGAATATATTGTACCCACGCCATTTATTCAGGTCATCGATTGACTGCATCTGATTGGCTATCAATGTGAAGAAAATTAAACCCGTGATTATGTTCCGTGGGCTGAGAGTAACTGACACTTCATTGGGAAACAATTTTCATGGTTTAAAATTGTTTCCTGAACTATACAATTGTCATGTGATTGTCAAATGTATTGATAAGCTATGCAATCTAGGACATTTCACATCGGTGTATATACAGGCAGAGCAGGTCAACTCGGCACCCAGCGACGATCTTACTACTGCGCAGATATTTAGTACATGTACACAGTTGATACGACATGTAGGCTATATATCATGTAGTATTTTTATGACTAACCAGAACGTGTATATTTACTTATAAACTGATATATAGAATTATTAATTGACTGCAAGTTATTGCCCGAATACGACCTTCGCGGCCGGGTAATATCAGCATACGAATCAAGTTCGTATTAGCCGTAAAGCTGTATTGGCCGAGTTCAAGTCATATTGGCCGAGTTCAAATCATATTGGCCGAGTTCACGGAGTGCGGCTGAAAGACGCAATAAACATGTGACTTCCCAGAGTTCGACAGAAGCAGACGACAGATGTTGATATCAAAATGTCGACACTAGAGCCCGTTGTACAAGCTCTTATTGACAGGATAGAAGTGACAGTGCTAGAAGAAAAAACTGCTGTAAGTGAATCCGATTGCCGTTTTAGGACAGCAGAAGAGGAAGAAACTTCTCTACTGATCCAGGAACAAAAAAACACAGAACGCAAAAAATATATCGGATATCAATTTGTTTGTCATGGATTTAATGTTCAGCGGGCGACATCCTGTTCAACTTGACAGCTTGCATAAAAATAACTTCTACAGTCTATTAATAAAAATATTATGAATCGAGTGTTTTCGTATTGCCTTGGTATTGGCCTTCAGGTGGTTGCATTGACCCTCGGCCTGCGGCCTCGGGCCAATACGGCCACCCTCAGCTAATACCAAGGCAACACGAAAACACTCGATTAATAACATATAATACTACCATGTACAGCAAACTTTTGGAAAGTATCACAAACGGAGATCGAGTAAAAAATTCACACACATTTTTTTTTTATTCTGGTCGGACTGGGATTCGACCCTAGTGTCAGTCTGAGGGACATACTCTAATCAACTAAGCCTCTTGCCAAACCCACACCCACACCCATCCATCGACCTTAGTTGTACTACAATTTAAAAGACAAAAATCGGCCGACTTCAAATGCATCCAAATATAACAGTAAGGGATGGAGTTAAATAAATATAAGATTTTATAAACCAAAAATGAGGGAATTATCCATACAAATATTTATCTTTCTGTTGATATTAGTCACTTAAATATACACAAACGTTGTTTTCAATCTGTAACAAAATGTCAAATACACGATCATGCTTCCTGGGTATTTGAATTTTGCCCATTAGACGCAACCATTTTTGATTATGCTTGTAATTAACTCAACCTTCGTTTTTATCAAAGCGTGTCCTTTGGGCTTTCAGGATATTTCACTGCTACCCTACTCTTGAAAACCGGGATCTATGACAAAAGACCGATGTTTTGCATCCTCGAGCCAATTCAAACAGAAAAACACAAGCGCTGAAATAACTAATTAACGGTTTAATAAATCATAGACATATTTTCTCATTTCATTATACAGTTAGTGAGTAAAATATGATCGTTTCCTATGATTTTAGAGGCCTACATCTAGAATGCCCTACACCTGTATTAGTCTCTAAATTAACATTGTTTTGGCTCCACTACCCCTCATTTGTTTCTAGTATACCTCAAAGGAAATGATAACTGCAGAGGTTTTGTGAACTAATAGCGAGTATTGCTACCGAAAGGTTTATTCACAAATCGAGGGAAGTAACTCTATGAACGTTGTTTTATACAGTCGTCTCCCTTGGTAAAAATCTTCATCAATCCAAATCTTCACAATACAAATCCAAATTCTGGTACTGGCATGGAGAGCGCGTGAATTTCATATGGTCACCGCATTAAATTTTAATGGTCATACCAATCGATCATTTAGTTTGTCACATAACTCTCACATACAGCTGGAAAATGTGACACACAGCTAAACCCACACAAATACAACAAAGAAATTGTTAAATACATATCCTACCAAGCTGTCCAGGTGAGCTAAGCAAGTTACCAATGGTCACATTGAGCATCTTTATATGAACAGCAGTAACAACAAAAATTTAAGTTTGTAAAGTTATACTGTGCTGTTAGATTGTTCACACGCTGCAGATTTAAAATATAAAATGATGTATATAATTTCATTATTTGGCAAACATAGACAGTTTTGTCTGGGGGAAATCTTCACTGTTTTTTTCTAATGTAAACAATATTCGAAGATCGGCTAATCCTTTGTCAGGCAATTGATTAAAACACACAGTAGCAGTCACTGAACATTTCTCCTACGCTTGACATTCGCTTGAAGATCATTTTGAAATCAAGGCAATTGAGAAAATTTAAATTTGAATTCACCTTTAGAAACTAAGTAGAGAGAGAGTCCCAATGGATTTATACTCTAAATACTAGATACCGATCAGCAAGGTGGAGAGTATAATTTCTTTTACAATAAACGCAGTTAAGACATGGTTAATATTGTAGCTGACGAATACAAAACACTTCAATCATATATGGATCACCCTCTGAGCCAAAGGCGCATTGTAGCCTATAGACGTATGTGTGAACTTGTGGTTACTGTGCAAGAGTTAGTCTTGTTTTTTTATGGTATGGATTACATGTGGTCTCATTTCATTAATTGATTGTTTGATTGATTGGATAGACTTTTTGCGCCGCATTTATAAATTGTTTTACTTATATGGCAGCGTTGCCAGGTTTAGTGAGGGGGAGGGCCCCGGGAGCCCGACGTCCACCCGCACCACTGTGTAGCATGGACATAATATCAAGAGTTCAATTCCACCCTCCTTAAAGTGGCATGAGCTGCCGAAATTCACACTTTTTTCATAATTTCTGATCGTCACGACAGTAAGAGGCTTTGAAGGCCATCGAAAAACTAAATGATTGGCGTTGGAATGAAGAAAATCCATACAGTATGTGCCCTGTACGAACCGAAAACGTGTTCGAAAAGTAGCAAAATTTAAATAACCGGGACGACCATTCATTCATTCTAAGCCAAAGTTAGTTCAAAACAATACTTTATCGTACATTTTCGGGACTAGAAGCATTAAAAAGCTTCTGAATTATACGTCTTGAGAAAAATAGCCGATAATTTCAACATTCTGTGTTTACGTCAAAATGTCAACATTTTGGCAGCTCATGCCCCTTTAAATATGTTAACCTCCTTACGCTATGCGAGTGTGGCGGTGTTTTGATTAGTCCCGCTCACCATAACTTTTTGGGTCGAAGCATAGTGACGTAGAAATTATTTTAAAATCACCCATGCTAGCTTATGTTTTTGTTATAATAAACCACTAGTTCGATACTGTTATATGATATTGTTTTAAGTTGCTAATGTTTAGATCTAGTGAGATTTTAGCTGAAACGGTGAAGTAGGGACACTCAATTTGGATGTTGTTGTGATCGGCTAACGTGACGTCACCATGTTGTTCCCGAAGCTTCCATCGAAAGCTACCACACCAGCAAGAAGAAGGATCCTACAGGAAGCAAGATTCGACCTGCGCATGTGTGCAGGTCATGACACCCTACACATTATGAACATTGTATACAAAGCAAGAAACATATGTTTCAGTCTCCCGTCGCAGATCTAAAAATAGAATCCACGATCGACATCAACACATGCTAACATAGCTCAACATTTGCGTCTTCCACTAAATTAAGCTGATCTGACAATTAAACCATTTATTTTATTTTATAAACCATTAATGAGAAAACTTTGTATGATCTTGTTATAAAACTGTTATTTTCATATTCAATATATTGATAAAATGTATGATTTACACTTTGGCCTGGCAAAAGCTTATTTACTTTGATTATTTTCTTTTCAGAATACAGGATTTGTCTTACTCCAGAATATTTCCTAATAGGAAAAATGCCATAGCCCAGTCACTATCTGTTATAAGTACATACAGAAATGCAGATGCATGATATTTTTTAATTGTTGTAAATATTTCAATGCTTTAATTAGTCCGCAATATGTTGAGTGGATTGAAGGATAAATTATGATACGCCCGCACGGGCTTCTTCAATACCACGTCAACATAGGGTGCATTTGAAAAATCTAAGAGTTGCTCTCGGAATTTTAAAAAAATGATAACTCGCAATTTTTACACATTACTCACCTAAAATTTTGTCAGAAAGCTTCTTTGATAATCACTTCGTAGAGCTAAACCATCATATGTGACCTTAAAATTTCGCTAAGTTTGAATTCCGTCTGTTGACTAAAAATTTTCTCGGGCGATCACACCGCCATCTACCGCGAACTTTCAAATCATGCTCGCCACTACAACCGGTAACGGCTGTCAGGGAAAGTCGGTGATAATTAACGCAAAGGGAATTCAAACTTAGCGAAATTCGCTGCTAACAGATTTTAAGGTCACATATGATGGTTTAGCTCTACGAAGGGATTATCAAAGAAGCTTTCTGACAAAATTTTAGGTGAGTAATGTGTAAAAATTGCGAGTTATCATTTTTTTAAAATTCCGAGAGCAACTCTTAGATTTTTCAAATGCACCCTATGTTGACGTGGTATTGAAGAAGCCCGTGCGGGCGTATCAGAATTTATCCTTCAATCCACTCAACATAGTGCGGACTATGCTTTAATATAGTCGGGATTTTGGGTTAAATTGAATAATTTAGAATAAGAATTTAGAATAAGACATTAAAGGCACACTTGCCGCCGTAGCCTGTTTAAATTTGCTAAGAAAACCAATTTACATGAGCTTACTACGACTAATACCACTAAATTTAAACATAGGACACATAAAACATGTAATAGACCTACGTAAAATTACACTGTGCCGTTAGTTCACTCACTCGACTGCAACATAAAATCGCCAATAGGGGGCAGATCGGTTTGTTTACGTTACGGGTACGTAACAATTCAAATTTTCAAATTCAAATTAAAAATACAAAGTGACGTCCAAACTTTTAAATTTTAGTAAAAATAGAAAGTTCCTAACTTATATTGTCTGGGAAAAATACAGAATACGGTCTTTCTTTTTTAATGTAAACAATATTCCTGATTTTCGCGGCAAGTGTGCCTTTAAAGCGGGAAGGGCCACGAGCTTCAGTAAAGTTATAGGCTTTGTCCAAATCACAATCGTTTTTAGTGGTTAATGAGAGTTGTAGGCAAACTTAACTAATGACCCAATGTTTCATTGATTTAATTAAGTAATTAGAGTAAAAATTAAACTTCCTTCATGAAGTTCATCTGTCAATTATCGAAACGAATTTCTATAGTCTCCGCCTTGACATGCGCAGTAGAGTCTTCCGTCTGCTTGTCATAACAAAGTCACATGTTTGAAAGGAGCTGTTTGAATACAAAGGAATATCAAAGCGTAAGTTGATTTTCACTTGATTTCTTGTTGTTTTGTCGAATAATCGGAATTATGCAACCCACGTAGATTTGCGGCTGACTAATCTTTGGATGATTAAATGAAATACCAGCCTCGTAGTGCAAGCTGAGTGTGTGCACATCACAACAACAACGACACGTCGATCGAAATCGAGTGTCGGTGTTATTTCACAGTGGTTTTAGCTTATTAAAAAAAGGCAATTTATATCTGTCCTATACTTCCTTACTATTGGTGATTTTTTGTTTTATTTGAAGGTGAAATTAGAAGTCAATAGATCTTTCACAAACGTTCTAGTCTCTCGTCGTCTCGATCTGTTTTATTTCTACTCTTGGTCTAACTTCTTTCTAACTCTGAGTCTAACTAAGCGTGGATTTGTTCTGTGACTGACTGGCATTGTGGGACAGGTAGTAAATGTGGAATGCAAATGGACAAGCATACGAATAGTAAGTACATATACAGGAGGCTTAATTTCGTAAATAGTATAGTAAGTAATAGTTTTGTATATTTACAAATCATCTATATACTTGAAGAATGGTATTTTACTTGTCAAGTCATTCCAATCCACCCCACTTGTGGGTATTTGGTCTACTCTCCAATTAATCAAAAGTCAAACTGTATGTAATACGGAGAACATTTTAAATGATGTACCCCTCTCGATCTAAATTTGCAACAAAGTCATATAAATGAATTACACCAATAGGTCGCGGGTTCGATTCCCACCCAGTCAAAAAAATTGGAGAATTTTCTGACTGGGTTTTCACTCGAACGACCTATGTGGGATGGTTGCCAGTTACCAACGGAAGGTTGTGGGTTTCATCCGGGCATAGAGCCCGGTTTCCTCCCACAATAAAACTGGCAACGCCGCCATATAAGTGAAATAATCTTGAGTGCGGCGTAAAACACCAAACAATCAATCAATCATATAAATGAAATAACATTGAGTGTGACATAGAAAACCATTCAGTATAATACTTGGTGTAAAACTGCTCTAAATGCATCTTCAAGGTTTGATTTTCATCATCTAAAATAAAACTTTATAATTTATGTTATAAAAAATTCACTACATAATAATGACAGTGCACTGTTGTTTATTTTTTTCAACAGTCTTGAACAACTTGACTGGAGGATAATTCAAAACTAATGCAAGGTTTCAAAGATTTCTCAGTTGCTTCAAGAGCAAGATCAAAGAAAACAAAATTGAATGGAATCCAGTGTACAGATCTGATTATTTATAAACAACACAGACAATTCAGTAAAAGGAATGGGTGAGAAAAGAAAGCCCAATTTCTTATTTGGGCTATTAGGAAGAGACTTTATAATACATTTGCTATGTAAGTAAGTTATGATAAGGCTCATCAATGATATGTGGTTTCAAACATAATAAACGAATCAAAAAGTTTGATTCCTGTCCATTTAAAAAAATATAATATACATGTATAACAAAAAGAAAGATTTTGTTTTCATTTCTACTTTGTTTGATGGATTGATGATTATATCACTAATATGGCAGCCTTGCCAGGTTTAGTGTGAGAGGAAAATCCTGATCCTTCGACAATTGCCTGTCAACTCTTCTACATACGGCGATTGAGGAAAAATCTCACTCAGAAATATTTCAATTTTATTTGGTCGGAGTTGGACTCGAACCTGAAACTCATGCATTGAATGTCTGAATCACTGAGAAACCATCACTGAGCCAGCGAGGTCCCATGTTTGTTTGATAGATCGATGTTTTATGCTGCACAGAAAATTAGTTTAGTGCGGGAGGAAACTGGGCTCTGTCGGAGGAAACCCCTGACCTTCGGAGAGTTCCTCGTAAGTTTTCCACATTGGTCGACAGGGTGAAAAACCCACAGAGATTTTTCAATTTTATTTGACCTGAGGCCGCGAGTCGACACATAGATGGAAGGCCTGGGTCAAACTGAGAATCCATCGCTCTGCCCACTGAGCCATTGAGGTCCTTTCTTTGTTTAATTGATTGGTGTTTTTAGTCACATTCAAGATTATTTCACTTATATAGTGGCGTTACCAAGTTTACTGGAGAGGGGAATGGAGCTCTTCTCGAAAGAAACACCCAACCTTCAGCGAGTACCTGGTATCTCTTTCACATAGACAGACAGAGTGAAAAACTTACTCAGAAATTTCGAAATTTTATTTGTTCTGAGTGGGATTCGAACCCACGACCCATGAACGGAAAGTGTTTGTCGGACTGAAAAACTATCACTTAGCCAACTGAGCCGCAGAGACCCCTTCTTTCTTTGATTGATTGATGTTTACGCCACACTGAATATTACTTGACTTATATGGCAGCATTGCCAAGTTTAGTGGAGGAGGAAACTGGGCTCTGCCCAGAGCCCAGAGGAAACACCCGACCTTCGGTATGTACCTAGTAACAAAGAGACTATCACTCTGCCAACTGAGCCGAGGTCCCTTCTTTCTTTGATTGATTGATATTTATGCCACACTGAATAGTATTTCCCTTATATGGTAGCATTGCCAAGTTTAGTGGAGGAGGAAACTGGGCTCTGACCAGAGGAAACACCCAACATTCGGTAAGTACCTAGTAACAAAGAGACTATCACTCTGCCAACTGAGCCGAACGCCTTTCTTTGCTTGATTGATTGATTGTTTATTGTTTTACGCCGCGCTCAAGATTATTTCGCTTATATGGCGGCGTTGCCAGTTTTATTGTGGGAAGAAACCGGTCTCTATGCCAGGAGGAAACCCACGACCTTCCGCTGGTAACTGGCAACCATCCCACATAGTTCGTTCAAGTGAAAACCCAGTCAGAAAATTTTCCAATTTTTTGGACTGAGTGGGATTCGAACCCGCGACCCATTGGTGGAAGGCTGTTCGGATTGAGCGTCCAACGCTCTACCTACTGAGCCACGGAGGCCCCTTCTTTGCTTGAAGAAGGAAGATTGTGTGTAGTGATGATTCTCACATCATCACCAGCTTTCCACAAGTGGGTCCCAAGTTCGAATCCAATTCAGTCCAAATTGAATAGATTTTTAGGTACCTGCCAAAGGGTGAGTGTTTCGGCTTTACTCCAGACATAAATGAATCTATCGAGGTCAGTGGGGTGGTATATGAATGTGTACGCAAGTGTGATTGTTGAGAACTTGCAGGTTTCTAAGATTGATTTATTCATTGTTTTAATTCGCACTCATTTCGTTTATAAGGTGGCCTAGCTAGGTTTATTGGGGAGGAAACCCCTTGACTATCCATAACAACATGACAACATAGCACATTGGGCCAGTGATCAAGTTGTAAACCAAGCCAGCATTTTTAAAAGAAAGTGGGAATTGAAATCAAAACCAATTGGTAGAATGTTTCCTTAGAACCTAAAAGATGATTTTAGTTCAGATTATTTGCAGAAGATTTTCAAAATAAAACATATCCGACTAGATTATTTATCGTACAGGTTCTTTGTTAAGAACACAGTTTTATTCTGACAATTCCAGCATTTAAATGTGAAGTCAATCACCAAAAAACAAATTTAATATGTGTACACTAAGCATATGCTTTTCCATAACTACCAGTCCACCAAACGTTGGTTTTGACATATTTTAAACATGTCTATATCCAGGTAGAAATCATTTTCAGTTAATGTCACTGAATTTAGCAGTTTAGTCTAGTGGTGATGATTAGAAATTAAAAATCATGACCAGTCAAAAATGATTATTTCAAAAACAAATTAATACTCCATCTCGCAAGGTTTTCCGTCGCTAATGAGTAAGGTTGAAGTTGTAATGTCAATACGCTGGCACAGATTTAAATGTATGTGAGCCACATCTTAATAACTCCTCATTTCTGCCTCAGTCAATTTTTTAGCACTTCCCCAACAGAATACAATCCATAGGCCTACAGCTCCATCTTTTGTTTTCATATCACTGCAAAATATAAAAAATAGGAATAGTTCTAAAACAAGGTTTTCTTAGTTACAGTGCTAAAATAAATATCAGATTTACTAGGTGCTTTATGTCATACACAAAAGAATACAACACTGACAGAATGGCAGGATAGTCCCCTGGGGATGGGCTAAGGTGTTAACTCTGAACTGAAATAACCATACCATGAAAGTATGTAGTGACAAATTCACAAAACAGAGCTCAAAGTGACATTTGCAGCACATAGACTAATATCATTCTGGCAGGCCAGTGAGTAAACGCAAGGTTGGACATACATATACGGTATACATGTATTGTTTATTGAAACTTTCCTGCAACCACAACAACATTGATTGTACAAGTACTACCACTCACTCTCACTGTCAGCTAGTTTTTCCGAATGAAATATCAATAACTAATGATCTAACCAATACATCACCCTGCATGAAATTGAAAAGAAATAAAGTTAAGCTAACTAAATTTTGTTTGTAACACGAGGCCTACAAAAAATTGTACAAGATAAAATGAAGATTTGACAGACCTGTACTGAGTGAGAGGCACCGTTGTGTTGACGAACTTGACGCCTGGGTGCAGCGAAGAAGGCAAGCCAGATTATCGCCCGATCCTCGTTGTTTCTCTCCTTTTCATATCCACTAATGTCAGTAAAGGTATTCCAAACTGCTTTCGGGTGAAAACTTTGTGGATATTACGGCCTCTGTTTTGTTTTTACCGTCATTAACACTCAACTTCTTCGAGTCATTCTCTCCAACTTTGCTCGGCATGCCTTTCAACACTGTTTACAATGAAGTGCGCATGTGCATGTCAGTAACTTCGGGGAGGATCTGGGCGGTTTTTCAAATATTTTGTAATAATTGGTAGGGCCCCCCTTTGAAAAATTAATTCGTACGGGAAAACCTACGTTAGGATTTTCATGAAATTTGGACAGAGGCATCTTCTAGGATTCGTCTTTCCGGGAAAAATAATACCATGTGTGGGAAAATTCGTTTTAGCCAACCTGATGGCCCTTCCCTCTTTAAAGTATGTTTCCATGTCATGATTATTTTTGGTTATTTATTTATATAATGTGAAATTTTGTACATGCAGTAGAAAATCTTTTAAAGCTAATGAACCTGGAGATAGCTGGTCAGTAGTATTAACACCCCTATTTGATGCTAACCATTGCCTGCTACTCTAATATAGTATGTATTTGTTCAAATATAATGTTTGTAAGAAATTATTACAATATTTAGAAACCCAGTTATATGTTTATTTTTTCAGGATGGACCTATAATATTTGAGTTACCACAAATGTAGACCTACTGTTTGGATGTCTTCTCTTGACTATCTTTTCACTCCCTTGGTGACATTTCTTATGAAGATGGCTCAGTAGGTAGAGCGTTGGACGCTCAATCCGAACAGCCTTCCACCAATGGGTCGCGGGTTCGATTCCCACTCAGTCCAAAAATTGTCTGACTGGGTTTTCACTCCAACGACCTTTGTGGGATGGTTGCCAGTTACCAACGGAAGGTCGTGGTTTCCTCCGGGCATGGAGCCCGGTTTCCTCCCACAATAAAACTGGCAACGCTGCCATATAAGTGAAATACTCTTGAGCGCCGCGTAAAACACCAAACAATCAATCAATCTTATGACGATGATTTTTCCAAATGAGTTGGCTTCAATACATTTTAATTTATCTTTTTGTCTAAAATAACATGGAGGAGAGTTCCTATCATTTGGACATGTATAACAATAACATTTATAGTCAATCATAAGTTGTTGTATACTGGTCTAAATGATATACCTCTTTTTAACACTATTAGAAACTTGTCTTGTCCCCTTGGTTATTTTAGACAAAAAGATAAATTAAAATGTATTGAAATGTACCTTTGCCCGTGTGTTTTAGTATTCATAAATATATAAAACAGTGCCTTTGTGTCTATAATTGTAAAGGAATGGCATCAGTCAGATTATGATTGATTGATTGCTCAAGATTACTTCACTTATATGGCGGCGTTGCCAGTTTTATTGTGGCAAAAGGCTCGATGCCAGGAGGAAACCCACGAACTTTCGGTGGTAACTGGCAACCGTCCCAGTCAGATTATGAGACTGTCTGGTATTTATTGAGGATTTATGGTTTTGACGCAATCCAAAGGAGGGCCTCGGTGGTCCAGTGGGTTAGAGTGATCGTCCCTCAGTCCCACACAGACCATCCATCAAGGAGGTGCGGGTTCGAGTCCCACTCAGGCCAAATAAATTTATTTTTAAAAATCTGAGTGGATTTTTCTCTTGACGTGGAACAGTTGCCAGGTACTCGCCAAAGGTCAGGGGTTTCGAACTTTCCTCCGGGCAATGAGCCCGGTTTCTTCCCCATATAAACCTGGCAATGTCACCATATAAGTGAAATAATCTAAAACACCAATCTATCAATCAATCCAAAGAAACCTTTCTGAATAGGGTTTTCACTAAATTGCCCTATATGAAAAATTTACCAGGTACTCCCTGAAAGTCAGGGGTTTCCCCCATGCTAAAAGCCCAGTTCCCTCTTCGCAACGTCAGGATATTGAATTGAAATCTGTTTATTCACCACAACAAAACAAAATGATATACAAATGATTTTTTATCCCTGTACTTGAAAAGTAATAGGTGGCGGGAAAAAACCCGTGAGGGTTTGTGCTATCCCAAATTATTTTGTTTAGTAATTATAAAAGTAATCCTTAGTTTAAAAAATATATATATATAAAATTTACGGGTGAGGCAATCAGAAGTGAAATTCTTTACTAAGTATTAATGCTTGACGTTAATTATAGTATATTAACATATTTACAACAGCCAAAAATAAAATAAAGGGGAAAAGTAGAGAGAAACTTAAATATACACACATATATATATATATACAAAATCAACAATATGATTATATATATTTACATACCCATTTGACCTATATACTATCTTAATATGGATTCGGCGACACATTGAATTTAGATAGAAGGAGTGTTTTCAAATTAGACTTAAACCATGATATTGAATTACACATTTGTAAGGCTGAGGACAGCTTATTCCACTCTCTAGGACCCTTTATTTTTGTAGTGTATAATGATAGGTTAGTTCTGTAGATATGTTGATATAGACCCAAAGTAGCCGTTCTAGTAGGATATTGATGGATATCTACTAGCATGATGAACTGGGAATGAAGCGAGATAGGAATAAGTTCCAAGTGATGAACAAACTTATGACAATATTGCAAGATATTGTATTGATTAAGAATTGGAAGCGGTAAAATATTTTCACTTAAAAAAAGGGGTGCAGTATGTGTAGAAGATGGAACAATAGAAATAATTCGAATGGCTCGCTTCTGTAAGAGATAAAGTGGATTTACATGGGTTTTGAGTGTATTACACCAAACAATATTACAATAGGACAAGTATGAATGCACAAGAGAGAAATACAAAAGACGAAGGGTTCTCTTGTTGATACTGTATCTTAGACTGCCCATTAAACCAATATTTCTTGAGACCTTTTTGCTGACTTCACTGATATGTTTCACCCATGTCAAGTTATCACTTAAATATACACCGAGGAATTTGTAGTGTTCGACTCGTTCAATTTCATGACCCAAAATAGTTAACCCAGAAGTAACACTAGTATTAGTCTTACAATTTGGTCTGATAAGTAAGAATTTTGTTTTATTGATATTCAGTGATAACTTATTGCATGCAAACCAGTTACATAATAGGGATAACTCATGGGTCATAATTTCATACATTTCTGTAAGATTATTACCAGATAATAACGTGCTTGTGTCATCTGCAAATAATATGATTTTCAGAACTCTAGAAACATTAATTATGTCATTTATATATATGATAAAGAGTATAGGCCCTAAGATGGACCCCTGGGGCACACCACAGGAAACCGGAAGTAGATTTGATGACATGTCATTATATATAACAGATTGATGTCTATCAGATAAATAGCTTCTAAACCAATGATTACTAACATCTGTAAAACCATAGAATTCTAACTTTTGTAACAAAATGTCATAATTTACCGTATCAAAGGCTTTTGATAAGTCTAAGAAACATGCAATACTAAATAATTTGGATTCTTTCGCCGCCACCAATGATTCATATAGAGACATCAGAGCCAGACTTGTGTTATGGTTTGACCTGAATCCGAATTGATTACAACAAAGTATGACTGAATCTTCCAGAAAATCAATTACATTAGAGGCAGCAATTTTTTCCAGAATTTTACTGAAAGCTGGTAGAACTGAGATAGGCCTATAATTCTCCATTGATCTATCGTTTCCCGACTTATAAACAGGAGTTATTTTGGCATTTTTTAAGTCTGTTGGTATCTCTCCAGAAGCAAATGATAGATTAATGATATGAGATAATGGAGTGGCTATAGAAGAATGAACTAATTTAATTATAGACATGTGTATACCGTCTAGTCCAGCAGAACTGTTTTTAGATTCTTTAATCACGGTCGAGACAATGTATGGCTCACAGGGTTTAAATTCAAATCTGCTTTCAAAATTCCCCGTTAGATAATCAGAAAAAGATGAATTGCAAGGGGTGATTTTATCAGATAGTGAATCAGCTACTGAGCAGAAATACTCATTAAATTTATTTGCTATATTTATTGGATCGTTTTCTTCTTTGTTTTGAATATAGAAAGATTGTGGAAGAGATGATTTGTTATTTCTGCCCAGCAACTGATTTAATATTTTCCAAGTCTTCTTTATATTATTGTTACAGTTTAAAATTTTGTCGTGGAAATAGTCTTTTTTAGCAATTTTCAAAAGATGGTTAAGTCGGTTTCTGTATTTGCGATATTGTTTTCTAATCAAGGCATTTGTAACTTTTAGTTGTAGTCGATATAATCTGTCTTTTTCTCGAATTGATGTTAAAATGGCCGAGGTGACCCATGGTTTGTGAATTTTAGGTTTAAAATTTTCTCTGGTCGTTTCAGGGAAACACTCGTCGTATATCGAGGAGAAATCTTTTTGAAATGTATTAAAAGCATCATTTACGGTGTTTTTTTCTGAAACATTATTCCAATTATTTGAGTTTATTTTTTCAATAAATTTCAATTTAGCATTTTCTGAAAAGTTTCTAAACCTAGTTTGTGTATTAATCGTACCCATTAAAACGGGCTGGCAGGTGAAATGAAAAACCGGGAAATGATCCGTTATGTCTGTAAGTAATATTCCAGAAAATGTTTTGTCATTAGGTACATTACTAAAAATATTGTCAATTAAAGTTGCTGTATAATTAGTAACTCGGGTTGGTTTAGTAATCATAGGAAAATAGTTATAGCATTCCATGGCTTCAAGAAATTCTTTAGAGGGTAAGTGACTGTCGGTTTTGAATAGGTCTATATTAAAATCTCCAAGCAAATAACATTTTTTTCTTTCCCTCTTAATAGCAGATAGCGAAGTTAGCAATTTAGAATTGAAATAAGACATATTTTTTCCGGGAGGGCGGTAAAATAAACCAACAATTTGTCTTTTCATACTGACATTTTTGTTTGGTACATTGTCGTAATGAAAATCCAATTCAACAAATAATGATTGATATTCATCGTCACCAACACAGGAGAGATCTTCTCTGACAGTACATGATTTAACATCATTAGATACATATAAAACAACCCCTCCACCTCTCCTGTGCTGACGAGATGATATAAAAGCTGTGTAACCTGGAATATTGAATAGATCATCAGCTGTATCATCCAACCAACTTTCAGATACACCAATTACTGTGAATTTCGTTTTCAGGTTATGGATGAATCCAGTGATTTCGTCGAAGTTTTTCTTAAGGCTTCGAGCGTTTATATGTAATAATGAGATGTTGTGACGAAAATCCTTATCAAAATTTGAAGTAAAAGTTTGGTATGAATCTTGGGTGTAGTAGTTTGATTGATGGGTTGAGATATTATGCCAATATTCATTTTCATAAACATTATCATCAGTAATGTAAGATGACGGTGGATTTGTGTTAAGTTGAATTGGGTTAAAACTCATATTTTCAAAGTCAATGAAATTATGTACTGGTTTAGATTGTGATGATAATATATCAATATCATCAACAAGGCTAAAAGGTAAGCTAGCCAAAGTGTCCTCATTTCGTGTTATTTGATTAGTCATTTAGACAATGATAATTACTGTGTCGTACATAATAGTATGTTAAAATAAGATATATAAACAGGTGGGTAATAGGATATGAACAGTCGCAGAATGCAACTGATTTTGTGGTGTGCTTCAATTGCTCTTACCCCCCTCTAGGCGAAATTTTCATCACGTGTTGCTCTTCGCGGGCTTTGTTTCATTTAATGTATTCTTATCCAATCATCTCACTGGATTCTTTCACGTGGGTGTCGTCTGCACTTCCATCCTTGTCCGGTCAACTTCGTAGCCATTTTTCAATTCGCGAGCGTTATTTTTGTCTTTAGTTTTGTTTAAAGTTCAGTCAAACTTTCATTTTCCAGTTATTTCATTCATTTGTCATAATCGGTTCGCGAATTAGTTTTTGTATACGTCGTCCTAGTTACGGTGGCCTGTTTCCTTTCTATCCGCTATTCAACTTTGTTTGGTTCACCAGCCGAAGTAACCTTCGCCGGGAGTATTTAAGGTAAGTGTTGTCATGAAGACTTTAATTCTGGGCCATTCTGTTGTAAGAAATTTACGGGATTATTTAAGCTCTTCGGATAGCCGCATTCGGCCTGATTTTCGATTGTCCGAATCTACACAGGTAAAAGTATTTGGCGTTGGTGGTAGGACATTAGACAAGATAGTTGCCTTCGATTTGAATGTAGTTTCAGCCTACCAACCGGACATCGTTATTTTACAGGTCGGTTCTAACGACCTTGATCAGAACGAAGGTGTTTCTTTAGACTACTTGTTGGGAAAATTTGTTTACCTAATTGATCGCTTACACAATGATTTTAAGGTTAAGATGATAGGGGTATGTTTGATTTTACCTCGCATACGTCCTCGCACGTCTGATTTTAATGAACGGGCATCGACTGTAAACAGGATGCTTTGCGACCGGCTATACTCTCACCAATATGCTTTTACTTGGAAGTGCCCCTTTTTCTCTCGCCCCATAGAAAATATAGGGGACGCATTTAGAAGGGATGGGATTCATTTATCTGACAAGGGTAATTACCATCTTTACAAGTCGTTAAGGGGGGCAGTTCTCGCAGCCATGGCCAAACTGCGATAAATTCATTTGACCAATGTTGGGTGGAAAGTGATGTAGCATATGTGACTCAATTACCTTGTTATTTATTTATGTGCCTTTATTTATCTAGCCATTAAAGTGGCTGGCTTTATTTTTGTTGCCTGTGCGAAGTAACTTTTACCGCCTGTGCCTTTATTTATTTAGCCATTAACATGGCAGACTTTATTTTGTAGCCTGTGCGAAGTGACTTTTACCGCCTGTGTCTTTATTTATTTAGCCATTAACATGGCAGACTTTATTTTGTAGCCTGTGCGAAGTGACTTTTACCGCCTGTGCCTTTATTTATTTTGTCATTAAATTGGCCGACTTTATTTTGTAGCCAGTGCGAAGTGACTTTTACCGCCTGTGCCTTTATTTATTTAGCCATTAAAATGGCAGACTTTATTTATTTAGCCTGTGCGATGTGATATTTGCCGCCAGTGCCTTTATTTATTTAGCCATTAAAATGGCAGACTTTATTTATTTAGCCTGTGCGATGTGATATTTGCCGCCAGTGCCTTTATTTATTTAGCCATTAAAATGGCAGACTTTATTTATTTAGCCTGTGCGATGTGTTATTTGCCGCCAGTGCCTTTATTTATTTAGCCATTAAAATGGCCGACTTTATTTTTTAGCCTGTGCGAAGTGACTTTTACCGCCTGTGCCTTTATTTATTTAGCCATTAAAATGGCCGACTTTATTTTTTAGCCTGTGCGAAGTGACTTTTACCGCCTGTGCCTTTACTTATTTAGCCATTAAATTGGCCGACTTTATTTTGTAGCCAGTGCGAAGTGACTTTTACCGCCTGTGCCTTTATTTATTTAGCCATTAACATGGCAGACTTTATTTTGTAGCCTGTGCGAAGTGACTTTTACCGCCTGTGCCTTTATTTATTTAGTCATTAAATTGGCCGACTTTATTTTGTAGCCAGTGCGAAGTGACTTTTACCGCCTGTGCCTTTATTTATTTAGCCATTAAAATGGCAGACTTTATTTATTTAGCCTGTGCGATGTGATATTTGCCGCCAGTGCCTTTATTTATTTAGCCATTAAAATGGCAGACTTTATTTATTTAGCCTGTGCGATGTGTTATTTGCCGCCAGTGCCTTTATTTATTTAGCCATTAAAATGGCCGACTTTATTTTTTAGCCTGTGCGAAGTGACTTTTACCGCCTGTGCTTTTATTTATTTAGCCATTAAAATGGCCGACTTTTACCGCCTGTGCCTTTACTTATTTAGCCATTAAATTGGCCGACTTTATTTTGTAGCCAGTGCGAAGTGACTTTTACCGCCTGTGCCTTTATTTATTTAGCCATTAACATGGCAGACTTTATTTATTTAGCCAGTGCGATGTGATATTTGCCGCCAGTGCCTTTATATATTTAGCCATTAAAATGGCAGACTTTATTTATTTAGCCTGTGCGATGTGATATTTGCCGCCAGTGCCTTTATTTATTTAGCCATTAAAAGGGCAGACTTTATTTATTTAGCCTGTGCGATGTGATATTTGCCGCCAGTGCCTTTTTTTTTTTTTTTTTTTTTTTTGTAGCCTGTGCGAAGTTACTTAGCCATTAAAATGGCAGACTTTATGTTGTAGCATGTGCGAATTGACTTTTAGCGCCTGTGTCGGTTATTTATTTAGCCATTAAATTGATAATTTTTATTGACAGCCTTATCCTCAGTCTTTTTCAGGTATGCCGAAACAGCCACGCCGTAAGGCGTCCAGTGGGGTCCGAGCTGCCGTAGATCGCGTTAAAGGAAAGGCTTCTCCGGCCTCTCCGGAGGGCCTTTCTCCAGGGCTCAAGGAGGAGGTTTGTAGGTTGGCAGCAGAAGCTGCCTCGCATGCAGCTCGCGAGGCAGTTCAGGAAGCCCTGTTGGCTTTTAATGGGCCGGGTCAATTGAACGAGGTACCGGTCCCATCTGTATCCACAATTCCAAACCCCACTGCAGATTTGACGTTGGCAGTTGGGGACGTGGTAGAGGAAATTCAGGCAAGAGGTAAGGATATATCTTCTTACCCACCCCCCCAAATTTCTTCAGTTTTTAATCAGGCCCCTTTATCTTCTCAGGTAAGTGATAAGCTTAAGAGCAAAATATGGGCCGGTGAGTTTGTCGATCTAACCACGTTGGATCATAATTTTAGGGCCCCAGAGAAACTCACTCTGAGTCTTGATCAGTCTGCGGATACACCCTCCTTGGCTCTAGTCTCCGATTCAAAAGGTAGGAAATTATCTTTTGACCAATGGTCTCATCTTTTTGCAATTTTTTGTGCGGTTATTACAGAACGTCAGCCGGAGCAAGCCCCACTGCTTTTTAAATATAGCGAGACCATCCGTCATATTTGGCACACGAAGGGCGATTGGTTAGGTTATGACCGTAAGTTCCGCGAGTTGAAGTCCAGAGAGGGCCATAACTGGGACACACTTCAGGGTGAATTCTACCTTGATAGTCGCTTAGATGTAACAGTAGATGTTCCAGTTAATTCCAGGCGATACCGCCCCTCTACTTTATCGGTACCAAAAGGTTTCTGTTTTCGTTTTCACAAGGGTAGTTTTTGCGGGGGGTGTAGGTGGTCACATTTGTGTTTTAAATGTAATGGATCACACTCATCCAACAATTGTAGACAGTCGTTTCGGGGCAACCCACCAGGGTCCAGGGGCACTCCTAAAAACCAGTCCCCCCACCCTAAGTCTAATACTCTTGGCTTTCGTCACCAGCAAAACACCCAATCCTTTCGTGTCCCCCCGCCCCCCCCAGCCCTTTCGGAACAACACTCCCAATAGAGAGTCCATGGCATCCAGGCCAGTTTCCGGCCAACAGTTGGGCACAGCTTCCCACACCAATTAAGCCCAATCGCCTTAAAAGTTGGCTACAAGGGTATACCCCACACCAGTTACGTTTCTTGTTAGAGGGGTTTTCTTCCGGTTTTAGCATTGGTTACACCAAGGGTAATTTAATTTCAACTTTCGGCACTTTGTTATCTGCCACTGAATTTCCGAAGGTGGTGGACGATAAGCTAGCAAAGGAGATAAGGCTAGGGCGTGTGGCAGGCCCCTATTCCTCTCTTCCAGATAAATTACATTGCTCTCCTTTAGGTGTGGTCCCTAAGAAACAACCTGGTAAGTACCGGTTAATACACCATCTGTCTTTTCCTCATGGGTCATCAGTGAACGACAGCATCCCTGCAGCTGTGTCGACTGTCCGCTATGCCACGGTTGATGATGCAGTTGATCTTATTCTTTTGTCAGGTAGGGGTTGCTTCCTAGCCAAGTCTGATATAGAATCAGCTTTTCGTATTATTCCAATTTCTCCCAGCCAATATTGGTTACTTGGTTTCATGTGGAGAGATGAATTTTATTTTGATCGCTGCTTACCGATGGGTTGTTCATCTTCATGTCAGATCTTTGAAGCATTTAGCACGGCTTTACAGAGGATAAGCCATAACAAGCTAGGTATTCTGAATATGGTTCATGTGCTTGATGACTTTCTCATAGTTCTTCTTTACTTGAATCTTTCTCTGCCATGTGTAGTGATATAGGAGTACCTCTGGCACCTGAGAAAACACAAGGGCCTAGTCAGGTCATAACATTTCTTGGCATCGATCTGGATACTGTGGCCATGGAGGCTAGGTTACCACTTGATAAAATCCAACGTTGCACTTTTCTCATTGAGGCTTGCCTGCAGAAGGAAAAAATTACCCTTCACTTCCTACAACAAGTGCTAGGTACCCTTAATTTTGCCTGTAGTGTGATAGTTCCAGGGCGGGCTTTCCTCCGTCGACTACACGATTTGACGATAGGCGTCTCTCGTCCTTACCATTACATACGCGTCACTACAGCCGCAAAAGAGGACCTTCGGCTTTGGTTAAGTTTTCTTTCCAGTTTCAATGGTAAGTCTCATTTTTTGCAGAAGGACTGGACTACATCAAATTCAATGTCATTATACACTGATGCCTCCGGATCACTTGGGTTTGGGGCTGTGCTAGGTAAGCGTTGGTTTTATGGTGAGTGGAATACCCAATGGCGTTACCTCAACATAACAATTCTTGAACTTTATCCTATTGTCGTAGCAATTGAAATTTGGGGTTATCTTTTGAAAGATCATAGAATTGAGTTTTATACTGACAACATGGCTCTCGTGGCTATAATTAACAATCAAACTAGCAAGGATAAACAAGTCATGTTCTTAATACGAAAACTTGTGCTGTGTTGCCTCAACAGTAATATTCAATTCTATGCAACACATATCCCTGGTAAGGAAAATATTCTGGCTGATTGTTTGTCTCGTTTACAGGTAGCAGAGTTCCGCAGACTTTCCCCAATGGCTCAGCCAGACCCGGACCCCATCCCACCATTACCAGAGCTGCCTTGGTAGAGAACGTGGGCAATTTACTTCGGGATTCTCTGGCTCCGTCTACACGTGCCGCCTACCAAAGAGCATGGCGCCAGTTTAATGAATTCTGTAAAGTATACTCCTTGCCATCTAATTTGCCTATTGCAGTATCTACCTTAACACTCTTTGTCTCACAGCTTAGCCTACGTTATTCACCAGCAACTACATCTTCCATTTTATCGGCCTTAAGCTATGTTCATAAATTAAAGACCCTACCAGATCCCACTTCTTCATTCATAGTGCGCAAGATGCTCGGTAGTCAGCGTAGCAAACAACCCTCTTATGATGCTCGTTTACCAATAACGAAAGAAATTTTGCATAAGTTGGTGGATGCCCTTCAGGCTACAGAAAATCTCCCATACCGAAGACACATGCTGAAGGCTATGTTCCTTTTAGCATTTAAGGCCTTCCTTAGGATAGGAGAAATGGTACCCAAGCCTCCAAGCCTTCAGAATCTTCTCCAATTAAACCAAGTTAGCATTCTGGGCACATCCCCCCACCAAACCATGACTGTTATTTTCAAACAATACAAGCATTCTGCTGGTAGGTCATTTAGTCTATCGATACCAAGGTCATTTGACAATTACTGTACAGTTACAGCCATGTGTGAGTATCTTAAGCTAAGGGGCAATCACCCAGGACCTCTTTTTGCCTACCCACCCAACCTACCTGTGTCAGGTTCGGATTTTGCATCGGGGCTTAACTCTGCCCTTATCTATGCAGGCCTCCCAGTTGCACAATTTAAAAGTCATAGTTTTAGAATTGGAGCTGCCACAGAGGCAGCAGCTCAGGGTTTTTCTGATGCTCAAATTAGACACTTGGGTCGTTGGAAAACCGACAGTTTCCGCAGGTATATTAGAATACAAACACCTTTGAGTACTATTTGAGTACTCTTAAAGCCTTTTAGGACAGTACCTAACCAAATTTTGCTGTGTTAACGCCAAATTTTGCTGTGTTAACGCATTTAGTCTATTTACTGGACGCTTGACTTATATGTTTTCTTTGAGTTATATTTGCAGATTGTGTAGTACCAGGGTTTGTGCTTCCTGCGGAAGATTCTGATATCGGCCTGCTTACTATTCCTGTCAGCTTAATTCCTGTCGGCAGTTTCTGTTGTGCCTCCTCTCTTTCCTTGGGACTATCTACGCTGCTACTCTGCTGGTTTCCCTTGTCTTGCCCCTTGATGTTTGGATTATTTGGCGTTTGGACTCTGACCTCCTAGTGATCTTCAGTGAAGTGCGGGCTGCCTTCCCTTTGTTTTCCTTCCCTCCTTTCGTCGGATGCTGCGTGGGTCGCCTGACTGTCTTATGAACTTTGACACTCATCTTCAGGATTATTTGTGTGCCTCCTACTTTCAGATATCATTGGGACTTGTTCCGTTCCCCTCGAACATTAACTTTAGGACTTCGGACATTAATCATCCCCCCCCCCCCCACCCATCACGTGAAGTGCGGGTTGCCTTCACTGCCTTGAGTTTAAACTGTACCCATCACCCATAATAGTTAGAATTTAATACACTGTGCTATGTCACTGAAGTGCGGGTTGCCTTCAATGGCTTGATTTGTAGTGCTATTTTTTAATAATAGAGTGAAGTGCGGGCTGCCTTCACTCATTATGCAATGAGAGTTGTATATTTTGTACATATTTGTATATTTTGCACATAGCTGTATATTGTGCACATAGTTTTTGTATAAAGGTTTTCAGTTCCAGTGTTGCTAATTTTCTCAATCAAACCCATGTGTTTAAATACCAGGCACCAATTCAAAATTATTTTTTCAATCCATACGGCCTACAACGCTTTTTCCAGTTTAACCCCTACTAACAGAGGTCTGGTTTTTTAATGCATGTAGGCGGTATGGAGCACGGAGTTCGGTTACAGGAGGTTTTATTTACTAAGGCCATTCAGGTGGGGCTGCCACTTATGCCCATCCCACTGGGCATCAGTGGTTGTGGCGGTTCAGCCCCACTTCATTTACACTAGCCAGTAAATTTATTTGAAAATTCCTTTATTTAATGTCTAATTGGAAATTATTTATTTAATTGGGGTATTTTATTTTCCACTTTACGTTACCTTTCGCTTTCACTTTTTAATTGACAATATTTATTAAAAAGTCACTTTGTGGCCTTAGTCAACTCAATCTGGCTTCCTCGTTTTCTTGATGCTAAAGCACAAATGAACAGTCGCAGAATGCAACTGATTTTGTGGTGTGCTTCAATTGCTCTTACCCCCCTCTAGGCGAAATTTTCATCACGTGTTGCTCTTCGCGGGCTTTGTTTCATTTAATGTATTCTTATCCAATCATCTCACTGGATTCTTTCACGTGGGTGTCGTCTGCACTTCCATCCTTGTCCGGTCAACTTCGTAGCCATTTTTCAATTCGCGAGCGTTATTTTTGCCCTCCTCCAACCCCTTCTCCGCCTTCTTCTTGGTCAATTTATTGTCATAAATGAAATTGTTTTGTGGGGCGGTTCAGCCCCACTTCATTTACACTAGCCAGTAAATTTATTTGAAAATTCCTTTATTTAATGTCTAATTGGAAATTATTTATTTAATTGGGGTATTTTATTTTCCACTTTACGTTACCTTTCGCTTTCACTTTTTAATTGACAATATTTATTAAAAAGTCACTTTGTGGCCTTAGTCAACTCAATCTGGCTTCCTCGTTTTCTTGATGCTAAAGCACAAAATATCCTAAACTGAAATGTAGCAGTGTGCTACTCATAACGGAGGAATCTCCTGGAGGCAAATCCGCTATGTATAGTATGCGGTGTCATTTATAATCAATATATTGAAGTTAAAGTAAAATGGCATTTGTAATTTCAAAAAAAAAAAATCATTAATCATCTTTTTTATGAACATATGCACAGTTTCAATTGACTTAGTTGCATAGAAATAAAAGTTAAATAAAACTGCGGAAGTAAGCACACTGTCAAACAGAAAGCAGTTCGATAACTCTTGATCTTTGTTCTATTGTATCACGAAGTTGGGATCTACACGTATTTGAGTGTCACAATTTGAGAGAAATAATGTTTTGAAAGACAAATCTCCAAAGATCAGTGTCCGTTATTAGTTAGTATACACAATATAATCAATTGATAGTTACTTCCTGGTCATCGATGTAAAGTTTACCTGCCGTGAAACGAACCTTTCTCTTCTCTTTGAATGCAGCAGTCATCTGTGGCGCAGCTCTCCGTTTTATATTATAGTCTACAACTGTCAGGTCTTCCATAACGTTGAATGACAGGCGACTGCCAGGTGTCATTTCACTATGTGATCGTCGCACTTTCTTGAAGTCTATCACCACACGGTTACGAATAAGCCTACTGTAGAATCTCACTATCATCTGTGGGGTTCTAGAGGGGTCTTGTTTTCTAGATCGAATTCTATGAGCTATTTCAATGGCTTGAACAGCCTCATGGGGGCCAGTAAATCCACCTAAGTTATGTGAAGTAAGAAATTGCCCAACTGTTTTTTCGTGGCTTTCCCCATCAACTGATTCCAACCCATCAATTCGTATATTATAGGCTCGGGATCGCCTTTCTGATTTATTAAGTTCGTCAGCCAATTTAAATTCAAGATTTTCAATTTGCTTTGTTCCCTGTATTACCTTGTTCTCAAGCCCCTGGCGAGCCTCCCTCTCTGACACTAGTTCTTTCCTTAATTGCCTGATTTCTTCACATGCCTCTGTCAGTGCGTCTGTAGTTTGGTTTTGACTGTATTCCAGATTTGAGATTATGTCACGTTTAAACGATACTAGTGTATTGGTGACCTGGTCAGTAAAGGATTTCATAATGGTTAGCATGGCAGCTTGATCTGCGTTGGTGGGCTCAGGTAGATGAAAAGAAATACTGTCACCTGTATTGACACCTGCACTAGTAGTCTTTGATGTTTGGCCGCCATCTTTGTTCCAGCTTTGATTACCTGTACTGGGCTCAGGGGATTCATTATTTTCACCATTTTTCTGTCGACTTGGTTGTGATCTTGATTTCGGCATGCTTTCTATAATGACTAAGCAACTAATTTTGCATATACTTGATCATGTATGACAAGAGATTTAGTAAAGACAGCGGATATTCCTCGGAGCTAAAACTTCACCTCACTCGCTCGGCGCCATCTTGAAACGTTTGGAAATGAATGTGTTTGGGTGGGAGGGGGGACATATACTGATGTTTAACAACCACTTACATGTATAGTTATTGTCGAGATGGGTGTGTTTGGTAGGGGGATGGGGGGGGCATATGTAGATGTCGTTTTTGGTGACATTGAGTAATTTCGTGCAAGCCTGACAGGGGATGGCCAGAAGGTTGAATATTTCTCTTAAAAACAGTTTTTGCCTTTTCTTGTTCCTTGAAGAGAGAAGTTCATCCAGGCACAGCAGTATGCAGAAGCCATGCCCTTCACTCTACTTATAAGATAATAAAGATGAAATACAGATATACATTTTGGAATTAAAGTTCAATCTTTATCAAATTGTGTTGTTCTTGCTTATAAATTTGATTATCTCCCAGAGATTTCTCTTTTATCTGATTGGTGAATTAGATGTACGCAAAGCTTTCTGGGTAAAATGTACCTCAATTCGCCATTTTGTTAATTGTTACAATGTCACTTTTTTGGAAAGCATTGATGACATAACCTGTTTTTATGCACACCTTTTCTGGTAACTTAACCCCATTTACGTCTTCTTCTCGATACAGTTATATTTCTTCCGCTTTATTTTAAAATTATCCCTCAATCCCCCGAAATGCTTTGTGGGTAAATTCCGAGTGACGTCATCAAGCAATCGGTCAATTACCATCCGATTAATGCTGGTATCAGGTATATTAGCACTGTTTGGGAAACCCCCAACTCCCTTGTTGTTTAGAACATTTAATTAAGATGACCAAGAATGATTCACACCCACAACCCATAGATTTACATACATGTATCCCCCTAGCTGGCCCAAGGTCAGAAATTAGGGCTGGTTTTTTAAGACAAAAAGAAATTCCTATTGTTAATTTCTTTCAGTCCAACAGACTTTGGAAATGCAATCATTTTTTGGACAAACATCACCAAATTATATTATCAAATAAAGTTTACAATGCCAACATCAAGATCTTAAAGATCTTGTTGCCCCTGATTATAGGGGTAGCGTGGAGTGCTAAGATGCATCGTACCCAGGCTTTCAGCAAATCCCAAAGATGCAGAAATCTTGTTAATGATGATTTAATTCTCCCACCTTAACATATTGGACATCTTATATTGAAAATAATAAAATGACGTCATTTGATATATCACTGATGTTGAAGGAAATTCAAAACAATATATCGATCTGGACATTTTCATGGGGAAATATAAAAAGCTTTGCCAAATAATTTGCATTTCATGTATCAAATTGAAATTTGAACCATGTGTAAGGCTTGGCCCAAGGCAGGAATTAACAAGAGTTTTAGTTAACTCAACATACGCCCGCCGTGGCAAAGTCGAACCGCTACGATTAACAACTTTACATTTAATATAACATTTGTTTTAATGTCATCAATTCAAACTTCTTGTTCACATTAAAAGTTTTACTCTGAATTTGATGAAGCTGCAACTAAATACCAGAACGTACACATATATTATCTGTTCAGGTAATTTCAATCACATTTTAATTGCAAAAACTGAAATATTGTGGCTGTTTTGACATTGCTGTTATCACAGCGTATACACAGAGAATCAATCCATTATTTCTATTCTAACACATAAACTTTAATGTAAAGAAAAGCTGAATTTTAGTAGTTTGCTTTATTTTCTACATTAAACTAAAAATTGGCAACCCCTACGTTAAAGCTGAATTTTTCCCTGATTGCCTCGTGGACGAATCTATATCTAAAAAATGATAGGGGTGCTAGCTTCAAATAACTGTTTTATGTGTTACCATTTTTAGTCTACCAGCAGACCTGATAACTTTTTAAAGAATTATCCTGCGTTTATAAGTTAGTTTTACAGGCGAAATACAAGGCAAACACAACAGCCTGACATCCCCAGTCGCGTTTAGGTGATGTCATTCGGTGACGTCGTGTTCCATCACGTCACCAAAGTTGAAAAATGATGACGTCGTTCAGTGTCAAGGCGTTCAACGTCACAATAAAAACGTTCTCTGCGTACATGCTAGTTTATACGCCAGCTTTGTCCTATCTCACAACATGTAGGGAAATCACACATGTGTTAGAATGGTATTTTTTTGTTATTATAGTGCACATTAGACTATCCAAGAAAACAGTCTCAGAATGTATAAATTAATTGGCTTCCAGTATTTCTCTGGACCAAGTGTACTAAAAAAAGCATTGATATATATTAATATATATATATTAAACATCAGGTACATATTTCTGATAAAAAAACTCTTGAAAATAGACAAAAAAATATGTGTACCCAAATCAAATTTGGTATGCGACACATCATCTACCTATAAGGTATATATACTCTAACAGAATTGGAGATTATATCAAAACGAAAGAAGTTCTGGAGCCGAAAGGGAATATTACATAATCCAATAGGGCTGCCATATTATGCAACAGGTGATGTCAGAAATGGTACGGGAAACACCGTCTGCCCATAAGGTATATACTCTGAAAGAGTCGTCAAGATCGGATCAAAACTCTTCAAGTTATGGAGCGGAAGGGAACGAAGACAGAATATTACATAATCCAATGTAGAAGCCATATTATGCAATGGGCAATGTTCTTAATGGTTCATGACACACCTTCTACCCCTAGAGTATATGCTGTAAAAAAATTGTAAAGATCGGATCAAAACTCTTCAAGTTATGGAGCGGAAGGGAACGAAGATATAGACTAAGACAGAATACTACATAATCCAATGTAGAAGCCACATTATGCAATCGACGATGTCATAAATGGTTCATGACACACCTTCTACCCACAAGGTATATGTTGTGAAAGAATTGTAAAGATTAGATCAAAACTCTTCAAGTTATGGAGCGGAAGGGAATCAGGGACGGACGGCGCTGGTGATAGTGATACCATAATACGACCGACTTTTTTAAAGTCGGGCATATAAAAATGAAGACAAAAATATGCATTTAGTTTAGTTTAAGAGGTTACTCACAGTGTAAGTCAAGTTTTGGTGTTTGTAATGGTTTATTATGAATGTTCACATTCTGTTGCTCTTTGTTCTGGGACCAGTTTAAAACAAGTTTGTCATTGTATCAAATTATATAGATATTTGCATGTGTGTATAATATGCAACGTGAAATTTTGGAAGTTTTTCCCTGTCACATCTCGTACATGTTTTTTGTACTGATGGATGAAAACAAAATTAATGTAACTGTAAACATATTTGACAGTCTAATATTGTGCATCAATCTTCATTAAAGGGAAAGAAAATCTAAGCTTTAGACTAGTTTAGATGGAAAGAGTAGAGTTCATTTAGTCCAAAACAACTGTCCAATGTATGTTTTATCCCCTTGTATGTGAATAATTGAAATTTGAAGGTGGCCTTACAATAGAGAATAAGCTCCATAGGCCATTCACAAGGCCGCCACCATTTTTTCATTAGTTTTATCCAATTATTGTTGAATAAAAAATTAAGTGCGTTATAGATTAGTCATGTGATGCAATTTAGAAATGGCGTGCGGTTGCATACTGACCTATATATTCGGAGACAATCATCCCACTTCAAGTTTGTCGCCATGTTTTTTGGACCTAAATCTACCATTATACATTAGAGATCAATATCTTGATCAAAACTTATCTCGAAGAGGGCCTTCATATAAATACATGTACCTGTCTTTGATATTGACAGGACATGATCAGACAACACGAGTAGCCTCCATTACTACACCCTTATCACTGTAGGGTAGGGTGTCATGACCGGCACACATGCGCAGGTCGAATCTTGCCTGTAGGATCCTTCTTCTTGCACCACACCATGCTGAACCATCCAAGTTAAAATATAGTTTCATCGTTTTTTTCGGGTACTGTATGCCCGCAAAAATGTTTCATTTATTGTTCTAGTACCCCTGGTTTCATTCGAGGTTGTCAGTTTGCAGTTTACAAAGTGAAACACGTATTAATTTGTTTTCGCTCGGTCGTTGACAGTCCCATGCAACTGCAGTCATTTTATATAGCAATGTCAAGGTCAAATGCAAGTCGATATCGATCGTTGATAGCTAAATTTCTTATAGGTCAATATAGCTCTGTATTTTTGTGTCGCCTGAAAGGGGCCACTTAGGGATCACTTTGACGGCGTAGTCTGGCGTCGGCGTCCGGATTGGTTTCCGTGCAATATCTTGAAAACCACTGGCTTAATTTTTTTCAAATTTAAATGGGAAGTTTAATACCTTAATACCCCGCTCAAGTTCGACTTTCGCTAAAATCCGCGCATATTTAATTATTGTACAGGCTATTGATTGGCTGATACAAATAACTTGGTTTCCGTGCAATATCTTGAAAACCACTGGCTTAATTTTTTTCAAATTTAAATGAGAAGTTTAATACCTTAATACCCCACTCATGTTCGACTTTCGCTAAAATCCGCGCATATTTAATTATTGTACAGGCTTTTGATTGGCTGATACAAATAACTTGGTTTCCGTGCAATATCTTGAAAACCACTGTCCTAATTTTTTTCAAATTTAAATGGGAAGTTTAATACCTTAATACCCCCCTCAAGTTCGACTTTCGCTAAAATCCGCGCATATTTAATTATTGTTTTTGATTGGCTGATACAAATAACTTGGTTTCCCTGCAATATCTTGAAAACCACTGGCTAAACCACTGGGGATTTCTTATAAATGTGTAATCTGACGCAGATTATTATTTAATATCTCATATTCAGGTAACATCTTACACAGCATGATATACATATATTCAGAAATAAAGTACAACAGTGAATTTTTTTGTGAAAGGTGATGTACCTTCTCCTTGTATATTTATCCTGCCAGGCGACACTTCTACTTCAGTTGAATTCTAGTACATTATTGTAAATAACTTTTAATATAGTTGCAACACGTTAAATATCGCGAAGTAAATTAGAGCTCTGACGAACTGATTAACGTGCAACGTCATTTTGACAGGCTAATGGGTATGGAAGCCACGAGTGTCATATTTAATTAGGTCATTGTTGTTTGTTTATCATATTATTGTAACGGAATATGTACGAAGAGTAATATGAACCATAACTGGTTATTGTTGTATAGCAATTATACGGGCATTATCCAGCACGTATCTATGGAACACGAGAATGACCATAATGTTTCATGAGACTTTAAAATTAATTATTTACGCGTTTGTGCCTAAAGACAAATTACCCTAAGTCTTAGTAGGAATGGTAGAGTATGGCACAAGTTACTTATTTGTAAGGATAAAGTAATTATTCAGATAAAATGAAGCCAACTCAATTTATGCTCAGTGGAGTCAGTTAAAACTAGCAGTACCGTATTTCGTCTAATGTTTCGCACGCCAGTTTTTACCCTCACTGTTCGCACGGCTGTTGATATGAAAGGAACCGCCCAGAAGTGGGGGGACATATTCACACCTCTGCTAACGAGCCCCGCGGTGACGAGTCGAGTGACTGCAAAGCGGCTGGCAGGGGAGCTAGTTATTCATCACTGATCGGTCAGTAAACGGCTTAGCCTGCATAATTATTAGGTTACCAGTGAAGACAGTCGGTCCGCTAAAAACGAGATGGTAAAAGACAGAATGCAGTGCTTAACTGCAAATCTGTTCAATCACGATCCAAAATCTGTAAATAACAGGACCTCAGATTACATAATCATAAGAATATTATGGTGATAAAGTCTGCTGCCATTTAAAACCCAAACAAATTTGTTGTTGCTGTCCCGTCAGCGAGGAAAATCACACACGTTTGAGGTGAAAGGTTTTTACAAAGCTGGATCACGCTGTCACACTACGGCGTACGTTATCCGTAAATAGGAAGAGTGAAAAAAAAAAAAACTGTTCAAATTAGCGATTACTTGTACATTTTTATTGATCTTATTAAAAAATATTTTCCATAATTGATCTTTTTGTAAAGGAGAATCCAAGTTTGTTCCAATATAAGGGAATTATTTTTAATAATCGGTCCCTGACGAAACTTTGAGTTTGACATCGAAGTCGACTGAGTTGATCTCAAGTCGTGTCAAGAGTCAAGTTCACACTTCAAGCCAGTAACTGATTTTTTCTTTCTTTTTACATTTTGATAATAAGGTACGCTTGGGCTTTTAATCATACTAGCTCTACAAATTTAATCTAAATGTCATTGATCGAATGGGTTGTTATACGCCGTACTCCGTGAATTTAATTCTTATGGTTTTCTAATTTGGACTGAGCCATCACCCCTATTATTAAGTAGACCGTTCCGTTTATACTTTGGCATTCTGCAGCTCCATGTATAACAAACAAGATTTCCGTCATTAAAACTTTATTTCCTCATGATCATACCATCTTTTTAATCGGGAATATTGTATTCGTGAGAAAAAACTTAGTTTTCCCCACAATCTTTGACCACATGACATAAATATTGCAGCTCCGTAACGGACGTTGTTGCCGCTTCTACACCACGGCCGTGCTGTAGGCCTACTCTGTACATGTACTGTAGGTCTATAGAATAAAGCGCGAAAAGTTGAAAACAGTGAAGATATTCATACAATACGATCGCTGTAAAAAGAAAAGAGAAGAATGAAAGTAATTTATTGTTTAGAAATTTACTTTTATAATCAATTTGGTAATCTATTGATAGTACTATCTACGAAGGCCTTTGTATACCGCCCACTGTCACAGTCGACACCTCCGTGGTCCAATCAAGCGATTCATTGTTTGGTGATTATAGGATTATCCCCTCGTTCCCCATACTCTCTCCAGGGGGTTATCGTCTTTTTTTGCGTGCGAAACATTAGACGAAATACGGTATATTATTATAGATTGTTAAAGGCTTTATTTCTAGAGAATAACATTACATTTGATATGTGTTTCATGCAGTTATGTAATACCATGTTGTTCTCGAAGCTTCCATCAAAAGCTAACGCACCATGCTGAACCATCCAAATTAAAATATAGTTTCATCGTTTTTATACGCCCGCTATTAAAAGCGGGCGTATATTGGTATACCGTTGTCCGTCTGTCCGTCCCGGAATCGTGTCCGCTCCATAACTTAAAACCTATTGCCTGAATTTATTTTTTTTCTTCTGATATATGTAGCTTATGGGTAGACGGTGTGTCATGTACCAAAATTAAATTGGGGTCTTAATATTTGTGTCGACCAAAACGGTGACCAGCCTTTTGACATTCAGTAAACCCAGAACTATTGCATGGATTTTGAAATTTTTTTAGTTATAACTGGCTTATGAGTAGATGGTGTGTTCTGTAGCAAAATTAAATTTGAGTCTCAATATTTTTGGCGACCAAAACAGTTACCAGCCTTTTGGCATTGAGTTTTTCTGGAACTATTCAATGGATTTAATTTTTCTTTCAGATATAACTAACTTATGAATAGATGGTGTGTTCGGTACCAAAATTAAATTGGGGTCTTGATATTTGCGGCGACCAAAACAGTCACCAGCCTTTTGGCATTGAGTTTCTCTGGAACTATTTGATGGATTTAAATTTTTTTTAGTTATAACTGGTTTATGAGTAGATGGTGTGTTCTGTACCAAAATGAAGTTGGAGTGTTGATATTTGCGGCGACCAAAACAGTCACCTGCCTTTTGGCTTTGCGTTACTCCGTAATTATTTCATGGATTATAATTTTTTTTCTTCTAATATATGAAGCTTATGATTGGATGATGTGTCCTGTACCAAAATTGAATTGGGGTCTCTATATTTGTGGCGACCAGAACAGTCACCAGCCTTTTGGCATTGAGTAACTCGGTACTTATTGCATGGATTATTAATTTTTTTTTCAGTTATAACTATCTTATGAGTAGACGGTGTGTCTAGTACTAAAAGTAAATTGGAGTCTCGCTATATTTGTTGACAAAAAACAGTCACCCAGCCTTTAGGCATTCAGTAATTGACATAGACTGATCCAGAGACATTTTGATACCTGTATACAGGTATGGGCGCCCAAACTCACAAGCAAAAAATCTGCCCAAATTCTTGAAACTCACAGATTTTAATGTCAAAATAGCATTTATTTTTTTAATTTTGTGCCACAGATGTTGTTTTTGTCTTATTGTTGGAACATTTTGAACCGAAATGGTATGCCCAAATTTTCCCTGGATCAGTCCCTGATTGAGGAAATGGCTTTTATTCTGTCTGTGGTTTCACAGAATAGCTTAGTTATATCCAAACAACTTATTTGATAACCAAGGAGACCAAATGAGTTGTGTCCTTCTTTCTATTGTTTAATCTGTAATTAAATGAAATTGCTGTTGTATGCCTATATGTAGTGTAGACACTTTTGCAAGTAGCTTTGGTACAGCTTTCAGATATAGGTAGTAGCTTATAGGTATGTGATCTGTCAAATACTAATATTCACCAAGCCCCAGTCTTATTTAGGTGACTGAAAGATTCTACCAGCCGAAATTCTGTTTAAAGCATGTCTTTAATATTGAATATTAAGATAGTGTGCTACAATGAATTAACCCTTGCGGGCGTATTATGAGTTTCTTAAACTCTTGTTTCAGAGATGGGGTTGTGTTATTTTCTATTGGCAAAAAAGACAAGCGAATAATGCCCAACCATGGGTAACAACTGCAGCCTTCCAAATAGGTTGAGTGTATTATATAGTCACAATTTAGCCTTTAATATTGGCTGCTCTTACAATTCATGCATTTAAATAGAGCATATACTTCTAGCATTCCCAGTCCCAATAAAGTGGGTCACAGTAGTTTAGAGACAGCTAAGGGATTCGGGGTATGTAATATATTTTCCTTATACCAGAAAATATGGTAAGTGATCGTGGGAAGCGACGAGTTATTTATTTCGCATCATTTGAACAGGACTACTGTGTGGGGTGTATATTTTTTTTTTAGATAAAAATTGTTCCTTTATGTAATGCCATAATGTACACTTGTCCCAAATTTTCGTCGGACCCAAGACCTCTGTATGGCTTTATCCCAATCACCACAGTATGGGATATTGGTATATTTATTAAACCATCTTTTTAATTAACTCGGATTTCAAGTGACACCAGATCAAAATAAATTTAAGGCTATTTAAAAAAGGGGCTTCGAGTCCGACAAAACAACAAATTACAAGTGACTGTGCTTGCTAAAGACTAGCATCCAAGTGCGCTTTAAGACTAGTATTATGCTACCTTTACACTTAGTTCAATTTACTGAACTTATGGTGATATTACATATACCAACGTTCAGTATACGAATTTGAAATACAAGGTGGAAATGATGCTTAAATTACAAGCCATGAAAATATTATTGTAACTCCTCGATATGGACGATTCCTACTTCAGACTTCTTTAAAACTCATAAAAGAGTATTCTTGTCCGCTTGCATTACATGTAGCCATTCCAAAGGGCGTGTACCTGGTCTTAAACAACAACAAACTGTCATGTCTTGGAGACTTTGCCGCCATTTTGCGTGACGTTCGAACTGGGTTTAAACAGTGCATGCCAAATAAATAAAATAAATAAAAGAGGACAAGAATAATCTTTTATGGGTTCTAAAGAAGTCTGGGGTAGGAATTTTCCATACAGAGCAGTTACAATATTATTTACATGGCTTGTAATTTCCGACAAAAGTGCGTCGGACTTTACCGACCAGCATTTCAGAATTCGTAGACTGAACGTTGGTATATGTAATATCACCATAAGTTCGGTAAATTGAACTACCTTTACACTATGATCTCATGGTGGTCTTATCAAATGGCTTTTTGTTAGTAGTCCGTCGTTCGCTGTCTGTAAACTTTTCTTTTGATCGGATTCCAAGAGTACTACTAGTCGGATCTTTCTCAAACTTTACAGACATGTTCCTCTTATGGTCTAGTTGTGCAACATTCATTTTGTTTGTTCATTGGCATATTTAAATCGCCGCTGGTGGCCATTTTGTGATTTTTTTCTTACATAGTTTGTGATCGCGGAATATAGAAAACCACCAGGCCGATCTTGATGAAATGTTTTTGTGTTAGTTCCCCATATGGTCTAGTTGTGCAACATCTTTTTTTTGGGCTCATATGCATATTAAAAATGGCGACCACTGGCCATTTTGTGTTTCTTTTTATCACTGTTCTCCTAAAGTAATAAAAGGATCTTCGTAAAATTTTGTACGCAGGTTAACCCTATGGTCTCGTTGTGCACTATGCACTTTTTTGCTCATTTGCACATTCAAAATGGCGACCGGTAGCTGTTTCTGTGATTTTTACCTACATGGTTTGTGATCGCGGGATAAAAAAAAACACTAGGCGGATCTTGAATTTTTTTTGTGTTGTTTCCCAATATGGTCAAGGTATGTTACATGTATTTTTTCGTCGTTTTCATTTAACCCATTCGGTACCGCTGTCGCCGTATGGCGTTAGAACTTGGAGTGCTAGTCTGCTTCATTACCGAAGACATCTTATGGCGACAGCAGAAAAGTGGGCTATTTGACAATAAAAGCTTCTAGAATTCCTTATATTTACAGCTTCAGATCTTAATATATATTTTCCTTGTCTTCAATATACTGACAGTGAGTGAGATATTTAAATATCTATGATTAAAAAGTGCTAAAATCCGGTGGTGAAATTAGTTTGCGAGAGCGAGTTCCCGCTGTCAATCAGGTGGCCCCTACACATGGATTTCAATAAGAGTAGTGAAAAAAGACATTTATCGGAGCTTTATTGAACCTCAGTATGAAATTGCAATCCTCGGGTCATTTTAAAAGGTATACAAATCGTCTCCTTTCAGGTTTCCAAGGGCGACTATAAGAAATAGTTTATCTATGCGTGTTGTCGGCCGCCACGGCCTGTTCGAGGTCTCGAATTTGGATTTTAAACACCTAAATGCTTTCCAAAAATGTAACAATGATAAATATTTTTGAAGGAGAGTGTTCCCTAAGACATTTAAGAAGATCCATATTGTCTTTTTCCGAGCTTGAAAGAAAGGAATATTTTAAAATGAAATGAAATACAAGGCAACGTAAAATCACTATTTGGTCGATCGAATATGTGTTCAGGCAGCTATGTATAGGATATATGCCGAGCTACTTCCGATTCTTAAAAATTAATTGGCGAGGAGCGCAGCGCCGATATGGTATGAGTTGAGCTGTAAATATTGGGAAATAATTTTCCAAAAATATTCTTTTATTAGGTTTTCAAAAATATTGCCAGATTGTCTTCATTTATACCTATTAAGTTGATCATGTGTGGCGAAAAATAAAATATTTTGGGGATTCAATTTTACTGCAACCGACTCTACTCATTTCGCTATGATATCATTTGAATGACGTTATGGTACAACAAACTTTTTTTTAACGAAGGAGAGCATTTAAAGGGGCATGAGCTGCCAAAATGTTGATATTTTGACGTTAAAACAGAATGCTGTAATTATTGGCTATTTTTCTCAAAAGGTAGAATTCAGAAGCTTTTTAATGCTTCTAGTCTCGAAAATGTACGATAAAGTATTGTTTTGAACTAACTTTGACTTAGAATGAATGAATGGTCATCCCGGTTATTTAAATTTGGTTTACTTTTGAACACGTTTTCGGTTCATACAGGCCACATACTGTATGGATTTTTCTCATTCCAACGCCAATCATTTAGTTTTTCGATAGCCTTCAAAGCCTCTTACTGTCGTGACGATCAGAAGTTATGAAAAAACTGCGAATTTTGGCAGCTCATGCCACTTTAAGTGAGGAATTAATTCGAGCAAAAAGTTAGATGCCCTTTCTTAGATGCCCTTTCCCTGTATTAATCAGTTTTTCTTTCGATAAAACAGTGTTTGTTCAGCTGCACACCATATAAAACAAGTCTGCTTTGTTTTAAATTTGACTTAAATCTCCACGTCTAGTGATATTGGCTTCTCTTAACTGAGCGATTTGATAAAATACGGTAATTAATATATTTTTGTATTGTATTAAAGAAAAAAAATCTACAAATTGTGCCTCCAAATGCAAATAATCCGCATTTTTTTACTCGTTTATTTAAAATCTTACATATCCAACAAACTAAATCCTTAAAGTGCTTCATTTAGACAAACCGACTGTGATCCCCTTTTATAAGGCAAACATCACTCTTTATTATGAAATTACTACTGTTCGTTTCCAATGTGCATGCCAGGGTAAATCATTTACATCTGAAGGACTGGGTTGCATGCAATCTAAACAGAGAAGTAAATCTTCGCATGCGAGACTTAACTTAGTTCTGAAGCAAAGGGGAAGTATTAGCATGTAGGCACGATTGGGCTGCATGTTTGAGTCTGCAGACGATTCGTGAAAAATTATCATTCGCTCGAAAGCAAATCGCAACTGTATATGTTATTTACCAAGTAACGCCTCGCCCAATATTCGTTTAATGACCCCATCACCCCTCGAACAAACCCTGTAACTAATATTGTGGGGTTGCGTCTATTCAGACACAGGGCTTGGATATGCCATGCATTTTACATTCATCGTTTTGAATATATTTACGTCTCAGTAAGCAAACTCAAATGAAACCAAGGGAGATAATGGTTTTATATAAGGCAAAATAAGGGGTGGAAGTCAATATCACGTGATTTGTATTAATATATAAATCCAGACACACTGACCTATATACGTATAGGCCTAACGTCGTTTGAACACTAAAGGTAGGTGAACCAAACAATTTGCTACACCTTTATTAATGTAGGGTATGAGGGCTTTGGTGGTTTTGTACTGACTTAGTTTAGATTTCAATCAGCTTTTACATCTTTACTTTCAAAAGCTAATTGTATAAAACAGGTGCCAGGCTAACCAATTTACACTGTATCTACAAAACGACGGCGTGTAATTGTTTAACCTGGTGAAGTACTGGTATTTCAATGTGACAATTTGCTTTGGTCTTCATAGCAAGGACTATACAAAGTATAGTAGTTTGGTTTCCGCGCTACAAAATATCTACATACAGTGTATACCAACTCAGGACAATCACAGCCTTATCATCAATAGAATTGTATTGAATATATTGGTATTGCATGTAACGATGTTATGCTTCTTTTTGTACTAGTGTTTATTAAGTACATAGCACTATACTTTTATAACAAGGCCTATTTATTGACTAACAATTGTATTAAATAGGTCATCAGTACATATTATCCACTAGACATTCAGGTGTGTCTGTAGTTAGTTTGTGTGTACAAAACTACATGTATAACTGCTTCAAGTGAAACAACCCACTGAAAAGTAAAACACCTATAATGAAAATGTCAGGCACCATTTTCCATTGCCCAAGTTGGAGTGATCGCTACGTCACAGAATTACATCAACTGCGATTTTTTTATCGAATATATATTTATATTCACCAAAAAAATGCTCATGGCCAGGTTACTTAAACTGTTGACTGGAGTTACTATCCCAAAGGTCAATGGAATTAAAAATACTTTTATAGAGATGAAACCTAAAACCGGAACACGTAGGCCTGCATTGAATTAATGTGTTTCTTGGAACCAATTATACACAAGTAGGTCACATGTAGCCCTAGCAATGACCGAGTTATAAAGTAAATAGTGACAATACAGTATTTTGCATGGAGATAGAAACCCATTACAAATCTCATTTAGGGCACTGTTAAATGATAAATAGATCAGATCTTAAGAGATAGCTGACAATCCTTATTCACATAAACAAAAGGGGTTAAATTAACAAAGTGTCATTCAAAAACTGTTATCTTTTCTTTTTTTCCACGAAATATTTAAAACGCTCTTGGACGGTGCTCTTACACCAATATTTGAAAATCTTTAACAAATATATTTTTTGTTATGGTACATAAAGACGTTTCTTTCTACATTTGGCAATACAATACCTAGCACAGTTGCAAACAAAGTTAACAAATATGTGGTTAACTCTTGTATGTTTGTTTGGATACCCTAGAAGAATATATATTCTATAATCCATGCTATTCAAATATCTCACAGGCACATACTGAAATGGTATCTCTAGCATATGGCCAAAGTAGGTAAAAAAAAAACGAACAGAGAGCTACAATTCGAAAACATATGTATAGCAAATATTCTGTTGCAGAGTTACAAAGACTACAAATCGCTGTATCCGTCTTACCAATACAATGCAGTTTAACTTTTGTAAAAATGTATTATGTATAAAACAAAAGTCCATATCTTTACATTCGGGTGATTTGACACTTAAAACTCACAGCTTAAAGTATTTACTGACATCCAGTAAAGGAAAAAGGTCAGCCCATGTTCTGAGGCTAGCACATTCTTTGTTTACCTTACATGTCGTTGCAATACGGAGTAAAAATCTTTAATCGTGAAGGCAGAAAGTGATTTGCCCTCACTATCACCAGAGACTTAACATAAATATCCGTTTGACCAAAGTCCTCTTCTGGATAACTTTCAGTTATTATCTCATATGTTGCTGATGAGGGGAGATAACCAGGTATAGTCTCATATAGCTCTGGTGTTTTACCAGAGTAAGCGCGGGGGCTCAGTAGGTAGAGCGTTGGACGCTCAATCCGAACAGCCTTACACCAATGGGTTGCGGGCTCGAATCCCACTCAGTCCAAAAAATTGGAAAATTTTCTGACTGGGTTTTCACTCGAACGACCTATGTCGAATGGTTGTCAGTTACCAGCGGAAGGTTGTGGGTTTCCTCCGGGCATAGAGCCCGGTTTCCTCCCACAATAAAACTGGCAACACCGCCATATAAGTGAAATAATCTTGAGCGCGGCGTAAAGCACCAAACAATCAACCAGAGTAAGCTTTGCATTTATATTTATGAACACTAAAACACACGGGCACAGGGAAAATCTTCTTGTCTAACAAGTTTCTAATTGTGTTAAAAAGAGGTATATCATTTAGACTTTTATATCCATCATAAAATGTTGTAATAAATTAAACCTATGATATTCATTAGGTTGATGACTGACAGGAGCTTTGCCAGTAATTTATAAATGTTTCAAACTGAATTCATTTTCCTTTAGGATTAATGCATTGATTGCCAAAAAGGGACTGACACCAGCACTGTTCTCTTGTTTTAATTACTAGTTCAGTCTGTTTTAGAAACTGGGCCCAACATTTAAACATTGCTCGATAGAATATTTTGGGGGGACACATATAACAATTCTCTAGACAGATTTAGAAAACCACACCTTGTGAGAAAGATGTGCAGGCAATGTTTCCATACTGCGTTGACATTACAATTCATTTTTTTAACGAAAACCTTCAAACGAAAAGGATGTACTTTTGTATTTATATCCTGCAGATTTAATCCCCCATCTACAATCTTGTTAGTAATCACACCATGGACAAAAATGTGTGCACCTTCATTCCATACAACTACATAGCTTTGACAGTGTCTCGCATGATTTTTTATTTGCCATGTTAGAGAAATTTGGTTTTGGAAGCTTTTTCATTGACTGGATGAACCTGTTTTACCATGATTTAAGAAGAGTTGTGAAGATAAAAAAATGGGGTTACAAAACCATTTCAAGTATGCACATCTGTTAGGTAGGGGTGCTTTTAGTCATTCTGTGGGTGTTATCAGTAGAGCCACTCAGAGTTCTCGAAATGAGGCCTATGAATTGGCTCAAATTCCTTAGATTTCTGACATTTCTATTGATAAATAAAGATTGCAAGCCATGTGAAGTACTTTTGTGCTTTAGCATCAATAAAACAATAAAGACAGATTGAGTTGACTAAGGCCACAAAGTGACTTTTTAATTAAATATTGTTCAGTAAAACGTGAAAGCAAAAGGTAACGTTAAATGTAAAATAAAATACCCAATAAAATAAATAATTTCCAATTAGACATTAAATAAAGGAATTTTCAAATAAATTTACTGGCTAGTGTAAATGAAGTGGGGCTGAACCGCCCCACTAAACAATTTAATTTATGACAATAAATTGACCAAGAAGAAGGTGGAGAAGGGGTTGGAGGAGGGCAAAACTAACGCTCGCGAATAGAAAATGGCTGTGAAGTTGACCGGACAAGGATGGAAGTGCAGACGACACCCACGTGACGGACTATAGTGAGATGATTGGATAAGAATTACATAAAATGCATAAAAGCCGCGAAGAGCAATGCGTGATGAAATTTCGCCTAGAGGGGGGTAAGCGCAATTGAAGCACACCACAAAATCAGTTGCAACTGTTCATATTTCTTAAAAAATAATGGGCTATTTTCAACAAGCGTTGAGGCTCATAGAATTGGCAATGCAATAAGTAATGGACTTCGTCAGCTACATCTAAATTGCATTTGTCACATAATCTAAGGTGAGTTGGCAAATTTGCCCATCTACCGTTTTCGATTGGTAGAGAATGTTTAGAATTTCTGAAACGCAGCAGAGTGATCATGAGCCTTTCCCGTAACACAGATAAATATTTTTCAAATTGGAAAGTAGTTTTTATCTTTGCATAGAAACGCCTCTTTTCAGAACTTTTAAGGATTCTACATTAATCACTTTATATTTTATAGAATAGGCCACGAATGTAGCAACATCACAACTATTCACACTACATGTACCATTGCTATAATATACATCCCTGTCAATTAAATTGGTACAATTATTAATAAATGGTACGTCCCAATGAGTCTCTTGTACACTCAAAATGTCACAGTTCAATGAGCAGAAATAGTTATTATTTCCTTCAATCTTTTCAATGCTTCTACAGCTTTTGCAATTCAGTGAAGCTAATGGCACCATAGTGAAACCAAGAAATAGATAAATCTCCCAATTATACATTGTTGTTAGTCAAGAGCGATACGGTGCCTTTCTACTTGATGTGTCACTGCAGCGACGGCTTATCCGCCGTTCCACTTGTGTAAATCCAGTATCCAAGGACGCCGTATCGTTATCTGATTGACAGCTAGGCAGATCAGCACACATCATCTCAGGCAAATGCAGACTGGGCCCTGAACAATCAGGGATAGCTTGACTATCGCTCTCGGTGATGTCATTTTTGACTGGTTTTGAATCACTCAGAACGTCTATTCTTTCAGGGTTATGGGCTCATTTCCCACTGTTGATTTCTCCACACTGTGAAGTAACTTCCACTTTCGACTCGTTGGATGGGGGGTTGGTCACCCCCCTTGGGAACCTCAATATTTTCATGAGAAGTTTCAAACTCTCTTTCCGACTCTTTATGATGATGACCTCCACATTCACATTCTTGAGCACCATATCTGTCACACAGTATACTTCTGTTTTCAGTACTGCACAGGCATTTATTTCCATACTTACCACACCCCTCACATGGGGGAGTGTGACAGGATTTTGAAATATGACCAATTTTCCCGCATTTGTAACAACAGTACAATCGGCATTTTGTATGCAAATGTTCGTGTGAAAAGCATATTGAACATCCTTTTTTCTGTCCATCGTTCAATACACGAATATATTCTGGCCACGGTGCCGTGTCGAATCGCATAGCATAGGGGAGAGATTTCATGCCATGTTGTAGTAGGCATTTTACAAATCGGGTTCTGTCCAGGGTGATACCTTCTCTATATGCTCGATAACACTGTCATATCCATATCATATAATTTTTCTCTGATTCCATGATCTTCAATGTACGGCGAAAGATGAATAAAAGTCACCAGAACAGTTCTGTGTAATCTGCAAAACTTGCATCCAATCTCCAGCTAAATCCAGTCCATTCAACAATGTATCAACGGACGTTGTGTCCACCACCGTAATCTCATAACAGTCCGTCTTTGGGACACAAGCGACTATTGCGCCCAGTCCACACTCTATCTCAACTGTCTCGATGATATCTCCAGCATCCACTGTCTTTTCATTCAGCATTATTTTCAAGGTAAATTCTTTCAGATAATCGACCTTTGAACGTGCCGATCCACTTGGAAAGGACATGGCTTGAAACAATCAAACCTCCCAGTCGGCCTTGGTGGTCCAGTGGGTTAGACTGATCGTCCCTCATTCTCACACAGATCTTACATCGATGTGGTGTGGGTTCAAATCACACTTAGACCAAATAGAAATTGAAAAATTTCTGAGAGTATTTTTGTGGGGTGCTTCCTTTGGGCAATAATTTCTGTTCTCTCCCACTAAACCTGGCAACGCCGCTATATAAGTGAAATGATCTTGAGTGTCCCAAATACAGACATTGTTGTTGTCTGTCTGTCAATTTATTTCCACATCCGAACGTTTCTGTTAAAACCAAGGCCGGCCAATCCAGACAGACCACCTCCGATCCTAAAATGATATGATGTATAAACTGTTTAAAGGCCCACTTGCCGCAGTATACTAACAGTTTATACATCATACAATTTTATGATCGGAGATGGTCTGTCCGTTTGACATTTGTTAAGAAAACAAATTTACACTAGCTTAATTACTACACCTAAAACCACTAAAATTAAATATAGCACACATAAAGCATGTCCAATTAGGTTTAGAATGTATAAATGAGGATGAAAAACAAACGAAGAATCGACGCTCGATTACAACAACAACACCGATCAGTGTCGGTTAACTTAAAGGAGGAGAAAACAAAAAAACAGCATGCAATTGTATCGAACGGGCTCCCATAGACCATCGTATTCATGTATGTGAGTCTTGCACATGGTTTACAGAGTGAAAATACAATGAAAATGAATCTGCCAGACAAGCTCGTGCTCGATCGTCAGTGGAGCGCGCCATTAGCGGTTTGAAATTGACTGGAAAAAGTATTAGTAGATTACTTCCCTTGCGAGCTAACAATATCTTGTATGATTATAACCTGCAATGTCAGCGGTAAGACTACCTTTTCTGAAAATTCTACAACGATCCCCACAAGTCGCGTAGACAATATATGCAGCCTGTCACGTCTTCCCAAAAGGTTGATTTACTAGCTAGTGTACATTTCAGAGTTGTTAGAGTGTTCGTCTTCTCTTATTAGCACCTGGAAATGATCGAAATTAACCTAGTGGCCAGGCGTATGCTGATTGGCCGATCGAGACACACAGCTAAGCTCTGCTGTGAAGATGTCTGCCGAGTCTGTTAAAGGTCCGCTCATACGGTGCGATTTATCGTACCGACTTGTAGCATGCGATACAAATGGATGTATTTGATTGGTTGACAAACCGTATCAACCAATTAAAAGCATCTATTTTAATCGCATGCTACAAGTCTGTACGATAAATCGCACTGTGTGAGAGGACCTTTAGACGTTCTCTGATAACGATTCTTAACTTTCCTATAGCACAGTTTGGCAAGGAAAAATCGCAGAAATATGGGTTTGGTACCGTTAGAAAGGAAAGTGTGTTGCGCCTGTACTGTATTTACTTAGTTCCTTCCTTTTCTTCTCCTTTAAGTGTTGGACTACCCTCATTCAGGCGCTCTTGTCTGTGGTCTGCACTCGGCAGGCTTGTATAGTCCCTCTTACTTGATCGTTAGTCTGTATTTCTTAGATAAAGTTCGTAAAATTTAACTCTGTCATTAGATCGCCTACATGACTCAAAACATTAGGGCACTTGTGCCCATGCCAAGGTTCGGTGTTTGTTCAGATTGTGGGTACTTGAAAAATCTGTTTTTCAATTCAAATTAAAAATACTAAATTTTGCCAAAACTTTCAACTTCTGGTAAAAAATAGATAGTTCCTACCTTCTTCTGTCTGGGAAAAATACAGAAAACCGTCTACTGTTTTTAATGTAAACAGTATTCTAGATCGGGCAAGTGTGCCTTTAATGAATCCTTAACCAACTTTTACTGGTAAAACTTCGCAGCATTCAGCCCGTATCCCCTCTATAATTTTATGTCTTCCATCATTTCTTACTTTTGTTTATTGTCTGTGTAAACAGTGGCCTACACAGTATAAGTCCAGGGCTTAAAGTGTACATTTCTTTATTGTAAATAAAGACGTTTAGAAAACAAGCTCTGAGCGTTTTTAGTAGTTAACTTCAATGTCATATCTCGATAATTAATATTGAAGCCTAAGTAATGAACGGATTGTTTGGGTGGTGACAATGGTTTTGAGGATGGACAAACATCCTGCTAGGGTAGAATGATACATAATGATATTAGTTTGGCAGTCGTGAGCCTTGTGACCCACCATTCAAGAGTCATAGATATAAGTTGTGCTTACATGACGTTTTTGTCGAAAATTCGAGAAAAGAAGTTATTAACATTTTCATGAAAAGGCTTAGATTTGAACTTAGGCTATATTACATACAAGTGAGTTGTTATGGATTGTTTTATCATGTAAGCCTTAAATACTTCTTGTGATTTTTATGAATGGCGACAAAAGAGTCAGCCTCCTTCCAGTTAATAGTACAGATCAAACAGTTTGGAGATACAAGGTTAATGGCAAAGTGCAAACTATCCATTTTGAAATGTCTGTAAACCACATAGTTGTTGAGAGCTTTAGGGTATAATGGGGTTGTTAAGGGACCATTCTTATTTGTGAAAATGTTAGAGATAAATTGTCATTGTTCTTGGACAAAAATAACGAATAATTTTATTTTTAATCATATTGATTTAAAGAGAGATCGGATCTATTTGGGAACGGTTCGCTATATACGGTCTCAATATAGAGTTTTGAACAGACCAAGAACACAATTCAATTTTTGATTCCAGTAATACATCTTAATAATTTATTACCAGAAGTCAGATTTTCCCAATAGCTTATGTTTTGAGAGAGATTTTCTGTCGACAATATGCCAACCAAGGTAGATAGTAAATCTAAATATGACCACAAGCATTTACCCATACTTTGGTTTTTGTTTTCGGGTGTGTAATAATTTAGACAGGGAAGGCAGCAATCTGGCAGGATGACGAGAGATTTATTCCGGTTGGTACATAACAATCTTTTACATGGGCGCAGCCATTACACACGCGCTTGTACTGTAGTGGCGAGCATACTCTCTACGATACAATAGTTCTAAGAGACTATCAGTCTATTACACTCCTCCCTTTTTAGATTGAAAAGTAGTTTTAGCCAGTTTAACAAATGGAACAAGAACAGTTAAAGTTGTAAAAATTACTGAAACTATTTACCTTTAACAAGTAGGGTTTTTTACCGAACGTAATAATCTGAGGAATGCAAAATGCTTAATATTATTTGAAAAACACGGAAGAAACGTTAACTACGTTCAAAAAGATAATCACCAAAACTGAATAGCCATAAAATAGGTCTTAAATGGTTTAACATTTTAAAGTTCAACTGTAAGTGTTACGAAAGTCACTTTTGATCTTAGCACAGAAAGTTCATTTAACAAAGTCTTTCAAATAAGACGGCGACTGTCTGTTTCGTGAAGGATAACGTTTAGTAGAATCACAAGGAAGGTTACCGGTTTGACCACTGTCCATGATTTCAGGGTAACCCTTGGTAGGATTCACAACAGGTGACGACAAAGGCTGATTAACTGATGAATCAGGTAATTGTAACCTGTTAGGAATGGGTGGAATCACTAACTCTGCTGTGGTGTTATCCAATGTTTCGTTTGAAACGATGTTGTTGTCATCTGTCCGTAGACGAACATGGTCTTGGTGACGTCGCATAATTCTTCCCTCTGTTGTGAGGGTGTGATAAGACAATGGACCAGTCTTTTTCTCAACGATAGCGGGTAACCACTTCTCTCCATGACCGAAGTTCTTCACATATACTCTGTCCCCCTCCTGGATTGAACGTTGTTTGGCGTGCCGATCGTGATACATTTTCTGTTTTTGTTGTTTCTCACGGATACGACTATGAATGTCTGGATGAAGCATGACGAGTTTTGATTTGAGTCGACGATTCATAAGCATTTCAGCAGGCGATAAACCAGTTGTAGTTTGATGAGTAATCCTATATTGAAATAAGAGTCTGTTGACTTTGTCTTGAATACTACCACCTTTTAGCTTGGCCATAGTTCCTTTGAAAAATTGAACGGACGTCTCAGCCATGCCATTTGAAGCTGGATGATAAGGTGAAGTAAAAGTATGGACAATTCCATTTTCTTGAGTAAAAGCTTTAATTCTTCACTTGCAAAACAAGTTCCGTTGTGGGAAACAATTTGGTCAGGAAGTCCGTGTATTGCAAAACATTGCTGAAGGAGTTCAATAGTAGCTTTACTAGTTGATGTTGATGTTGGAAAAACTTCCAACCACTTCGAGTAAGAGTCAATCAACAATAGAAACATCTTCCCCAAATACGGACCTGCATAATCTACATGCAGCCGGGACCAAGGTCTACCTGGTGACTCCCATGGATGAAGAGGAGCTTCTTGAGGAGCATGGCTATTTAGCTGACATTCCGTACAGCCTCGTACTTTAGCTTCCAATTCACTGTCCATTTTTGGCCACCATACATAGCTCCTGGCCAAGGTTTTCATTCTTGAAATTCCTGGATGTGCCACGTGAAGTTCCTGAATGACTTTACGTCTTGCTTGTGGTGGAACAACTACACGTGCTCCCCACAAGATACAACCGTCGTGAACACTTAACTCAGATCGACGACTGAAAAACGGCTGTAACTCAGAGTCGTAACATTTGTCTGGCCAACCTTGAAGCACAAATTTTGACACTCTAGCTAATAAAGGATCTCTCTGTGTCCAAGATTTAATCTGTTTAGAGTTAACTGGGCCAACAAAATCTAAGTGTTCCATTAACAAAATGTTTTCTCCTGGAATAGGTGGATTTTCCCCACCAACAGTCTCTGGTAATGGTAGACGACTAAAAGCGTCCGCATTTGCGTGATCCTTCCCAGATTTATGAATAAGTTCGTATTCATACGCTGATAAAGTTAAAGCCCAACGTTGAATACGTGCTGCTGTCATTGCTGGGATGCCTTTATTTTCTTTTAACAGTCCAAGCAAAGGCTTGTGATCACTCACAATGGTAAAGGGGCGACCATACAAGAATTGGTGAAACTTCTTAACGCCGAACACGATTGACAAAGCTTCCTTTTCTAGCTGGGAGTAGCCCTTTTCGGCGTCTGACAGAGTTCTTGACATGAAGCTGATAGGCCTCTCTGAACCATTCGGCATTTTATGCGACAAAACTGCGCCAACTCCATATGGCGAAGCGTTACAGTCCAGAATAAGAGGTTTCTCGGGATCGAAATGAACCAAGACAGCTGAAGACTGAAGCAATTCTTTTGACTGCTTAAAAGCTTTATCTTGCTCTTTTCCCCAAGCTGTCAAGTTTTTCAGAAATTTGGAGTAGTAGTTCAGGAGTCGAAGGTAAGATTTCAGCTCTGTGATATTTCGTGGAGTAGGTGCATTTCTAATTGCTTCTATCTTTTCCTTCAATGGATGAATACCGTCCTTACTTATAGGATGTCCTAGGAAAACAATATCGTCTACCATGAATTGACACTTTCTCAGTTTAAGGCGAACCCCAGCTTTGTTTAGACGTTCAAACACAGTGTTCATAATGTTCAAATGTTCTTTGTCTGTTTTACCAGTTATTAGTATGTCGTCCAGACGAACTATTACATTTGGAATACCTTTTAATAGGTTCTCTAAGGTTCGCTGGAAAATACCTGGTGCTGACGAAATCCCGTATGGCAAACGGGTGTACTGAAACAGTCCCTTACGAGTGTTAATTGTTGTATACACTTTTGAATCCTCGTCTAATAACATTTGTTGATATGCTTGACTTAAATCCAATTTGGTAAACTTTTGTCCACCTCCAAGTGTAGCATACAAATCTTCAGTTTTTGGAATTGGGTACGTGTCTAATTTGGACACTTGGTTCACAGTTTGCTTGTAGTCCCCACATATTCTAATGGATTTGTCACTTTTGACCACTGGCACTATTGGAGCTGCCCAATCTGAATATTGAACGGGTTCAATTGTCCCTTCAAACAAAAGGCGATCAAGTTCTTGGTTAATTTTATCTCTAAGGGCATATGGCACAGGTCTAGCCCGAAAGAATTTAGGTGGTGATTTTGGATCAACAACAATTTTTGCTTTTAGACCTTGAAAAGTTCCAAGTTCCTCTTTGAAAATTTCAGGATATATGTCAAGTACTTTATCAACATCTGACAATTTGTTTGACTTAATTTGAAATATTTCATTCCAATCCAATGTTATTGCATTTAGCCAGTCTCTACCTAACAAATCAGGACCACGTCCTTCCACAACAACAGCTTTGAGATTTGACCTTTGACCTCCATATTCAACAGGTAAGATAGTAGTGCCCAATACTGGAATTTCTTCACCAGTATAAGTCTTGAGCTTAATTGTAGACTTTTCCAGTTTCCCGGTGTTCAATTTGTTGAAAGTTGTCTCCCCTAGAACCGTGATTGAAGCCCCCGTATCAATTTCAAAAGATACGTCTGTTTGACCTACTTTCATTGTCACGTGGTTAGGTTGACTGTTGCTTTTTGTATGCATACTAAACACTTCATACAAATTGTCACTATCTTGTTCAGAATGATCTTTTTTCTTCCTTTACTTGGTTTGTCTGGTATTGTTTATGGTACCTTTTGTGTCTATAATTAAATGTTTTATTTGACTTGGCCTTATTTGTGTGAGCACCTTTACTTTGTTTATGCCAACATGCTTTATCTATGTGTCCTTTCTTTTTACAGAAGCCACAGGTTGAAGTTATATGACGACAAGATGAAGATTCGTGATCTCCAGAATTACAGCGTGTACAAAACAGACCTTTTTTTGATTTGGCCTGAACTTTGTTTACAGTTGATTGTGTTGGTTGGGTAGCGCGGCGACTTTGTTGAATATTTTGGGTGTTTTTAGCCGCAACTTCCATTGCTAATGCAATTTCATATGCTCTTTGAAACCCTAAGCCAGGCTCTGACAGCAATCGTCGTTGAATTCTGTCATCATTTATGCCACATATTAGCCCATCTCTCAACCTTTCGTGGAGAGACGGTCCAAACTCACAATGTTCAGAAAGTCGTCTTAGTTCTGACACAAACACTGAAACTGATTCGTTATGACCTCTTTCTCGTTTACCGAATAAACAGCGTTGAACACATGATGATGGTGTTGGGTTTTTATGTTCCCCTACAATTCGAACTAATTGTTCAAAAAATTTATCGCCAGGTTTATCGGGTGCAACTAAATTTCTTATGAGTTTATAAGTTCTCCCTCCAACGACACTGAGTAATATTGAGCGTTTTTTTTAAGCCATCTTCCACGTCGTTTGCGATGAAATAATGTTCCATTTGCTCAATATACTCTGTCCAACTACCGCTTGTCTCTTCGTCGAATTCTTCGATTCTACCGTGTGTTGCCATTTTTACTCACTGTTTATGCGTAGGATCCCGTCCTCGTCGCCAAAATATGTAATAATTTAGACAGGGAAGGCAGCAATCTGACAGGATGACGAGAGATTTATTCCGGTTGGTACATAACAATCTTTTACATGGGCACAGCCATTACACACGCGCTTGTACTGTTGTGGCGAGCATACTCTCTACGATACAATAGTTCTAAGAGACTATCAGTCTATTACAGGGTGGGTCTCCTGTATTGAGAAGGTCCCTTAAACTAGTTTTAGCCGCTTCTCCAGTCTCGATATGGGCCTCTGTGTTGGTAAAAAAACATTGTTTTGTGTGTTTTGTTAGTCCTATTTGACAAGATTGTGACCTTATGTTTTGGTTCATCGATCTCTTTGACTTGTATAAGTATTCAGGTTCAAACAGCCACTCATTGTCATGCTATGTTGAGATAAAGCATAGAGATTGATATGTTCTATGCACCTTTGTTTTACTTATCAACTGACATAAGCCCGGGGAAAAATAGCATCAATCGTTGCCCATGATCATACTTTTCACATTTTCGTCTCCATTATTTGACTTGATAGGTAAAATTGGAGTTACTGTCCTAAAGGTCACAATGGAATTAAAAATAGTTTCCATAGAGATGTAATCTAAAACCGTAACACGAAGCCATTGAATTCATGTATTCTCTGAACTAGGTATCCACAAGTAGGTCACATGTCGCTCTAGCAATGACGGAGTTATAAAGTAAACAGTAACAGCCCAGTGTTGTGCATGCAGATAGTACACAATTACATTTCTCATTTGTGGAACTGTTAATGTTTTGACACACAACACTTTAACTAATTTTCGTTCAGTCAAATGACTTGTTGGATGTTCCTGACCATTAAATTGTCTCGCGTCTTTCCTTAAAAATTTGCGAAACCTCTAATCGTGGTATTATAGGCCTACTGGCGAGCACCTCTCTTACATCCACTTATGTCGCATGAGGAATGGTTGTAGTTTCCTCAACAATGATTTATTTAATAACTTTGTAGCAGATTCATCCAGATGCCTCTGTGGATCTCCCTCCGAGACAGCTAACCACTTTCTTCTCCATTGCCCGCTGTTTAATGTACAGCACACATTATTATTAAGAGATGTAGAATGTATTATCCCTGTTGATAGCATTAGTACCACCATCCTACTATATGGAACCGTTGACTTGAGTGCTGACCTAAATAAAACTATTAAGAGATCAGTGTGCACATTTATTACAAACACAAAGCGATTTTTATTATACTTCATGGGTTCACCGAGATTGGTAACTGTTTAATCCTGCCAAGCCTGCCATATTTCACTCATGTGTTATGTATGTACATCTATATTTATGAACACTAAAACACACGCCCACAGGGAAAATCTTCTTGTCTAAAATAACCACGGAGACAAGTTTCTAATTGTGTTAAAAAGAGGTATATCATTTAGACCTTTATACCCCATCATACATTGTTGTAATAAAGTAAACCTATGATATTTCATTAGGTTGACGACTGACAGGAGCTTGGCCTTAGTCAGTAGAATTTTCTGGAACACTTGTACATCTATAGATAAGTCACAAGCAAATGTATATACATACAATGTTCTCTTCATCATCGTTAAGTAAGGATTAAAGATACTGTAAAGAGTCTGCTCTCATTAAAATACAATGCATTGCTGTATATGCAATAGGACACAGTATAAGCCCTTGGCTTAAGTGTACATTCAATGATTAAATAAACATGTTGAGAAAAAAAAAAGGAAACGAATCCAAGGGAGATAATTGTTGGTTTTATCTTGGGCACATACACGGGGGGAGTCAATATCACGTGATTTGTATAAATATATATATATTATTGACCTATATACTCACAACATATTAGTGGTTTCAAGGTCGAAGGTAGGTGGACCAAGCAATGTACTAAACCTTTATTGATGTAGGGTATGCAAGCCATGGTGGTTTTGTACAGAATTAGTAAGGATTTCAATCAGCTTTTACATCTTACCTTTCATTATTAGATAAATAAATACATATTTATATTTACCAAAAAAAAAATAAAATGCTCACAGACTGTTGACTGGAGTTACTATCCCAAATGTCAATGGAATCAAAAATAGTTTCCATGGAGATGAAATCTAAAACCGGAACAGGTAGCCATTGTATGAATGTATTTCTCGGAAGCAAGTATCTACATGTAGGTCGACATGTAGCCTTAGCAATGACCGAGTTATGAAGTAAACGGTAACAGCACAGTGTTGTACATGGAGATAGTACACAATTACATTTCTCATTTGTGGAACTGTTAATGTTTTGACACACCACACCTTTACTAATTTTCGTTTATCAAATGACTTGTTGGGTGCTCCCGACAGATCTAACAGATGTGGACAAGTTTAAAACAGACAAAAAAATCTGACAGAAGTCATTTTACATGTGTCCTAATCTATGCCCACCCAGCTTTCAGATTTCTATCAATCTAACCTGGTCTTATTGCACATCAACAATTGTTTTCAGTCTTTGCTTCCGACAGCCTCCTTTTAAAGCCTGTTAAATATGCCAAGAACATATATATTTATATCCCAGGAGCACAGAAAAAGTACACCAAATCTCCTGCGAACTCTCTTTTGTTGAGAAGCTATGTAATGATAACCATTTAAATTGATCACACACATTTACCATACCCACTCTTGTAAATATGTGTTGCCTTAAATTATAAATATTTAATGTTCTTGTGGTTCATATGATATATCTGAATATACGGTATACTGTTCGTGGGAAGTATTGAATTTTTTATTTCACATAATTTGTGGATTTAATGGACTTTTACATTTCAAAATGTAACAGCAAGATGTATACTTGATCTCCACCCTCATGTGACCGACCTTTTCAACTTGTTTTCCATTATCTAATCTGTATATCCCCAGTCCCATCACATTACCATATTGTATTGACACATATCTTTATTGTGACGCCAGAACAAAACAACTGAAGGCTATTTTATTAAAACCCGGCACCAATCAGTGCGTCCAAATCACATATGACAATTGGCTATGCTTTATAAAGACAAGCTTACAAAGTTTCTGGCAATATTTGCACCGTTATCTAGTGACTAAAGAAACAATTGCTGCAGTATTTTTTTATATTGATCTCGTTCGACAGGTGTTTCACCCGAAAATTTATTTCATTGAAGATTAATTGCAGTGGTAAACGGATCATTACACATCGTTAGTATGTGTAGCAAATTTTGACTTTCTATCTTGAATAATAAACGAATAACGGACCAGAGAGTCATTAAAAAGTGCTCACTTGTGGGTGATCCATAAACTAAAGCTATTGCAATATAGTATACGTCATTGTTGGTATGTGTAGGAAATTTGGATAGTTATTCAGACAGTTATTCAAAAAGGCGCCCCTGGTGGGTAATGATGAAGTTAAGATACTACTAGATGGTACGTACCATTGTTTATTAATGGACTGTGCAAGTTATTGCCCTAATACGACCTTCGCGGCCGGGTAATCTCAGCATACGAATCAAGTTCGTATTAGTCGTAGAGCTGTATTGGCCGAGTTCAAGTCATAAACATGTGACGTCCCAGAGTTTGGCAGAAGCAGACGACAGATGTTGATTTCAAAATGTTGACACTAGAGCCCGTTGTACAAGCTCTTATTGACAGGATAGAAGTGACAGTGTTAGAAGAAAAAACTGCTGTAAGTGAATCAGATTGCCTTTTTAGGACAGCAGAAGAGGAAGAAACTTCTCTACTGATCCAGAAACAAAAAAACACAGAACGCAAAAAAGGTCGGATATCAATTTGTTTAAGTCATGGATTTAATGTTCAGCGGTCGACAAGCTGTCAAAGCTTGCATAAAAATAACTTCTACAGTCTATTAATAAAAATATTATGAATCGAGTGTTTTCGTATTGCCTTGGTATTGGCCTGAGGGTGGTTGCATTGACCCGCGGCCTCGGGCCAATACGGCCACCCTCAGGCCAATACCAAGGCAATACGAAAACACTCGATTAATAACATATAATATATGTGTAGCAAATTTGGATTTTTTTTTTTTTTTCTAAACATATTTATTATCAGAAAAAATGTACACATTAAGCCAAAGGCTTATACTGTGCACTGTACATACATCATTTTGGAATACAAATAAAAGAACAATAGTATATAATCAAAAATCTGTAAAGGAATGGTGGAATTAAATAACCATAGTGACGTTTATATCTTGAATAATAAACAAATAACAGACCAGATAGTTATTCAGACAGTTATTCAAAAAAGCGCCCCCCTGGCGGGTAATCCATAAACTAAAGTTATTACTATATAGTTTGTACCATCCTAAGTATGTGTAGCGAATTTGGACTTTATATCTTGAATAATAAACAAATAACAGACCAGACAATTATTCAAAAAGCGCCCCCTGGTGGACAATCAATGAAGTAAAGATACTACTACATATAGTATGTGCCATTGTATGTATGTGTAGCGAATTTGGACTTTCTTCTTTTTTTTCTAAACATTTTATTTTCTATAACTGTACACCTTAAGCCATAGGCTTATACTGTGTATATTTTACAAAGTATAACATTACAACGTTTTTCAAATATTTTCAAATGGAAAAAAGAGACGTTAAAGGAAGCAAAGACTGTATGATCCAAATAGTTAAAAAAGTGAAACCGTAGAAAATGCGTATATTGACAATTATTGCGTAGCTGAGATTCATGCTTACTGGCAGGGTTGGTGAAGGCGTGGTTCATTAGGGAGGCCCCGATTGGTTATTTACAAAAATCGTTTTGAGGAAGAAATAAAGGCACAGACTGACAACATTACATCAATATTTTGCGATTTACTCTGTTCTGGGCTACCGTATAACAAAGTAGTGGCACTCAGTGGCCCAATGCAACCACAAAGTAAAATAAAACGTAACATTTCATTTCACTGAACATTGAACCTCGGGCATAGCAAATAATAGTGCTCAGCTGCCTATCTTATTACAGCCAAGTTCAATAGAACGTGTCCAAGTCAAAATTGTTAAAATTCAAGAATTGTAAGCTATTGCATTGATTGCTCCTTCCCAATTATGGAACATAACAGCAATGTTAAAACAGCCACAATATTTCAGTTTTTGCAATTAAAATGTGATTGAATTTACCTGAACAGGTAACATACTCTAACGTACTGGTATTTAGTAGCAGCTTCATCAAATTCAGAAAAGAAAAACTTTTAATGTGAACAAGAAATTTCGGTTGATGAAATCAAAACAAATGTTATATTAAATGTAACGTTGTTAATCATAGGGGTTCGACTTTGCCACAGCGGGCGTATGTTGAGTTTACTAAAAGTCTTGTTTTAATTTTTTTTTCTAATCTTTGCTAACCGCAGACTATACCTTTAGCGATGCTAAGGCATTGGCAGCTTATTTTTATAATTACTTATAAACAATTTTACGATTCATGCCACTTTCAATAAAAAAAAATGCAGTATTTCCTTTTTTTCCCTCATACTGAATTTATAGAGATTAATTTCATACCATGTTACAAAGAGGAGTTTCATAGATTTTATACCTGATTCAGTCAGGCGGGCTTAAGTATCTTCAAAGGAGATTCAAAGACATTTCTAAATTACATCTGCGAATATAATAGGAGAAGTGGTAGAGATAGCATTTAGCCTATAGTTCTACGTCAAAATGTACTGTAAGACTAGGTGTTTTTACAGGGTATATGACAATGTTTATTTTTACTTATGGTTTTCTTTTTACTTTGTTGTTTCCATGCATCTGTTTCAATTTAACAATAATGCAATATATGTCTATAGCAATTGTCCTATGTTATCAAAATTGGAGCTAATATTTTAATTAATGGCTGATATCACATTTATGACTCTGAACTGGCAAGGGTTGAGTGGCAAAGAAAAACGTAGAGATGTACTTAATCACTTAAAAGAAAAAAGATTTTCTGTGTATTGTCTACAAGATGTACATTGGTCATCGGCTATTTTGAACCAAATTAGATATGAATGTGGTTTATAATATTTTGTCTGCCCTGGAAACTCCAATTCAAGGGTAGTTACTATTCTCTTTCACAATAATATTAACTATACAGTTCATAATTCTAAATATTCACCTGATGTAAATCTATTAGTCCTAGATATTACACTGTGTGATTTTAGATTAACCCTGGTAAACATATATGGGCCAAATAAAGATAATCCGGATTTCTTCCACAATTCCATACTTGATGAATATGACAATTCTTTTTGCATACTTTGTGGTGACTTTAATCTCGTTCTAGACCCAGCCATAGACTATTTCAATTATAAATTTGCGAATAATAAAACTGCAAGAGAAGCCGTATTGAATTTAAAAAGAATATTTAATCTATCTGATCCATGGAGATTTAATAACCACGAAATAACACAATATACTTGAAGAAGTAAATCTCCCATAAAACAAGCAAGATAAGACTTTGTTCTTATATCAAACGAATTATTAAACAGAGTAGAAAGAGTAAGCATTAATGCAGGTTATTCAGCAGTTGTTTTAACTCTTAAATTACATCACATCAACAGAGGCAAGGGGGTTCTCGACGTTCAATAATTCTCTGCTTAAGGATGAAGGCTATCTGAGAAAAGTAATCCGTAACACTAAACTAGAGTATGCTGCCGTACCTTACTCATGTGGCTCAATAATTAATATTCCAAAATGTTGATTTACAATTTATAATTCCCGAACAACTTTTCTTTGAAACATTGCTTATTAATATTAGGGCAATGTCTATATCTTTTGGAACATAAAAAAATGAAAAAGAGAAACAACTCCTGGAACTAGAAATAAAAATATATTATCTACAAAAATCAATTGATGATTTTGGAGATGAAAGCCAGTTTTAAAGAAAAAATTTGAAATTATTAGAAGAGAAAAAATGGAAGGGTTTATAATAAGATCTAGGGAAAAGTGGATTGAGCATGGAGAAAAACCTAGTAAATATTTTTGTTCGCTTGAGCAACGAAATTGTGTAAACAAAACATTCTGTAAAATTCATACTCCGGTCACAATAATTGAGGACCAAAAGGAGATTGAAAAAGAAGTTTTTAGATTTTGTAAGAACTTATATACCTCAAATGAAAAAGATTTTAAAACCCTTTGACGAAAAGCTTTTTAAACAGGAGTATCATATACCTGTCAACATTTGCCGGCAAAAAATCATTAGAGGGCCCAATAACGTACACAGAAGCTTCTTCTGCTGTAAGGAAAATGAAAGACAATAAAAGCCCTGGTTCTGATGGCTATTCAGCCGAATTTTTCTAAACATTTTGGCCGGATATTGGATATTTTTGGCTTAGATCAATAAATGAAGGGTACACATATGGTGAACTATCAGTTACTCAAAGGGACGGTGTGATTTCACTATTACCAAAGGGAGATAAATCTAGGGACCTGGTGAAAAATTTAGCCTCCAATAACACTCCTAAACGTTCCCTTTAAAATAGCTTCTATGTGTGTAGCTGAGCGTTTAAAGCTTTTGACTATGTCTCATGGTCATTTCTGTTTAAAGTATTAAGACTTTTTAACTCAGGAGAGTCTTTTATTTATTGTGTAGAAACTCTTTATTGTAATACTTTCTTTAGGATACTCCTGAATGGTCATGTTACTAAAACTATCAATATAGGACGGGGCTGTAGACAAGGTGATCCTCTGTCAGCTTATATTTTCCTGCTCTGTGCAGGGGTTTTAGGGATTATGAAAGGAGTAGAAATTGAAGATCATGAATACAAAATATCCCAATATGCAGATGACACTACAATCATTCTTGATGGTACTGAAAAATCACTCCACTCAACCATGAGACTGCTGCAGCAATACTATACTCTTTCTGGATTAAAGTTAAATATTGACAAAACACAATCAATGTGGAGTGGCAGTAAAAGAAATTGTAAAGAAAAAATCTATCACAATTTGAAATTACAATGGAAAACTTGATGTGCTTATTAAATAGGAATATACTATTGTACCAACCTAGATCATATGGTTATGAAAAATTACACTTCAAAACTTAGAGATATTGACCTTTTAATAAAAAACTGGAAGCGCTGAAATTTGACTGTTTTAGGAAGGATTGTAGTTGTAAAACAATTAGCATTGTCTAAGATAACACATCTGTTAATTTCGCTGCCAATACCAGATCAGAATTTTAAAAAAAAAACTTAATAAAAAAAAGCTGATACTTCAAGATTATAGCAGGGGTGGTCTAAATATGGTAGACATAAATATTTTTAATAGATGCCTAAAATTATCTTGGATAAAACAAATTGTTCTGGGAGGCAGTGAAAAGTGGTCACAGCTGATAAAAAGTAATTTAAAATCTAACACGTCAAACATTTTTTGGAAGGAGGTTTTAAATTGTTGGAAGGAATATGCTATGTCAATTGAAATAGATAAAACAAACTGTCAACAAGCTAATATGGTTTAACCCAAATTTCGTTATTAACAACAACAAAAAAACTGTAGTGTTTATTTATGATATAAAAGGGCTGGGTAAATTATAAAAAAAATTATAATTATAAAAATAATATATTTTTTACTAAAAACTGTAAAAAAAACATTAGTGTTACACGTGTTAATGATAAAAAATTAAGACATCACCACGTAGTAAGTTGTTTTGAACAACATGAGCTTTCGACACCTGTACCGGTGTCTTCGTTCAGTTACACTTCTTAATTTTTTATACGCCCGGCTTGAAAAGCGGGCTGTAGTATGGTATCATCTCCGGCTGTCCAGCGTCCGCGTTCCCTTACACTCCATAACTTCCAAAGTTTTGATTCCAACTTGACAATTTTTTCTGAGTATATACCTTATGGGTAGAAGGTGTGTCGCGGACTATTTTTGACATCACTCGTTACATGATATGGCAGTTATTTTGGATTATGTAATATTCCCTTCCGCTCCATAACTTCCAAAGTTTTGATTCCATCTTAACAATTTTTTCTGAGTTGTGTCGCGAACTATTTTTGACATCATACATTGCGTAATATGGCAGCCATATTTGGTTATGCAATATTTACTTTTTCTCTCCATAATTTTAACACATATGATCCGATGTTTTCAATTTTTTCATGTTACATACTATATTAACAGACAGTGTGTAAAAGATTGTTTATGATATCACCTATTGCAAATTATTGGATTATGTATATTCCCTTTATTCTTACTTTCATTTTCATGAAAATAAACTTTTAATTATAAAATGGCTTCTACTTGTCCGATTCTCATCAAAAAAATATTTTTTCAAACTGCAATAATGTTTCTAAATTGATTAAAACTATTCTAAAATCAATATATCACATTGAAATCAAATGGAAAATAGTTGTATCTACAGACAAAGAGGCAAGTGACTCAGCCTTGTTCTAATTTACCATGTAAATACACTAGCTCAGCTCTTATCTCAAGTGCTGAGACCGTTATAGTTTATTGCCTTCTGTACCACATGGCCTCCACAACATTAAATGTAGGCTTTGTATTAATGTTTGCCTTTTTATAGCCATGCTCAACTGTTATATATTTTTTGTAGCTAAATAATATAGATAAATGATATTATGAGAAAAATGTTCAAATCTACTTGAAGTGGTGTGAGCTACGAAATTGCCAATTAATTACATTTGTTTGAGTAAACTATAAACTGCTTTTTTAAACCACCATGATCTCATGGTGGTCTTATCAAATCGAATTTTGTCCGTGGTCCGTCGTCCGGTGTCTGTAAACTTTGCTTGTGATTGCGATTTCAAGAGACCAACTGGTCGGATCTTCATCAAATTTCATAGACATGTTCCCCTTATGGTCTAGTTGTGCAAGATCTATTTTGTTTGCTCATTTGCATTTTGTGATTTTTACCTACATAGTTTGTGATCACGGAATCTAGAAAACCACTAGGCCGATCTTGATGAAATGTTTTTGTGCTGGTTCCTCATATGTTCTAGTTGTGCAACATCTATTTTTCTGGGCTTATTTGCATATTAAAATGGCCGCTAGGCGACCATTTGTTTTTTCCATTTTTTATCACGTTTCTCTCTTGTGATCGCGATTTCAAGAGAACTGCTAGTTGGATCTTCCTTAAATTTCACACGCACGTTCCTCCTATGGTCTAGTTATGCAACATTTATTTCTTTTGCTCATTTGCATATCAAAATGACCGCTAGGCGACAATTTTTATCTTCTTCTTTTTATCACTTTTCTCCTAAAGTAATGAGAGGATCTTCGTAAAACTTTGTACACAGGTTAACCCTATGGCCTCGTTGCATACTATGTACTTTCTTGCTCATTTGCTCATATTAAAATGGCCACTGGGCGACCATTTTGTTTTTCTTCTTTTTGCCACTTTTCTCCAAAAGTAAAGAAAGTTTAGGATTTTCGTAAACAAATTTACGCATGTTAGCCCTATGGTCTCGTTGCGCACTATGCACTTTTTTGCTCATTTGCATATTTAAAATGGCGGCCACTGGCCATTTTTTTTATCACTGTTCTACTAAAGTAATGAAAGGATCTTCATAAAATGTTATACACAGGTTAACCCTATGGCCTTGTTACGCACTATGCATTCGCTGCTCATTTGCATGTTCAAAATGGCGGCCGGTAGCTATTTCTGTGATTTCTACCTACAAAGTTTGTGATCGCGGAATCAAGAAAACCTCTAGGCGGATCTTGATGGAATTTTTTTTTGTGTTGCTTCCTCATATGGTCAACTTATACAACATGTATTTTTTTCGGCGTTGATGTTTTCATTTAACACATTCGGTACCGCTGTCGCCATATGGCGTTAGAGTGCTAGTCTGCTTCATTACCGAAGACATCGTATGGCGACAGCAGAAAAGTCGATTAAAACCCCACTGACGCCGTATATTTTTTCGTACAACTTCAACTAATTTTGAAAATGAACAAATAAAAGCACATGCTGCATCTGTTGGTTGCTTTGTGTTTTGCTTTTTATACGCCCGCTCTAAAAACTGGTTTATGAGTAGATGGTGTGTTCTGTACATGTACCAAAATGAAGTTGGAGTGTTGATATTTGCGGCGACCAAAACAGTCACCAGCCTTTTGGCATTGAGTTACTTTGTAATTATTTCATGGATTATAATTTTTTTTCTTCTAATATATGAAGCTTATTATTAGACGATGTGTCCTGTACCAAAATTGAATGGGGATCTCTATATTTGTGGCGACCAGAACAGTCACCAGCCTTTTGGCATTGAGTAACTCGGTACTTTTTTTCAGTTATAACTATCTTATGAGTAGACGGTGTGTCTAGTACTAAAAGTAAATTGGAGTCTCGCTATATGTGTTGACAAAAAACAGTCACCCAGCTTTAGACATTCAGCAATTGAGGAAATGGGTGTTATTCTCTCTGTGGTTTCACAGAATAGCTTTGTTATATCCAAACAACTTATTTGATAACCAAGGTGACCAAATGAGTTGCGACCTTCTTTCTATTGTTTAATCTGTAATTAAATTAAATTGCTGTTGTATGCCTATATGTAGTGTAGACACTTTTGCAAGTAGCTTTGGTACAGCTTTCAGATATAGGTAGCAGCTTAGGTATGTGATCTGTAAAATACTAAAATTCACCAAGCCCCAGTCTTATGTAGGTGACTGAAAGATTATACCCGCCGAAATTCTGTTTAAAGCATGTCTTTAATATTGAATATAAGGATAGTGTGCTACAATGAATTTACCCTTGCGGGCATATTATGAGTTTTTTAAACTCTAATGTTCAATCTTCGAATACGGTAAAAGAGGTTTAATTTACTTAAAAGTCACACTTGTCGTGAAAATCAGGAATATTGTTTACATTAAAAAAGAAAGACCGTTTTCTGTATTTTCCACAGACAATATAAGTTAGGAACTTTCTATTTTTACCAAAATTAAAAAGTTTGGACGTCACTTTGTATTTTTAATTTGAATTTGAAAATTCGAATTGTTAAGCCCGGTATACACTGAGAGTTTTGCTGCGATCCGACCCGACGCGACTGTACCCGACTCCAGTCGGCTTGAGTTGCGTCGCGTCGTAGACCGGTATACACTGCACACAACTGAAGTCATCGGGAGACTTGACGTTCGGAACTCTCTAGCAGAAAAAGGTGCAAAAAAGACGCTCGTTTGACGTCACGTGACTGTAGTAAAGTTTCTGATAGGCCTATAGATTCAGAATATCTACGACGATCGTCGCAAGAGTGGATACACTGTCTGACCAGACCCGACTCAACCCGATTCTTAACAAAATATCTAGCACGTCCAGATCACTCCCGACCCGACGCAACTGTAGCCGACTGACACCGATTTACGTCGTGGACTGGTATACACTACACATTTTCTGTGCGACGCGACGCGATTTTCCAGTCGGGTCGGGTCGGGTCGCATCGCAGCAAAACTCTCAGTGTATACCGGGCTTAAGGTACCCGTAACGTAAACAAACCAAACTGCTCGCAGGGGCGATTTTATGTTTCAGTCGAGTGAGTGAACTAACGGCACAGTGTAATTTTACGTAGGCCTATTTATCTGAGAAATACAGACTGACGATCGGTTAACAGCGACTGGAAAAGCCTGCTGATAATTGTTTGAGTGTAAACCACAGATAAAAAGGCCTGAAATGAGGGTAAACCAACACGAAAGTTGACCGACACTCATCGTTGTTGTTGTAATCAGGCTTCGATTCTTCGTTTGTTTTTCACCCCATGTCTACATTCTAAAGCTAACTAGACATGTTTTATGTGTCCTATGTTTAACCCTTTATTACTCAACCCGGCCGTAGCCGGCCGGATGCTGTGAACCCAACCCGGCCGTACCCGGCCGTATGGACCAGCTCGAATTACTATCGTAATCTCGGTTGAAAACGGCTAGAAATCCCAGTAATTTTCCGTCAGATAGAATTCTGTTTACTTCGCGGAGGATTTCCCTAAAAAAATTTACGTCACAGCCTCGCTTTCGAGATTTTAGCGGGAAAACCCCTTACCTGAAGTCTTAGCCAGTTTCTAGGCCGATAATGGCGGTCAATTTGACTGACAGTGATTCTGACGACGGCGATTTTTTGGGATTTACTGACGAAGATTTCACTGAAAGACACGGGGATAACGACGAGAATAGTTTGGACGATTCAAGCGAATCGGATATTGATGTTTCTGATGCAGAAAACGACGAAACGGAGTCAGAATCTGAGCTGTCTAGTGACGAGTCCGAAAATGACACGACGACAACATGGAAAACTAATTTGACAGATGTGAATGTTCGTGATTTTTTAGAAGATTCTGGTCCCAAACATCGACTCCCAGATACATGTAACCCTCTGAATTTCTTTTTTTTGCTATGGGATTACCGGTTTTTCGATTTATTGGCAACAGAAACCAACCGTTATGTGCAGCAACGTGGAGCCCTGTCAGTCGAGACCACACCTGAGGAGATTCGGGCTTATTTCTCTATTAATATTATGATGGGTGTCAAACAACTGCCACAGGTTTGGTGTTACTGGAGTACGGATCCCAAATTGAGATGTGAATTTATTTCGAAAATAATGTCTAAGAATCGTTTCCTGTTGCTGACAAAATACCTCCATCTATGTGATAATGCAAACACACCTGGGCGAGATTCAAGTGAGTATGACCCTTTGTACAAAGTCCGTCCGTTGATTGACTCAATTCAGTCAAGATTCCAAAACAATTACTACCCATCTCGTGATTTATCTGTTGATGAAGGAATGATTGCATTCAAAGGGAGACTTTTTTTCAAGCAGTATTTGCCTAAAAAACCAACAAAGTGGGGCATAAAAGTATGGCAGTTATGCGACTCTAAAAATGGGTATTGCATGAATTTCGAGGTCTACACAGGTAAATCAAAACAACCGATGCCATTTGGATCCGGATACCATGTCGTTATGTCTCTCGTTGAACCCTACTTGAACAGACATCACCACATCTATTTTGATAGATTTTTTTCAAGCGTGAAACTTGTAAAGGATTTATTCAACAACTACACTTATGCATGTTCCACTGTGATGTTGAATCGTAAAGGCCTTCCACCTGGTCTGAAAGGTAACAAGCTCAACAAAGGTGAATCTGTATTTTACCAGGACGGTAATTTGTCGACTAACTGCAGCCCTAAATTGATAGAACAACAAGTTAGACCTAGCACTAACAGAGGTAGGCCCAGAGATGATACACCTGTGCGGCAGGTACCTGAGGTGGTGAGAACATATAATAAATATATGGGAGGTGTTGACCGATCCGATCAGATGAGATCTTACTATGATGTTGGGCGAAAGTCGAGAAAATGGTGGAGATATGTTTTGTGGTACTTGGTCAACTTGACAATTGTTAATTCTTACCAGCTGTTTACCTTGAGTGATCACAGGCCCCCATTACCTAAGTTTTATTCACACCTGAAATTTCGGATTGATTTAGCAGAATTGCTTTGTGGTGGTTTTTCTAGCCGAAAGTGTTGTGGCAGAAAGCCATCTAACCGATTTACTTTGTCCATCCCAGCAGTTAATCTTGGTTCACACAAACTTGAAGATCAATGGCAGAAAGAGACAGTGTAGGCATTGCATTTGCAAAGGTGTAAAAACACCTAAGGGTTACCCAGTGGAGACATTCTTCAGGTGTAGCTGGTGTGATCTTCCTCTTTGTAAGACTGCTTGTTTCCATCAGTATCATTCCCCATCAGAACAGTAGAAATATTCAGTTTCTAACAATGACTGTACAATACCTGTATAATACTAACTTTTTGTTCAAGCTTACCTGTATTACCTGTTTTACCTGTGCTGATTGATTTATCTTGATTCACCTTTCTTCTGAAAACTTTGTCATCATCTGCTCTGGATTTCAAGAGATTGACTTGCGTTTGCAATAGGAAATTAATTTGATGAACTAACATTGTAACTATTCACCTTGATCCTAAGTGCACCAGAATGTTACCTGTTGATTTAACTGTATTTTTACCTGCCTGTGACCAGTTTTTCCCTGCAGATATCACCTCCACATGTAAGCATTAGCTTTATTAACAGTTGACCATTAACACAAACTCAGTTTTCAGGCATTTACCCCCTGTTTTTACCTGTTTTCTGACTTTAATTAGTTCACAGGTAAAACTCCTACTAACTTATTGTGTCCAAAAATTGTTGGTAGTGTGGGCCATGTATCTCTTAAGGGTTGACCAAATTTTCATGAAGCCAATTTACTTGGTATGGCCCAGAAAGCAATTGAATGATAACATGGTGTTTTTTGTAAAATATTCATTTTAATGCGAATATATAGAGCCTGTTATAGTATTTAAATGCAAGTAATAAAGGGTTAAGCTCATTGCATATTCAAAATGGCGGGCCGGTAGCTAGTTCTGTCATTTCTACCTACAAAGTTTGTGATCGCGGAATCAAGAAAACTACCATGCGGATCTTGATGAATTTTTTTGTGTTGCTTCCTGATATGGTCAAGTTATGCAACATGCATTTTTGTCGTCGTTGATGTTTTCATTTAACACATTCGGTACCGCTGTCCCCATATGGCGTTAGAGTGCTAGCCTGCTTCATTATCGAAGACATCGTATGGTGACAGCAGAAAAGTCTGCTAAAACCCCACTGACGCTGTATGGTTATTTTTTCTTACACCTTCAACTAATTTCGAAAATGAACAAATGAAATCACATGTTGCATCTGTTTGTTGCTTTGTGTTTTGCTTTTTCAATCTTTGAATGCGGTACAAGAGGTTTAATTTACTTTAAAGTACGAGTAATTCACTGATAACTTCCAATTTTGTCCAAGTTAGAACGGACACTTCAAGCATACGTATATAACAAGAAAATGTTAAATTTGAGAATAAAAGCTTGTGGAATTCCTTATATTTACAGCTTCAGATCTTAATATATATTTCCTTGTCTTCAATATACTGACAGTGAGTGAGATATTTCAATATCTATGATTAAAAAGTGCTAAAATCGGGTGGTGAAATTAGTTTGCTAGTGCGAGTTCCCGCTGTCAATCAAGCGGCCCCTACCAGGCATATTAAAAGGCTTCTAAAGCATGACCTAGTTAAAGACAAATAAGCTATTTTTGGCTCTGAGGGCGTTATTTGGAATTTCCGAGTCCAGAGTAGTGGAAAAAAAAGACATTTATTGGAGCTTTTTCAAACCTCAGAGTGAAATTGCAATCCTCGGGTCATTTTAAAACTTATAATATTCGACTCCTTTCAGATTTCCAAGGGCGACTATAAGAAATAGTTTATCTATGCGTGCTGCCGGCCGCCACGGCTTGTTCGAAGTTGGTAAAACGCCTTCTCAAATTTGGATTTTAAGCGCCTAAATTCTTTCCAAAAATGTAACAATAATAAATACTTTTAAAGGAGAGTCTTTTTAAGACACTTAAGAAGATCCATATTGTAGTTTTCCGAGTTTGAAAGGAAGGAATATTTCAAAATGAAATGAAATACACGGCAACGTACAATTCTTCACTTTTCACGGGCTATTTTTGACAGATATACATTATCTTTTGATTTGTAAACAAACACTAAATGCATCTTAGTAACATGTGTACAATCGTTTTGGATTGTGTAAATTTTAATTGTGTACAGGACTCAAACAAGCGATATCACTGACTGGCCTGTGTGCATGTACATGTACTATGTAGCTCCGGTAAGTAGCGGTAATGTGAGGCCTCCTTGAAGAAAGTTGGTTTTGAGTTTTCAGATAACAGGCAACTTCTACCGAAGAAACTTCTTCTTGTCCAGCCAGCCACCAACTGAAGAAATAAATTTCACATATCAAATTTGCGATCCGTTTACAAGCAGCCTCGCTTTCTGATAGTGTTCTATGGTGGTCGCCAAGATCAGTTCACTGACCTCTGATTTTAAAAAATGAAACATTTTAGTGCAACCTATAAAAGTATATCGACAACAAACAATGTTTAACATCGCGATTCTACAGCAGCGAGAATTGATGACTTGTACCGAGTACAAATCTAGTTAATAATCCTTGAACCAAATAGCCCATTTTAAATTTGATACAGATGGATTTTAACGGTTTTAGTGGTAAGATTTGATTTTGTTGACCTTTTACCAAGTTTGAACCTCCTTCCTCTGAATTTTGAAAATTAAATTCAAACAAATTTGGAAGGATTTGTTTTGGTATGGCCGCAGTTACTGTGCCTTTCCGGGCGTATTTTGGGTTTCTCGAAACTCTTGTTATCATTAGTATGGAACCCACGTTTAAAGATCATATGCAAAGGATTTAAATCGCCATAATAGGCATTTCATTTAAATAAACAATATTTTAGAAAGGGATTGGCACCTGTGATAAGTAAAAAGTCTGGTTCATTTTTTTTTTAAACATTTTTTTCTTTTAAATAAATAAAAATACAACGCATGACTAACCTCCCCTTATTTACTTGCCTGTGACGTCACAGAAGAACATGCTTCTCCATAAGACTTCAGCTCGCTGCACATTATGTACGATATCATACTTTTGCATGGCTTTTAAAAGGGACTAAACTACGATTTAGAGGACAAGGATATACCGGAGATCGATTTAAACATAATTATTAAGCCCTATATTAATCCGTCTCAAATAAGCTGTAGATCAAATCTAATAATGACAGCGACCCTTAATTGGGCAAATGGCCCTCAGCAAAGCGGGAGTGTAACCAAACTGCTGCAAAAAAGATCACGGCACCTGTTAATGAATGTTGTGGGGTGACGGAAAATTGTTCTGTTTATAACTTACAGTAATTGCCATACCAGCCCCCCCCCCCTCCCACCTCCCTCCCTCGTCCCCAAGACCTCCAAATACGATAAAATGCGCTGCACTTGTGATTTCGAAGTCTGGGAAAAAAATCTAAATTTTCTGCTGAAAAGTTGCACTAGTCATTATATATATACTAGTATATACAAAAGAGATGTACGTTCAATCAGGTTTAAGATATTAGGCCTAAGTCACTGATCTATTCCACTAGGTTTATTGACTTTGGTTTAACACAAGCCACACTAACACAATCTATAAAAAAATCATGACAAAGTTTTCAAAATATATAAGCAGTTTTCTTCGCTTGTGGTTGCTGGCGTCTGAACTAAATTTTCAAATTGCAAATAAACAGATAAATGGTAGACAAAATAGGCCAAAATAAATCAAAACTATTTCATATTAAAAGGTAAGCCTTTCACACAGATATATTTATTCATTTCAAAGATCTTTTAAATTTCTTACCGAGACGAACGGTAAAGTAGATTCCTAGTGTAAAACACAGTTATCGTTTTGGGACAATTTTTGTTTATTATCGAGATCATTAATTATTATCCGAATTTACATTGTACATGGCAACTTTTCTTATTTTCCCCCATATAGTGATAGTCCCAGAGTCTGACACAGGCTCTACATCAATACGGCGCGGGATCAGACCCCACTCTGATGAAGAAAAAAAGTGGGTTTAACTCTCGATTGCCACACGTGTAAGAGCTATGAAATTATTAGTTAGCCAACTTGTGGGTCCTTATTTTTATTCCTATTTGTATTTTAAAGGCGCCGCAAATAAGAAATGTTTTACTATTTTACTCGGACAAATCTGGAGAAAGAACGTGTTTAGAACAGAAGAATCTAGGCATGTACATATCGTGATTATCCTGCTACTAGATTCGTCGTATAGCCTTAACGGTAGGCAGAATTAGATTGTTTTTATTATAGTATAATCAAATAGATATTGTCGAAATATCACAGAAACAGGCTTATGGTAAGTAAATTTTTTGGTTTATCGACTCACAACGCGCAAATTGTGGGGTCTTTTTGGGACAGGTAGGGTCTACATCAGAGTGCGTTATCACCTGATCGCACAATTATTGTTACTAAACGCCGCACACATTACGGTACTGAATTCGTTACTTAGACATGAAATGACTGAAGGAATGTAATCACAAGTATTGCCATATACGACAGGTGTAGAGCGACTTTATAAACATATATAAAGTTGCTCTACGACTCTGGTAATGGTTTCAATGCTCTGTTCAAGAGATGCTGTTCTTCTGTGACGTCATAAACTCATAAAAACTAAGGGAGATAAGCAAGTAAAGATCTGAAGCTCTGGCAAAAACAGCCCATTTAAATCTTTATTTCCCGCTAAATTCCTAGTGTTGGAAGGGAAAACAAATTGCTGAATTTTAAGTTAGCACACAAGGAACACAATCGTAATTTAATATAACATTAAGTGTAATCCTTTGCCTATGATCTTTAAAGAGAGTTTCAAACATTTCCTACAAAAAATCATAAGAAATGGGTGTTATGTATGTTTCAGACTTTTTGAAAGGAGAATAACTTATAGAATATACAAATTTTTGTAACAGTTTTAACATTCGCCCTTTCTTTACTCAGTTGTATGGGCTAATAAGGTCTGTGAAATGTTTTTTAAAACAATATACAGTGGAAAGTCAACAACCATTATATGCCATAATTCCTGAGGTACTGTTATTACTTGTAGCTGAAAGGAAACCTATGAAGGATGTTAGAAGCTCCAAATGTGAATGTAAACTCCATTGCTTCTTATGGCAAATGGGAAGGAATCATTGGCAAGAAAACTACTAAATGGTGGAACATCACAAGCAATTTACCGTTTAAAATTAGTTCTGTTTAGTACATCTGTTTTGTGAGTGTCCTTACACAAACGCTTTTTGGTTGGATTTAATTCAGTTAATTAATTCTAAGCTAAATGAATTTAACGAATGGAACTCTAATTTTTGGGTTTCAAAAATGTTATGACATAAGAAACCTTGTTTTATTTTTAGGCAAATTTTACATCCACAAAACACGATGTCAAAATCAACAACTAAACTTTATTGCTTGTAGGAAAGAATTAAAGTATTACTATTTGTTAGAAAAAACAATGAACTTGATAGATGGGTTGTTTCGAAAACAGTATTTGTTAACTACTAGTCGTGCAAGTTGAGAGTTGCTAGTGTGGTAATGTATATGGTGTAACGTGTTAGTTTATTTTTCATATTAATTAATTACTATAAGTGAGAAACTGAACTAATTAGTACAAACTATTACTAAAACCGATATCAAAAGTTAGAGTTCATACAACAGCTTATTTAGTCAAAGGTGCACCAACTGTTAAGTATGATGTAGTAGTTACCGTCCCACCGCTCTATCAACTGAGCTACCTGGCCCTGTTGGGAACAGTTCGCTTGTTAGATTCTCTTATACACGCAGAGCTTAAACTAAGCCCATTAGAACATGTATATTTAAATTTTCTTACAATGAAGTTTTTTTAATAGTGTTTCGAAAGCAAGCTGCAATCATCAGGGAAATTACTGAATTAGTAAATTTACTAATTCAGTAATTTCCTTGATGATGATTGCAGCTTGCTTTCGAAACACTATTAAAAAAAAACAAAAAAACTTCATAGTACCTATTGTGTGTGTAAGTTAATGATGAATTACCAGTCCAGTATAGACATGTAAAATAAAAATAGATGTTCATTATACATGTGTGTGTTTAAACCTGAATGTATAGTGCTGTTCTGGAACAGTCTTAAAACATTAAGCTCTTTTTGCTGTGAGATATTGTGCATTTTGAATTTGATCTATATGTATTGTTAAATTTGTATGGGAATAATTAAAAAAAGAAAACCAACATCATGACACATTGTCATCCAGTTGTCTCGTCATAATAAAAAAAATATAGAACTGTACCTTTAGAGCAATTGGAGTTATAACCCTGTCACACGAATATTGACTGCTTTGGTAACCATAGTTATAAAGCCAGGATGCCGACAAATAAGATTCGTGGCACATTATCATCAACATAACTATGTACACACCCAATATCAAGATTGTGGCGAAATTTGAAAAAAAAATATTACAGCCTGGACACAAATAAGTACCTAATAAGGTAATCAGCTAATTGGTAACCATAGTAACTATGTATATGAAAAGTCTGGAGTCCCGAATCATTGTCAACAAAAATAGAACAGTTACTTTAACACTATTTGATTTATAGCCCAAAATGCACAGACGGACGCAAACATGTTGCCATTATACACTCCGCCTTTCGAAAGCAATTGTTCATATAACTGTATAACAGAAATCAAACATCATCATACTTGAATATGTGCAACAATAGGAGTAGTTTTATAAAAAAAGAAAATATATAGTATACTGTTAGAGGAGTTAAATGAAATGGATATGATTTACATAAAGCAGTGGGGAAAATCCTTTAATAGCATTTAAATGATGTTCAATTTGTTAAGTTATTATTTTGATACAGGATCCATATACATGATTCACTTTTCTCTAATTTCAGGATACTTGACGAACATACATGTATACAATGTCTGAAAACATGATGGACAAGTTTCCGGTCCTCCGCACACTGGATACAGATGTGAAAGCATCTATCCAGAAAGTATTTGTGTTTAACAGAAATGGTCAAAATGCTTTTGTCATTAGTAAGGATGACAACGTATTTGGTGTTGGATCCAACGAGGATGGTTGTCTAGGTACAGGTAAATATAAATTTCATAATTCATTTACTTAAATATAAAGTTGCAGAAAGCTGTACATCTAATTTCTTTTAACCCAGAGAATAATTTACTATTGATTTAAATAAAACAAGAGATAACATGGTACTATGTAGATGACCGTCTATCTAGCACCATTCTTTGTCGCATGAGGAATGGATGCAGTTCTCTTAATGACGATTTGTTTGTTGGCAAAATGAAATGTTGATGGAGTTTGTTTGTAAATATATAACAGCAACCAAATGGTTTACTTAATTCCTTCACAGGAGTCCTTCTCAGATCTTGCCCAGATAGCCACATTTGTATGCTCCAATGTGTAAATACCTTTGTATATTCATTATATTACGGTATTACAGTATAATTAATAACTGTATCTTTAATACTTCTTAATTTCTATATTTGGACCAACTCTTTGTAAATATGTTAACTTTGTAAAACTTATGCTACTCATTACGTACACAGGATAAGCCTGTGGCTTAAGTGTACTTTACTTAACAAAATAAAGATGTTTAGAAAAAAAAAAGAGATAACATTTCTTTAAAGTAGCATAAACTGCAAAACATCACTCTTATCAGGACAATATTAGAAGCAGTCTGTGGCCGAAGTCAAGCAAACAATGCTCGAAAAGTAAACAAAATGTAAATAATAAGGATGAACGCTCTTTCAATCTAGGCCTAACTTTTAAACACTCAAATAACGTACCGTATTTATACCTGTCGCGCTTAAAATGCTTCTAATTTGTTCTTTCAAAAAATAGATAATAAAAAACTGCCAAAAAACCCCCTACGGCTTCTAGAATGTGTGAAGCGATATATTCTAGAAGTAAACAAACTTTAAATAACTGGGGTAAAGGTTTACTCATATTATACCTAGATTAGTTCAAAACACCAAGTTAGTGTACATTTAGAAAACTAGCAACATTTGAAAGTGTTTTAGTTAAACATGTCGATAAAACATAGCCGATAATTAAGTTTTAATACAAACACATCAGCATGATGACAGTTTAAGTCACTTTTTGGAGCCGCCGTGGAGCGCAGCGGAACAAGGTTCCTTTGAGGGTATGTAGAGGGAAAGAGTGGGAAACAAAGTTATATGAGAATAGTAGCAAATTTACGATGTCACCAACTTACTGCCAACGTTATTATGTACAAATTTTCTTTATCCCTCCGTCAGTGAACCTGATGGCGCAGCGATTCTTTGATCTATGTTTTCATCAATAAGCATGAAAGAGTGATTAAATAGTTATCTAAGTGTTTGCAATGTGTCTCTTAGCATTGTTTGCATATAAGACACATGTTAATTTGTACACAATTAATGTATTTTTCAATTTAAATGTCTTTTTACGTGAAATTCTCGAGCGAGAACCACATGGAAAGTTCGGCAATTTGAACATCTATTTACATGAGGCTTCGGAAGTGTGAACCTCCTCTCAGACCGAGCGGGGCTTATATTCCTGTGGGATAGATCATGGTTTCCGAATATATGACACATAGGCAGGTCAATGCTCTCTCAACCGCTGGAAACTTTAAGACGGACTAAATCAACAAGAACAGAAAGAACCGCCATGTTCATCGCCAAAATTGTACATTTTGCGGTATGTGATGTTTTAGAACTGTATTGGTTATCGTCAAACATGGCGGGCAAAATCAAAATCTCACGAAAGAATGACGCATATCGTTTTCGACTCGCAAGTTAGACTCGCGCTGTATCGAGGTTTGCATGCAGCTTCGAATACAATCGTATTCTCGCAAGATCCCCTTTAGACGTGGCTAAGATACACCTTGTACGACTTTACCGGACATAGCGCAGGGACTTTTGCGTGCGATCTAGGGTAACATTTTTAAAAGCTATCAGATAAATATAAAAATCCTGATATCACGCTGTACGTGAATATATATTTTGAATTTAAGAAAACTAGTAACGGAAACGTAATTTCAATTTCACGAAATAGTCCCATTTTTACGAAAACTGTTAAAATGGCGACGTTCCCTGTCGATCCGATTCACTTTGAACTGGCCACTGTGATAGGTTCCACGGGGCGTTTCCAATAGCTGCTAGTGTTTAAATGTGCGATGTAACTAACAGTAGCTCTAGCTAAGTGTAAGAGAATAACAAAAAAGCATGTAGATGCGAGCAAATGCCAGGTAAAATCCCACGGTGTTGTTGTAATGTCGAAAGCTTAAAAGTCACATGATCAATTGACCTACTATGTGAACTCTCCAACCCCATTCCAATGGATATTTACGATAAAAATGTCGTCCAAGGGCCTTAGTTAAATCTGACCTTTAGGACTAGGGTAACTTCTAAGTTTAGATTGCTTTGAATAGAAAGCCTGGTAGAAACCCTAGAGACAGGGGGAACTTACTCTCAAAGACTAATTTCATCACCCGATTTTAGCACTTAGACATTTTTATATCTGACTCACTGTCAGTTGATTGATGACAAGGAAAATATATATCAAGGTATGAAGCTGAAATTATTAGGAATTCCAATCGCTTACATTGCCAAATTTACTATTTTCCTGTTATATACGAGCCGAGACTGCTTATTGTGTCGGTTGACATTGTTCGAAGTTTTCAGTTACTTACGCGTACTTCAAACCTCTTAAGTCGTATTCGAAGGTTGAAAACAAAAACACACAAAGCGTCAAATAGATGTGGAATAGGTGTTTTTTTGTTTTTTCCTTCTTAAAATTAGTTAAAATAGCCTGTGTGTTTACCGAAGGTATTTTGTCGGCGTCAGAGGGATTTTGGCCGACTTTCAGCTGTCGCCATGCGATGTTTTTGGTACTCAAGCAGACTGGCACACTGATGTCATAATGGCGCCATTAGTATACCGACCATTCTGGGCACGTAAGTCACATGTTTTTTTTTCTTTTTTTCGTGGTGCCAACATTTCACTGATGTGACTCACACCATATAAATTATAATATGTACAATTTAAAACATGCAATGATATTACTAGCAGTCTATGAATAGACTTCTTACATCACTCCTATTCATCGAGATACAAAAAAACTTCTAAATTTGTTGATTGCCACCTACCGTTGTCCTAATTGTAGTAAACGATACTCTAATGAGCTAGGAGCTCCCAAAATGTATGATGATTATCTGAATACACATCTAATATGTATAATGCTATACTGAGTCTCAACTAGCCTACCAAGGTCGCATGGGGAAATTTGTTTGTGTCTTTTAGTAGGGATGTACAGTCAAATTTCAAATCTTAAAAAATTAAGAATTTTTGAAATTGAAAAACACTAAGACACATGTAAAATCAATCTGCAACTTTGGCCTTTTCTAACATTTTGCACATATCATAATGCTACGATAGCTTACGCCAGTCAATATCAATATTTGGGATTGCACAGCATAAATTATGACATTCGATCAGATGCGCAATGAGGTGAAAAGTATGGTACATGTACATTCTTCATACCCACTTTTAAAAAGTATGTAAAGCTGAATTTTATCGGCGGTAGGCGGCTCCTCAGAGGTCTATAGACCGAGTTTATTGCTTCGCGTCATGAACTTTTGCGTTTAAAGTATCCGTTAAATATGCATTTATTTTACGTGCATTTTACGTGTCACAGGTATTCTGTTTAGAACTATCATAAATGTCAAAGTTCAGTCATTTAATGAACTTATATCTGATATATTTATGATCACTAAAAACACTGATATACATTGTCAAATCGTTCTTCAAATCCAGATACCGAATTTTCAAACTCGTACGATCTAGAGAAGTGTTCCTACCTATTTCGTTCTTAATTGGGCTCAAAGCAGGAAAGATTGTTGTGTACGAATATTGACACAGCTGATTGACAACTGGTAATGAGACGGATTTTCTTAAATATATTAACAAGAAAGTAGAAGATCAAACAAACCGTTTTCAACCTCCACTGCTAATTCATTCGGCTATAATAGAATACACTCAAGTTAACAACAGTGCATGAGAACAAACTTAGATTTAAAATAAGTGGAGGTTAAATTAGATACCGAAAATTCTTAATCAAGTCGACTATGTGGAATTGAGTTTATACAATAACGAATATAAAACTCTACGTTAAGGTAGCTTTAATATAACGAGAGCAATTTATAAGACAAATTTCAACCGATGAAGATTAACAACCCAAGAGTCTAGTGGAGAATTTCAAACAGTGTCGATACCTGGTCATGTCGGGAAGAGGTTGACTTGCAAGTAACTACTTTAGTAAGCTGAATTCACTTGGCCCACCAAACATGAACTACATGTAGATGCTTAAATCACCGTTAACAAAATTTGAAGTGCTATGTTAAAATTGAAAACAAAATCAAACCAGCCGGTGATGATGGCACCATAAATGACTACCTGTATATGAAAACCACGGAGACTGATGATACCCATCTATTTAGAAATGTTTAACCCTATTATAGAATCTGGTTGTATTTCTGATACTTAGCCAGTCAGTATAATCACACATTTTTATAAGAACAAAGATTTTCCAAGTGCCTTGGTGTTTTAGTGTTCATAAAAAGACTAAAACCCTACCAGCGTCTGTTATCACCAATCAACATTTAGAAACCGTTGATGTTTACCGTTACCTAGGGAATTTACTAATATTATTAAAATACTGATGTCATGTCAAGAAAGCACGCTTTGGTATGACTACCAAACCAGACTTTTTAAGCAAATGATCTTGTCTGAGCTCAATTCTGTAAAATTATTTGGAGTTAAAAAAATACTTTCCTTTATGATACCAGGGGTACTTGGTTTCTACCCTGGGTACATATGGTACGTATGTAAATATGGTCTCAGTTTGGGTAAAAATCATGTACATGTATGCCAATGGTTATCAACTTACATCAAATATAGTTTACATCTATACATATAGTATAGCATCACATTTTTGTTTACCAAAACTATACCTCCCCACTAATTAGATGAAATCATTTACAACCTTAAATGTCCCTTCGATTGACTCTTTGTCGCTAAGATTTGGTTGCTGTTGTGTCATCGGCATATTGTGGTAATTTAAGTACTTCATCATTTGGCAACGGACTGCCTTTTACATTACTGGTTTGTCAAACAATTACTTCAACCACTATCACAAAAATTAAAGCACTCAAAGGACAGATTTGTTCAATTCCGATTTCCATCAGGAACCAGTAAGTAAGCCATCTTGCATTGATTACACAACTATGTGTTTTTGTTAAAATATCAATCGAATTACAAAATTGTAGCCCGACACTCATATCCCTTAAGACTTTTAACAGGAATTCTTTAGATATTGAGTCAAAGGTTTTACTAAAATCTAAAGCTAGAATTATGCCAGATATCTCTTCCGTGTTAGTACAATTAATACCATCTTGTATCAATCTTAAATTTTGAAATGATCCCCTTGCTTATATATACCCTGTTTGATCATTGCTTACTTTCTGCTGAACCACTAACTGGAGTCTTTTTTGCTAATACGGCTGCTCCTATTTATAGCCAGTGCATGTTAATCAGATAGATTTATTTCATTCTTTGGAATAAACGTCATGACCCCTTTTATTTGAGAGACTGACAAATAAAAGCGACAATGTTTACCACACTTTATAAAAAGCAGGACTTTAGCCTTCTAAACCTGGACTAGATTTATTTTTACATTTTTTAAAACACTATGACATTTCTCTATTCCAATTAATCCCTCACATACATTGGCATCTCCCCCCCAAATGATGTAACTGTATATGTTATACTGATCATATCCTCATGGAGCATGTGGTTTGTCAAGTTTATATCGCTCAGAAAAATATGAGAATAATTGCTCAGATAATTCCTGAGCTGTGTTAACTTCTTCTCCATCTTTTGTTTCCAACCAAAATATGGTATTTATTTTCGGGTTATATTTTACACACATCCCATAGTAGCTGTGAATCACACTGTTTAGCGTGTTTGTGTTAACTGAATAAAGCTACTTGCAATACTTGCAATGATAGCTGACCGATGTCAATCAAAGTCAAAAAGGACCCAACAACAACCACCTGTATCTTGTACACCTTTATTCCTTACTCATGCAGGAAGTCCACTTTCTCCCTCTAGGGAGACCACTGGACACTCAAAAGGGGAGGTAACCAAGTTACCTCAACAAATGGTCAGTATAACTGGACACTCAAAAGGGGAGGTAATTAAGTTACCTAGACACATTGGAAATATATACATTTTGGTGAAGTCAACACAAGTGGCCTTATTGATCCAGATAGGTTTTGTTTTGGCCCAGGTTCAGCACTCCGTATCATGCAATGTTAGATTGTGTTTATCCGAGTGTTAACTGAATAAAGCTACTTGCAATGATAGCTGACCGATGTCAATCAAAGTCAAAAAGGAACCAACAACAACCACCTGTATCTTGTACACCTTTATTCCTTACTCATCCAGGAAGTCCACTTTCTCCCTCCAGGGAGACCACTGGACACTCAAAAGGGGAGGTAACCAAGTTACCTAAACAAATGGTCAGTATAACTGGACATCAAAGGGGAGGTAATTAAGTTACCTAGACACATTGGAAATATATACATTTTGGTGTCAACAGTTTGTTCGGTTGATAATATCCCTACAGCTGTGGATCACACTAATTATCATATGTTTGTTGGGTTAATATTATCACAACCGCTGTGGATCACACTGATTATCATATGTCTGTTGGGTTGATAATATCTACAGCTGTGGAATACACTGATTATCATATGTCTGTTGGGTTGATAATATCACAACAGCTGTAAATCACACTGATTAGCATGTGTTTGTTGGGTTGAGATTATCACTACAGCAGTGGATCACACGGATTAGCATATGTTTGTTGGGTTGATATCACTACAGCAGTGGATCACACTGATTAGCATATGCTTGTTTGGTTGAAATGGTATGCCCAAATTTTCCCTGGATCAGTCCCTGGATAATATCACATTATTTATCATGTCAACATATGTTATAATAAAATATTGTTAAACTTCCAAAATTTTGGCTTCTCTCTAAGGTAGATGTCTGAAAATCTAAAATTACACATAAATGATCAGACTTAGAGAATGTAATTATACTGGAGTAAACTTTTCTCGGCAGTACTTTCTTATTCACAAAAATATAGTCTAGTCTTCTAATTGTGAATGGGTTAAGTTTTTCCAGATGAATTGTTTCTCAGGTACATGCACAGCAAAATTATTGTGATGTCGATGTTTCGCCCAAAGGAATATTGTACCGAGTTATTAAACTTGAATTACGTTTAGAGTATAACTTAATTGATGCAGATAAAACAATTATGTAAGGGCTTGTGTGTTTCGAGCTGAAAATCGTTATTTCCAATTGAAACTGGTAAGGGGCAAAGTGTCCCTAGACCAATGCTATTGTACGTTTTGCAGCTCTGGTCAACTTGGTGCAGAATATCATCTGTTTTAGCATAACCCGTCTAAGGAAAAAATATGTACTACGTGTTACTTAACATGAAAACATCTGGAGTTTTTTTTTTGTATATTAGTTAGGTCATCCAAATTACATGCCAGCGTTAAATGAACACTGTTTCTTTACAATTTGTCACCTCTATCATGTTGTAACGGACAATTTTATATTGATAACCTCTTGTGCCACTTGTGGCTTTAGAGCGAAATAAATGAATGTAATAATCAAGTTTATCAGCGTGACACGCAAATGTATACTGCGTTACTATGGCTAAACCGGTATAACATATTAACTGTTAATAATCATACCAAACCTATCAAGAGCTATCAAGTGGATTTCTTTTACTCTCTCAATAGGATATTGGTTAAGATTATTGGCATTTGCCAACCTACATGAGGTTGATTTATGCCACAACAATAAGGTTAAGCTAAAGTATCTTTAGTTCAGAAAAATTAAGGTATTAGAGACGCCTAGAAGAAACTAAAAACTGCGCCACAGCCGCAAAAATCTTACTTCTATTTTCCTGAGGATTCAAGCAATTTTCAACAGAGATGCTAGATAGAATTTTATTCAGTAACACTTCACGAGATGATCTAAACTTGGTACATTCGCGAAGATTTTCATATCAACATCACATTTATCCCACCTCGCACTGAGTACTTCATTCCGATTGGTTCAAACCAGTCACGTGGAGATCCCATATATTCCATATAATTGAAACATTCTGAAAAATCGTTTGCCGTCAAGCCCTGAGAGATTTTCCAGCTGTCTCTATATCTCTCAAACCGTTGAAGATACTTTTTTGCATTTTTAACAGTTGTCTTTAAGAGGTGATATTCTAACAAGAAATCAGGATTTCTATCAACTTTATCATTAATTATTTCATATGGTAATAACTTATTGTGTCTATCTAAAATATCAGATACAAACAATCCCAGCTCTAAGCCACATATGAAAGAACAGTTCTCTTCCTCTATTTATAATCAACGAGTGTACCTCTAATTCTAACCAGTTTGACGATAGTTGTAGATAGAAAAATGAGTTTTTTTAAGATTATCAATTATACATAAATAAGTAAGTACTTTTATAATCATAAAATTACTACCAAGTTGATTCATATACCAGGTGGGGATTGCTTAAAGACCCAAGTATCTTCAAAAGTCAAATCAAAATAATAAACCGTCAAACACAACCTCCTTCGTGGTGCGATACTGGCGACAGGTGGAGTAATATCATTTCATACCGTCTTAGAAACGGCTGCAGCTCCCTAAATGATTTCTATAGCGATCATATTCACGATCACTCTCGCTGTCTTTGTAAACACCCCACTGAGACTGTTGAACATTTCTTCTTACACTGCAAACTTTTCTCAACTCTTAGAACTGAAGTTTTGTTTAATAATATTAGGTCTGGATTCAAATTATACATTTGGCAGCATACAATTTAAAGTCACTTTATGAATTTATTCAAAACGGCGTCTCTGAATTCCAGTTTTGCTTTTGTTGTCTGAAAAGTCAACAGTATTCCAGCTAATTGGCATCTATCTTAGGGCAACCATTTTAGATATTTTAAATTGTGACATTCCAAAGGCTGTGGTCGAGTTATTTGTGTATATTTATATCCCTGGTAATCCTACAGATCTCCATACTGATGTATATTTCCCACTGAGGGATCCATCGTAATTAATTGGTCTGGACAATTGTTGACAGAATCTAAACTGACCGTCTCTGTGTGTACTCCAATTGTGTCCATTTAATACTTTAACTCTTCCATTTAATATTTATATAAATTATTTTGTCAATAATAATTCACTTATAACCGACAATAACACGCTCTAAACTGTGCCACCTGGCCTTGGTTGCAACCTGATAAACATTTTTATAAACCCAGACCGTTTTTAATACAGCCATGGGCTGACTATTTTTTTTCAAATTATATAATACCAGAAGTCTATGAACAGGGAAGTGTGAAATGTCGCATTACCCCATATTCAGGGCACTGGCGCTTTCAGCCTGCTTATACTACATTATGTGACGTTTATGCGCGGTAGATTTTGAAATTGTCAACGGTTGCGCAATTTCAAATCAGAAAATAAATTCATTCTCCACTTACTGCATCTATCGGCAATTCCAGTAACCGCAGTTCGGAGAATGCATTGGTTTTTATAAAAGCTTTACCGAACATGCGACTCTTATATCTCCATTTGGACTCAAATCGTTCCAAACAAGTCTTCTTGTCTCATTTTCAACTTTATGAAGTTCTTCGGAAACTTTAACTTTTGCTCCATCAAGTACTGTTATCATAAATAAAATGTTCGCCATGTTTTTTCTTATGCATCCCATAATAGTTCATATGAGAAAGTGAAGAAAAGCCACGCTTTCTGACTAACCGAGAGAGGGCTCTGTGTATGGTGACCTCTGGGTCAAACGGCGCCAATGCCCTCAACACTATGTAATGGAACGCTTCACACTTCCACATTCATAGACTTCTGATAATACTTAAATACTTTTATGTCTCACACAGAAGTCACCATCCCCTGTCAATACAAACTTCCATGTGTTATAGAATTCTCAGACCACACAACCAGAAGGTTAGTAAATTTACTGACTCGCGATAGACAAACGGTGGGGTCATTTGTGTATAGTGGTTGCTACTGTGTTTGTGAATCGTCTGTCTATAGGTGGTGTATTGTGAACGGTGGGGTCAATGGTGTATAGTGGTTGCTACTGTGTTTGTCAATCGTCTGTCTATAGATGGTGTATTGCGAACAGCGGGATCAGTGGTACTGTGTTTGTCAATCGTCTGTCTATAGATGGTGTATTGTGAACGGTGGGGTCAATGGTGTATAGTGGTTGCTACTGTGTTTGTCAATCGTCTGTCTATAGATGGTGTATTGCGAACAGCGGGATCAGTGGTACTGTGTTTGTCAATCGTCTGTCTATAGATGGTGTATTGTGAACGGTGGGGTCAATGGTGTATAGTGGTTGGTACTGTGTTTGTCAATCGTCTGTCGATAGATGGTGTATTGCGAACAGCGGGATCAGTGGTACTGTGTTTGTCAATCGTCTGTCTATAGATGGTGTATTGTGAACGGTGGGGTCAATGGTGTATAGTGGTTGGTACTGTGTTTGTCAATCGTCCGTCTATAGATGGTGTATTGCGAACGGTGGAGTCAATGGTGTATAGAGGCTGGTACTGTGTTTGTCAATCGTCTGTCTATAGATGGTGTATTGCAAACGGTGGAGTCAATGGTGTATAGTGGTTGGTGCTGTGTTTGTCAATCGTCTGTCTACAGATGGTGTATTGCGAACGGTGGAGTCAATGGTGTATAGTGGTTGGTGCTGTGTTTGTCAATCGTCTCTCTATAGATGGTGTATTATGAACGGTGGGGTCAATGGTGTATAGTGGTTGGTACTGTGTTTGTCAATCGTCTGTCTATAGATGGTGTATTGCTAACGGTGGGGTCAATAGTGTATAGTGGTTGGTACTGTGTTTGTCAATCGTCCGTCTATAGAAGGTGTATTGTGAACGGTGGGGTCAATGGTGTATAGTGGTTGGTACCGTGTTTGTCAATCGTCTGTCTATAGATGGTGTATTGTGAACGGTGGGTCAATGGTGTATAGTGGTTGGTACCGTGTTTGTCAATCGTCTGTCTATAGGTGGTGTATTGCGAACGGTGGGGTCAATGGTGTATAGTGGTTGGTACTGTGTTATTCAATCGTCTGTCTATAGATGGTGTATTGTGAACGGTGGGGTCAATGGTGTATAGTGGCTGGTACTGTGTTTGTCAATCGTCCGTCTATAGAAGGTGTATTGCGAATGGTGGGTCAATGGTGTATAGTGGTTGGTACTGTGTTTGTCAATCGTCTGTCTATAGATGGTGTATTGCTAACGGTGGGGTCAATGGTGTATAGTGGTTGGTACTGTGTTTGTCAATCGTCTGTCTATAGATGGTGTATTGCTAACGGTGGAGTCAATGGTGTATAGTGGTTGGTACTGTGTTTGTCAATCGTCTGTCTATAGATGGTGTATTGCAAACGGGGGGTTCAATGGTGTATAGTGGTTGGTACTGTGTTTGTCAATCGTCTGTCTATAGATGGTGTACTGTGAACGGTGGGGTCAATGGTGTATAGTGGTTGGTACTGTGTTTGTCAATCGTCTGTCTATAGATGGTGTACTGTGAACGGTGTGGTCAATGGTGTATAGTGGTTGGTACTGTGTTTGTCAATCATCTGTCTATAGATGGCGTATTGCGAACGGTGGGGTCAATGGTGTATAGTGGTTGGTACTGTGTTTGTCAATCGTCTGTCTATAGATGGTGTATTGTGAACGGTGGGTCAATGGTGTATAGTGGTTGGTACTGTGTTTGTCAATCGTCTGTCTATAGATGGTGTATTGTGAACGGTGGGTCAATGGTGTATTGTGAACGGTGGGTCAATGGTGTATAGTGGCTGGTACTGTGTTTGTCAATCGTCTGTCTATAGATTGTGTATTGCGAACGGTGGGGTCAATGGTGTATAGTGGCTGGTACTGTGTTTGTCAATCGTCTGTCTATAGATGGTGTATTGCGAACGGTGGGGTCAATGGTGTATAGTGGTTGGTACTGTGTTTGTCAATCGTCTGTCTGTAGATGGTATATTGATGGGAAGTGGTTGTACGTATGTCGTTAACTGGTTGGACAAGGGTCAGTTTTCTCCGTTGAGCCAACACCGTTCTGACAGTGGCACATCGATGGTCTTGAGTTATTACAATGTCGGTTAATATACTTAGCGCCATTAAAAACGCACGACCCAAAGAATGTAAAATATTTTGAGAAATGTAAAGTGTAAAATATTGTACATAAGTATAAGTACTCTTAATTTGAAGAACAAGGCATTGGTCACAATTACACAAAGAATTGACAATATGTGAAACCCTGGTGACTTTTATTCCTTGCAAACAAATCGTTGATACAGAAATTGAAGGTGTCATCATTCAATAATGGGTATGTCCACCTCGGGCATCAACAGCTATTCTGTGCTGTGGGATCCGGTCCCACTCTTCCTGCACTACCTGGATCAATTCACGTTGGTTGCGTGACCTGGGTTGACGTTGTGCAACAGCATTCTTAAGCTGATCCCACAAGTGCTCTATAGGCGATAGATTGGGGGAGTAAGCTGGCCATTCCATGATGTTCACATTATTCTGTTGCAAGAAGTCTTGTGTCAACCTTGCAGAGTGTGGGCGCGCATTGTCTTGCTGAAACAGGAAGCTTGGAGGAATGGAAGCAGCACAGGTCGAAGGATATTATCCATGTAACCCTGAGCATTCAGGTTGCCATCAACAATGACAAGGGGAGTTCGGTTGCGAGAAGTGATGCCTCCCCACACCATAACACTACATCCACCCCAGCGACTTCCTTCCCTCACACATGCATTTCAAAACTTTCACCACGTCTGCGACACACACGTTGACGTCGGTCGGGACGATCAAGGCAGATACGAGACTCGTCAGAGAAAAGGACAGAGTTCCAATCATTGATACGCCATCTCTGATGATTTCGAGCCCATCGTAAACGGTTTTGGCGTGCGGCAGGTGTCAATATGGGCACTCGGTAGGGGATGCGTGCATGCATCTGTATCTGTTGACGGCGTCGGATGGTGCTGAGGCTTTCCCTGGGCCTTCCAATTGCCACTGTCTCATGATCAGTCTGTATCGTGAGGGAAATCAGTCACGTGTGTGCAACAAACCGATGCACCGATCCTGGCGGGCTGAAGTGACTCTTGGCTGACCAGGGCGTGGTCGGTCGGCAACATTGCCGGTTTCATTTTCCCTGATTCTGAGTCGACTAAATGTGGAGGGATGACACTGCATGTGACGTCCTACCACGGCACAGCTGGGACCCGCCTGTAACATGCCAATGGCACATTTCCTTTGTTGTGTCGTAAGTCGGGATATGGTAACGTTTTTTTTTCGTCTTTATGCTGAGCTTCGTGCAAAGTTTTGAACCCACAACAAATGAGCCCTGAAAGCTGTTCTCAGTGACGATGAAACACTCAATGGACGTTATGAGAAACGTTGCGTAATGTTCACGACAGGCGCGTCTGGAACACCACAGGTTATCCAGTTATTGCAACTCAACTTGAACTAACAATAAACAACGTAAATGGCAAATAGCCTTACTGTGATAGAAACATAAAATTCAACCGTGCGTTTTAATGGCGCTAAGTATATTAATGTTGAACAATGAAGTGAAAGACCCAGTAAGGAAGGGTCAGACAAAAGCCCAAGATTCTTAATGAGACGTGTAATAGGATGGGCAATAGAGAACCGGTAGGACACCTATATATTTTTGTTGAAGGAACATATTAAAATAAATGCATCTATTTTAATATTCCATTTCTAACAAGAAAGGAAAACTGACCAGTTCAGCAGACATTACCAAAACTAAATTCACGTTAGACTTTCAAAAACTAATATTCATGATTCTAATCAGAAGTGGACTAGTTATGCGAATCCTCAAAGCCGTCCTAAAAGCAGAGTCAAACTTTTTATGGAAAATAAAGTTTTGATGACGTTTTGAGAGGCAATGCTAAGCGTTTTGCCAACCCCCCAATTTACGTTTTGACGCCGTTTAGAAGACAATGCTATACGTTTTGCCAACCCTTTCGTTTGAGTTTGTTTTTCTTTACCTTTTGCATCGCTTTACATTTTGTGGTCCAACAGCGGGAGAGACTGTGATATAACGTTCGGCCAACTGTAGGTAAGCGAAGCTTAATGAAATATTAAATGACTGATGATGCGGATTTTGAACCGTTACGCGTTACAAATCCAGTACTGCAAACAATAAATCCACCATAATAAAACCACTTTGTCCGCAATTTACATGACCAAACAACTTAACCTTGGCCCAACAATGGCTCAGCATTGAACAACCATTATTTTAGTACAGGGAGCCTCCGTGGCTAAGTAGGTACATGTAGAGCGTTAGACGCTCGATCTGATCAGCCTTCCACCAATGGGTCGCGTCACTCACCCAGTCTAATACTGCATTAAAGTTAATTTGACGCTGTCTTCAGTACATCGATACAGTTTGGTAAAATTTTGAAATGGCATACTAAGTAATGTTTCCAGAGGGATAACTAAACAGCAAACCTCTTAAATATCATCCTTTCCAAATATGTTTTAATCAACTGTGAGCTAGACCATTGAGAGAAAAATTCACTCAGAATTAAGTTTTTCAACTTGTTTTTGGTCTCCGTCAGAATCGATCCCGCGCGGCTTCGATGGAAGGCCTTTGTTGGGCAGGGGGGGGGGGGAGAGAGAGAGACTATCACTTTAACCGATCGAGCCATTGCGTCCCGTGTTTGACGAGTGTGGAAGAGTTGCAAGATACTCGCCGAAAGTCTGGGTTTCCTCTGAGTAAATATTGAAATAGTCTAAAATGGGGCGTAAAACATCAATAAATCAACCAATATGGACGATAGTGAAACAAATACACAAGTTACTAACAATGAATTGGTATTGTGAAAAATATAGTTACATTTTAAGTAGTTCAGTGCATTGAGCCGCCCTGTCGAGAGAATAAATCCGTGTCAGTCGTGTGTGGTACGTGAGACACGTGAGGCCGCATCAAACACAGGAGACGACGAGGATATAGTGGTTGCTAAAGAGGTTAACAAGTCAAGACTCCATATTAAAAGCGGGATATGGACAAGGATAATAAAATTAAAAAAAACACTTAATTTCCTAGTCACCGGTTGATTTAAACTTTAAACTTAATTTATCAACGATGATAGATTTTGTATCAATCAATTGTATTTAGCTGCCAATCATTAATAATTCACATTTCATAACAGATATACTAGCTCTTAGCAGACACAAACCTGATGATGATTTCATAATAAGTCCTACCGGTCATTTCAATAGATAGATTGGCTTTTTATGGCTCCGCAAAGCGAAAGCGGAGCCATTATGTTTTCGGGTCTTCCGTCCGTTCGTTCGTCCGTCCACCTTTCCATCCTTGTCCGTACAATAACTCATGAATGATTCATCCGGTCTACTTCAAACTTGGGGTGTGCCTTGACATCGGGCAGAGGACGGTTGGGATTGATTTTCAGCGATGTGCGCAATCCAATATGGCCGCTATCCGTCATATTGGATTATGAGCATGATTTTCTTGTCCGGGCAATAACTTGTGGATGATTCATCCGATGAACTTCAAACTTGGGGTGTGCCTTGACATCGGGCAGAGGACGGTTAGGATTGATTTTCAGCAATCTGCGCAATCCAATATGGCCGCTATCTGTCATATTGGATTATGAGCATGATTTTCTTGTCTGGGCAATAACATGTGGATGATTCATCCGATGAACTTCAAACTTGGGGTGTGCCTTGACATTGGTGAGAGGATGAATGGGATGGATTTTCAGCAATGCGCGCAATCCAATATGGCCGTTCGTCTGTTCGTCAGTCCGTCTTTCCATCCTTGTCCGTACAATAACTCATGAATGATTCATCCGATCAACTTCAAACTTGGGGTGTGCCTTGACATCGGGCAGAGATTCCCAACTTTGTTGGGATTGATTTTCAGCCATGTGCGCAATCCAATATGGCCGCTATCCGTCATATTGGATTATGAGCATGATTTTCTTGTCCGGGCAATAACTTGTGGATGATTCATCCGATGAACTTCAAACTTGAGGTGTTCCTTGACATCGGGCAGAGGACGGTTGGGATTGATTTTCAGCAATCTGCGCAATCCAATATCAAACCTGAGGTGTGCTTTGACATTGAGGAAAGGGCGATTGGGATCAATTTTCAGCCATGTGCCCAATACAATATGGCTGCCATGAAGCATAGTAGATTATGGGCAATATTTAATCGGGAGTAAACTTGTGATAAGGCATTATTTGTTATAAGTTTTCAGCCATCTTTTCTGGCAGCCATCTTTTAAAGTAATTAATGCCAAGACTATCATACATCATCTTTATTGTTTCATTTCTTCTTTATGTCACCTCTCAAACCACACTGTCGGTTCTAATACCCTTGTCAATCAGTTCCCCGCCTTCGCGGAGCCATCTCCAGTGATTGCGTGCAATCACTTGATCTCTAGTCTTTATATAAATCAAGTGTTCAGTTCATTCCCCTTTTTATGATGATACAGATATAATTCAGGGCAAAGTTTGTATCATTTCTACATTATTTATGTCAAGCTATGTACATGTCTAATGGAAGTACTAAATGTTCCGGAAAATATTCATGACGAGTTAAGATTAAGTTTATCTGGAGAGGTTAGTCACTTAAGTCAAGGTGTCTGGCAATCTTTTTTTTTGGTATTACTTATGTTTGTGGGAAATGTTTGACTTTTAAAAGGAGATATTAATAGCATGGGTTTACTTCCATAATTTGTGTCTTTTTTACAATTCCAATACTATAACATGCAAAGGTTAAAAGTTTTTCATTATTAACAATATAAACTGTTTTGTTTGATCGACTTTTTTGTATGTTGAGATTGTCAGGTTTTTGCCACCAGATGCAATTGTTGAGATCATTTGAACGGATAGTTCCAATTTCAAACCTGCAGTGATAAAACAAAATATACATTATGATCATACAGTCAATAACAAATCAGTGGCCAAAAAAGTGTTCTAAGTTAAAAAATTGTTTGTGGACAGCTTGATAAGATTGTTTTGTTGCATGAAATGGAAAACAAAACCCATGCTTGTCATTTTGGGGCCGACATTTTTCTGTCATTTCTTTTAATAATACAGGATTTATTAAACATCCCCAGAAAAAGTCCCGCCTGAGTTCAGCTCGATTAGGAAGTGTTACACAATGTGGTATATACAACGGATGAACATTTGCACTTGTAACAAATGTAAAATAGATAATGAACAAATTATTTACGTTTTTGTTTTCAGTGCAACAATTGTAAAAAAAATCGTGTTTATCCCCTCGCGACGAAAGTGGGTGGAAGGGGATATAGCGTTCCGTTCGTACGTACGTATGTTCCCCTGTTGTCAGCGCTCTAGCGACTTCATTTTTGAAAGGATCCTGACCAAACTTCATATATGGGTCCAGCATGGGAATACCTCGAACACATTCGTGTTTCAGGGTGCCAAGGTCAAGGTCAGCGTTACTATTTATAGAAAATCATCACACTTGCGACTTCATTTCGGAATGGATCCTGACCAATCTTCATATATGGGTCCAGCATGAGAATACCCATCCTCGAATACCCTAGGTTAAATTCTCAACAAGCTCACCTTAAAGGGAGCGTGAGCGTAAGTTTTAATCGTTCTGGTTCCGACGATGGGGAATACCTCGAACGCGTCACCACTCTTGGGACTTCACTTTTAAATGGGTTCTACAGGGTTTGTGTTGAAGCCATCTTTTTCAAGCTTTGAAACTGAAAAGGACTTCACAAATGTTCAGGACTCCCATTTCAAACATACAGAAGGACCCAATTTAATTAGGAAAAGAAAATCTTGCGAGAGTGGAGAAATGCTTCCTTCTTTTAAAATAGATCACAGCAAGGGGAATAACTTTTCTTTGATGGAAATATAACGTATTACACCTTCTGCACAAATGAGAATGATTATGTATGCATTTAGATACACACATAATTATAATCCCTATCAGAAAAGGAAGTTGCTAGTGTGATGCTTAACAAGATACTGTTGAATGCATAACAATATGCATATTCATCTGGTAATGAGCTCATGCCTGATTATGATACCATGTATATTGCAGTTTATTGCAAATGACAACTGATGGTATTTCAATGTCCTGCATCCCACCCCACCCCACCCCATTTTTTCGTCAGAAGGGATTTGTATCGTTTGTGATGCCTTGATGAATAATGTGTTACAAAACCAAAATTTTATTTTGGTTGAATTCAGGATTTCAAAGAATACATATTAATATTGGAAACGTAGAAGTTAAAGATAAACAACTAATAGCAAGCCACTTCAATAACTATTTTAGCTCTATATCTTCCAAATTTGAATCTGACATTCCATCGCCCAGCGTTAGCTTCAGACATTTTCTGGGTGACGCTAACCTCAACAACTTTGAATTCGATACCATAACTCCCAATCTAACTGAGACCATTATCAAAGATCTCAGATTGTCCTCCCCTGGATTGGATGGAATGTACATGAGCGAATTGAAACTTGTATCTGACTATATCTCATATCCGCTATCTCACATAATTTTACAGTGTATGTAACCTTTCCTTTTTATGAGGCACGATCCCAGATTCAATAAAATAGCCAAAATTACCTCTATCAAACTGGCGAGACCGATGTCGTATAAAATTATCGCCCAATATCAGTTCTTCCAAGTATAAGCAAAATTTGGGGAAAATATGTTCGCAACACTTACAGTGTTTGTCCCCACATATGGATGTTTGAAAAGATGGATTTGTAGTGGGAGTCAGCCTGGCTTTGGTAAGCATTCGTTTTAGATTTGGGGCTTGTCTCTTTCCATTTATAAGTTTAGTGTTTTGAAATATTTGTTTGAGGCGGTTGTTTGATTGTAGCATGGATCTGTTATTATGAATGACTGAAAAAAAGTTAAAGTTATTTGGATTATGAGTGGAAATAAGAGTGGCAAGATTTTCTTTACTGATCTTTCTTTACATGTTCTTAACGTGATCAACGCTGTTTTTAGTTCATCCAGTCTTATCTTTTGTAATTCTTTGTTTACAACAATAGTACATATGCGTCCTAAAGGGTACTTGCTTTTTAGTATGATGTGGATGACATGATTTAAAGTCTAGGTATTGTTTAGTATCAGTCGGCTTATAATATATGTCTGAAACTACATTATTCGTTTGTCCCAACAGTAAATTTGATAAAAGGGTCCAGATCATTAAGTAGGTCAATAAATTCAGTAATATCACCTTTTTTGTTATCCCAAATTATAAAGCAGCCATCCAGGTAGCGTTTGAATGAGTCTTTAACGTAAGTCATATGTTGTGGGCTGTATTTTTCTATAATGGTCTGATAAAGACGCTGTTCTAAATCCCCAGGGTACGCGTTGCGTAAGTGGGAGATTTCAAATGAGTTCTTTTCTAAAATTATACGGATAGCAGAGAGTATGAATTCTTTCCTGAATCGTTTGGTAATGCTCTCTGGATGTTTGTCTAGCCAATATTCAATAGCTTTGTCCCAGTTCATGGGAAATATTGCTATACAGATTGGTTACAGTACAGAATATCTCTATAGTCTATATATTGCCACATTTCCTTTATATTCATTTTACTTATATTATCTCCTTGATCTAGGCACTTTGTTTTAAATTTAATATCCTTTAATTGCGTGCTTCACCATATGAATCATAGGAATATATACCAAGTTCCATATTTCCTGGGATACAACAAGTATTAGAATGTATATTTTACAAGCAGAAACCTGAAATTATTTTGTAACAAGCTTTTCCGTTATTCATAAATAATTTAACACTGATTAATAATATGTAATATTGTAATATGTAATAGCTCCCGAAATCCATATGTACAATTTGATATTTTGTGGAGAATAGACAATTGACAGTAAAAATGTTTTCTGGTGTGAAGCTGTTTTTTTTTTGTAATAAGAGCATACTCTTGCAATAAATCATTTATCTAACTTTAAATAAAAATGGATAATCTTTCTGTTTGAAATTCCTTTCATCGATTTTACTTGGGTTCAATTCCAACTCAGGACAAATAAAATTGAACAAAATTAATTCTGAGTGGATTTTTTCATTCAATCTCCGTATATCTAAAGCCTAGCGCAGACGAGAGGCGCCGGCTGAGCTACAAGGCACGCATGGCCAAGGGAGCAGCTACAAATTTCAGCGCAGACGATGAGCTCTCGGCTGAGGCCAGTTCCTTGTCACTCAAGTTCACTGACCTACACAAGTGTCATTACCCGTGTTACGTAATATTCTAAGTAGTCACATGATTTAATAGGCACACGCGATTGGAGATCCCTCCTCTCAGCTCAGCTCACGTTGTGCGCACACGGTGAGATTCTTGCCACGAGAGGCAGAAAATATCAAACATGCTATATACTTTCCTCACCGCCTCAAGAGGCGAAAATCTCACCAAAATTTACGCGCACACGGGGGAAACAGCTTAGCTCTCAGCCACGAGTGACCGGCAGCTCAGCCGGCGCCTTTCGTGTGCGCTAGGCTTTAAGAGTTACAATGTATCAACCACCAACCAATCAAATTGTCTACAATATTTGATCGGTATATTTACCATGTGTACATGTAGATTTAACTATGGGTGTACTGATACTTTTATAGATTATTTAAATCCTATTTCATCTGCGATATAGAACGACGATGTGATAACAACAATAAAAGGATAAAAGAATGACTAAAGCCATAGAAGATCGAGATCAATTTGAAACAGCAGAGTCGTCTTGATGGAGAGTATTATGTTATCACATTGTGTTTTTTTATATTTTAGGTGAAGACGGAAAATGCAATAAAGCCAGGAAAATAACTCCTTTGTGTAAAAAGGGGATTCTTACCATTTCAGTTGGATTTTGCTATGGATATGCACTTGGAAGGCCAATACATTTCTTAGCCCTTAGTGCAGGTAAAAATCTGTTGTTTGTTTCTTGGTCTTAGTTTTGTTGATATGTTCAATAGTTACGTTTTTTAAAACAAAACAGTTTTCCCTTAATTGCTGTTGTTATGTCCACTGCTTGTGTTTTTCAATTCTCGCACCTATGTTTCGAATATAACTTCGTCGGATTGATGACATCTTGCGACCTGGTCGTAGTATTCTGATGATGACTAAATTTTAATATATCAGATTGTGTGGTGTATTCTTACTGTGGATATATAAAACCTGTAGAGATATGCTCAAGGTTCGAATAATCACTGTTAAAATATAATAAATTGTTTATTTATTATACTGCTAAAGGATTTCCCTCAAATGATTTAAATATTTTTAAAAGAGATGCACAATTCTACTATGTACCACGAGGAGATGCATGTAAAGCAAAGCGGTTCACATTCGCATTATAAAGTCAATATACAAACTGGAAATCACAATTAAAACATTTGTAAACCAGTTAGATCTGAGTGTTAATGGCTGCTATAGTGAATGTAGAAATGTCCCAATATAAGAGAACTAGTTTTGAGTAAATAGCTTAACGGTTTTATGAACAACGTGTGCCAATATTTTCTAATTTGCATCAAGTGTCTTGTATAACATTCACTTCACAAGTCTGACCAAGAAGAAAATTATATTTCTGTTCCAGAAGATAAAATGTCACAGCTAAAATCAGTTTGTTGCTGTAAAATGCATCCAAAGTTAATTAGCTCCTTGAAATATTACATCAAACACGACATCGGTTGTGTGCATATTCTCACAGTGGTGACGTAATGCACACACCCTGCTGTGTCAGTGCTTTTTCGTGGCGGTTTGTACAAATCGAAGGTTGTGTATGACGTCATCTTTGACGGGTTTTTACGTAAGTAAATACAAACAATTCCGAAAATATGCATATTTCCTCCTCACTCTGTTTTGACTTCTAGGAAACTAACGTGAATGTTGTTTTGTTTCAGGTTATGTCAACCAACGCAAATTAACAGGAGAACACTCGTATAAAAGCGATAACAAACACGTACTGCCCTTGTCTTCCTATATTGTCATAAAACAGTAACAACTATGAAATTAGTGAAAACGAACTGACTAAAAGTAGATGTCCATCTTTGTAAAACTCCCGGATTAACAGGTTCCCAAAACAGGGTTAAGGCCCGTTCTCACTGAGCGATGTCGTACCAACTTGTACGATGTGATTAAAATGAATGTTTTTAATTGATCAATACGATTTGTCAACTAATCAAATGCATCCAAAGTTAATTAGCTCCTTGAAATATTACATCAAACACGGCATCGGTTGTGTGCGTATCCTCACAGTGGTGACGTACTGCACACACCCTGCTGTGTCAGTGCGTTTTCGTGACGGTTTGTACAAATCGAAGGTTATGTATGGCGTCGCCTTTGACAGGTTTTTACGTAAGTAAATACAAACAATTCGGAAAATATGCATATTTCCTCCTCACTCTGTTTTGACTTCTGGGGAACTAACGCGAATGTTGTTTTGTTTTAGGTTATGTCAACCAACGCAAATTAACAGGACAACACTTGTATAAAAGCGATAACAATCGCGTACTGTCCTTGTTTTCCTATATTGTCATAAAACAGTAACAACTATAGAATTAGTAAAAACGAACTGACTAAAAGTAGATGTCCATCTTTGTAAAACTCCCGGATAAACAGGTCCCCAGAACAGGGTTAAGGCCCGTTCTCACTGAGCGATGTCGTACCAACTTGTAGGATGCGATTAAAATGAATGCTTTTAATTGATCAATACGATTTGTCTACTAATCAAATGCATCCAAACGCATGTACACAAGTCTGTACGACTCATCACACAGTGAGAACTGGTCTTAAAGGATAAGGAAATGAAATAACTTAGTAATTACAGTACAGGCTCGCTACATTTAGCTTTCTAACGGTACCAAAACCATATCTCTACGATTTTTCCTCGTCAAACTGCTCTATAAGAAAGTTAATAATCGCTATCAGATAATGTGCAACTGACTCGGCAGCAATCTTCACGGCAGAGATTAGCTGTGTGTCCTGATCGGTCAATCAGCATACGCCTAGCTCACAAGTCACTGTAAGAGAAATTGGTCAACTCTGAAAGTCTGCCATTTAAACCTAGGTTAATTTCGATCATATCGAGGCGCTTATAACAAAAGACAAACACTCTAATAACTCTGAAATATATACCGGCTTGTAAATCAATCTTTTGGGAAGACGTGACAGGCTGCATTTGGTGTCTACGCGACTTGTGGGGATCGTTTTAGATTAATTGATTGATTGTTTATTCACCTCACAAGGCATGGATTTATAACATAAATATACATACAGGTTTTGAGAACAAATGCTAAGGGAAAAACAGAGAGAAGACATAATTAGGGAAAGCAACAAAACCGAGATGATTTGTGTAAGGCGAGAATAAAGTCCGAAGGACTTGTTCTATCCCTAGTGTTGATGGATGCAACTAATAGATGGTTGATAAAGTCATACATCAACCGGTGAATACAAACAGAGTTATTTCGAAATTTTGAGTGTTTAAAATTAATTTTTCTAAAAAAAGATGCTGTTCCAGTTCAGATGCGGAGACAAAATTAAGTACTTATGTATTCAGTAGATATGTTTTTAATTTGCTTTTAAATATAGATTGAGATTTAATAGATTTTAGAATTGGGGGCAGCCTGTTCCATTTTAGTGTTCCTGAGAACTTTTTTTTTTATTGCATTTATTCACCATAGAAACATAACATGGACATATGTATATTTTGGAACATAAATTGGCGGGAATAAAGTTCGAAAGAACTTGTTCTATCCCTAAGTAAAATAAAAGTAAATTGCTAAGTTAAGAATGGCGTGATTCAAAGTCAGTAAACAAAGTTAAACAAATTATGGTTAACTAAAGAAATATAAAGATTTTTTAAAATAACATATTTACAATGCGTATCTAAACTGCATGATAAGGGGGTTTTAATTACAATGTCGCTAGGTAGAGAGTAGATAGGTTTTAAGTTTTGATTTAAACATTGATGTAGATTTTATTTCTTTTAGTTGTGCTTGAAGGTTGTTCCACTCTCGAGGGCATTTAATTTTCATTGTATATAGAGAAAGGTTGCTATGATAGAATGGCCTGTACATATTGCGAGCACAAGCTCTTGTTGAGTAATTGTGGATATCTGCTTGATTTGAGAACATCATTTGGTCAGTGAGAGATAGAAAGGTAGGATGGTGGATAAATTTGTGTGCTATTTGAAGGCTGGAAAAGTCGTTTAATTTATAGATATCGAGTACTTTTAGTTTCTGAAAGATTGGATGAGAAGGGGAAGCTCTGTGAGAATAGGTGATCGTACGAAGAGCACGTTTCTGTAAAAGGAGGAGAGGATGGAGATGAGTTTTATAAGTGTTGCCCCATAGGGCGTTTGCATATGTTAGGTATGGTGACACAAGCGAGTGATAAAGAATACGAAGAGTAAGTTTGTTAAGGCTGTTTCGGATATGCTTAATTATACCAATATTGCGGGAAATTTTTTGACTTATATATCTGATATGTGAGGTCCATGTTAATTTTTCATTGAATAAAATACCTAGAAATTTAAATTCTTTCACGTTTTCTATAATTGTATTATTTAATATTAGATCAGAACAGTTTCGAAAAGACGCCCTACTACCAGATTTAATTATCATATATTTAGTTTTTGCTATATTTAATGATAGTCGATTGGCTTCCAGCCACCGCTGAATATTGTTCAGTTCTTGAGACATTACAGATATAGTGTTAGCGACATTTTCAGAGGAGTAACAGACACTTGTGTCATCAGCAAACAAGATAAAATGAAGGATTGGCGAGGAAAAGGTGATATCATTTATATAGAGAAGAAAGATGATTGGACCGAGAATAGAGCCTTGTGGAACGCCGATAGAAATGTTAGATAATGATGATAGGGTGCCATTGTAGTTTACGGTTTGGGATCTGCTTGAAAGATAGTTACTAAACCAGGGAGAAATGAAGCCATAATGATTTAATTTAAGGAGGAGAATATCATGATCAACAGTATCGAAAGCTTTTGATAGGTCTAGAAAAGTAATTATGCTATGTAGACGGTTTTCTTTCGCTTCTACCAGTTTATTGTATAGAGATGCTGCTGCTGATGTGGTGGAGTGATTGCTTCTGAAGCCATACTGTTGTAATGAAAGAATATCATTGGTTTCAATGTGATCCATTATCATATTACATGCTAATTTTTCTAATATTTTGCTAAATGATGGTAAGACAGATATTGGGCGATAATTCTCCATGAGCTGATTGTCTCCAGATTTATAAATGGGTGATACTCTTGCAGTTTTTAAGGAGTAGGGAATTGAGCCGGTGGAGAACGAAAGGTTGATAATGTGGGCGAGAGGGGTTGATATAGAGACTGCAATAAGTTTTAAGGATGAGATACTAACTCCGTCAAGTCCTGCAGCGGTAGATTTGAGTTGGTTGATAGTTGTTTGTACATCTGAAGGAGTGACAGTTTGGAATTGGAATATATTATCAGTCGATTTCGGCAAGTATTCAGAGAAGTGTGTTTGCGGTTGTGGAATATTGTCTTTCAGTTTCTGTGCTACTGTTGTAAAATATGAGTTAAATTTATCAGCTATTACGTCTTTATTTGATTCTTGTTGACCATCTATGAGGAAAGAACTTGGCAGGATTGGTTGTTTTTTCCGCTGCATAACTTGATTTAAAATTTTCCACGTTTCTTTTATATTATTGTTAAATTTATTGAAATTGTTTTCAAAATAGAATTTCTGGGAGTTGGCCAGAGTTTTGTTCAGTTTATTTCTGTAAGCACGATATTTTTGTTTTATGGATGGATTGCAAGTGATTAATTGATCTCGATAAAGTTTGTTCTTATGGTGGATTGATTTCAGTAAGGCGGGAGTGACCCATGGTTTAAGAATAGGACATTTTGGAGGGGATAGAGTAGTGATTGGAAAACAATTGTTATAATTAGTGTTAAAAGTGCTATTAAATGCATCAAATGCATCGTTTAAATTGTCTGTATTCAAAATGTTGTCCCAGTTTATATTTTCCATTGCTATTTTAAATGCTGTTTTCTGGTCATCGGATTTCTTTCGGAAAGAAATAGTTTTACGAGTGGTTATTTGTGAATCTGTTGAACTCTTGTGGAAATGGATGATAGGAAAATGGTCAGTAATGTCAGTTAGAAGTATCCCCGCCAGGAGATGGTCTTCGTGAAAGTTGGTGAAAATATTTTAAGTGAGTGGCTTGTGCGAGTGGAGTGGCATGGAGGGCGGTAAAGATTTGAGCACAGTGTCCTGGTTGGGTATGAGTGAATATCGGTCAGTCTTGTGAAGATGTTATGAAATGTCAAAGGAAGCTGATACACATGATACATAAATTTATGACTGAATGAAAGATTAGAGAAAAGATAGGTATTGCGAAGAGTGAGAATACTGTTCATTTTAAAGATAGATGCAGTGTTATCTTTGAGGAAGAGAAGGTAATTCCTCGTAATGCTTTCTTTTGTAATGCTTTCTTTTGTAAAGTAACAAGTGGTTTTAGATTAGACACATAAGTGCCGCCCCATATGACAGAAGCATATGATAAGAAAGGATGCATTTTCAGTGTATTTTCACACCGTATACCACGTACAAGACACACACATGGATATGATGGCCTATGGGAGCCTGTTCGATACAACTGAATGCTTTTGTTTTGTTTCCTCAGCCTTTAAAGTCTTTTATAAAGCCCTTGCATGTTTTACCTTGGCAGATTACTAGGGTTCAACTCGTTAATCCTGCAACGTCCAATGATTTGAATATGAAAGTTGTCTTTCCTACCTGACCAACTAGCACCCATTAAAGAAAAGCTAGAGATGTACAAATGTATTAACAGCTGCCATGAGGTCATTTTGCAGATACCAAAAGTGTGTTAAAGTGCTTGACGTTTTGATTTGCTGTGAGAAGTTTTACTCTCTTCCCCTTACTTTAATATTGTTTGAGTGTTAATATAATAATCTATCAAAGGTAAAACTCAAAATAGCTATATGGAGATTTTACCATGGCTCGAGAAGATGCCGCCTTATATGTAAATATATTGATTAGATAAAGTTGTACTTGATTAGTACTTGACTTTATTAAAACAAACTCTTTACTTATTCAAAGATGAAACAGCCCCCGTATTTAATCCGAGCAACAGAATTGACACATTTCTTTGTCGAGAAACTTGAGGATTCCAACAGCATAATGCGAAAGTAAAACCCTACTGGGTTGTTAGAACACCCGTCCACACTATTCAACTCAACCCCCGCCTACTGGGTTGTTAAAACACCCGTCCACGCTATTCAACTCAACCCCCGCCTACTGGGTTGTTAAAACACCCGTCAACACTATTCAACTCAACCCCCGCCTACTGGGTTGTTAAAACACCCGTCCACACTAGTCAACTCAACCCCCGCCTACTGGGTTGTTAAAACACCCGTCCACGCTATTCAACTCAACCCCCTCCTACTGGGTTGTTAAAACACCCGTCAACACTATTCAACTCAACCCCCGCCTACTGGGTTGTTAAAACACCCGTCCACACTAGTCAACTCAACCCCCGCCTACTAGGTTGTTAAAACACCCGTCCACACTATTCAACTCAACCCGGTCAACACTATTCAACTCAACCCGTCCACGCTATTCAACTCAACCCCGTCAACACTATTCAACTCAACACCCGTCCACACTATTCATTTCAACCCCTGACAACTAGGTTGTTAAAACACCCGTCCACAATATTCATTTCAACCCCTGACAACTAGGTTGTTAAAACACCCGTCCACACTATTCATTTCAACCCCTGACAACTAGGTTGTTAAAACACCCGTCCACAATATTCATTTCAACCCCTGACAACTAGGTTGTTAAAACACCCGTTCACACTATTCAACTCAACCCCTGACAACTAGGTTGTTAAAACACCTGTCCACACTATTCAACTCAACCCCCGTCCACTAGGTTGTTAAAACACCCGTTCACACTATTCAACTCAACCCCTGACAACTAGGTTGTTAAAACACCCGTCCACACTATTCAACTCAACCCCTGACAACTAGGTTGTTAAAACACCTGTCCACACTATTCAACTCAACCCCCACCTACTGGGTTGTTAAAACACCCGTCCACACTATTCAACTTAACCCATGACAACTAGGTTGTTAGAACTCCCGTTCACACTATGTCAATCCTTAAAAGATAAAATTGAATCGCGTCGAGTCAACAAATGTTGACAGATGTTGAATAGTGTGGGCGGGGTTTATGGGTTCGAGGCTTCACGTTCTCAACGTATTGAATTAAAGTGTAATGGTGCTTTCAGCTGATGCAACAATGACATGCCTTGTGCGGTGAGTGGCAGGGGTAATTTCCTCCTCCAACAAAACAGTTTCAGAATGTATGATGAATCTTCTTCTAAATGTACAATTATTCCGGACAGTCTTTAAAGTGGCATGAGCTGCCGAAATTCACACTTTTTTCATAATTTCTGATCGTCACGACAGTAAGAGGCTTTGAAGGCCATCGAAAAACTAAATGATTGGCGTTGGAATGAGGAAAATCCATACAGTATGTGCCCTGTACGAACCGAAAACGTGTTCGAAAAGTAGCAAAATTTAAATAACCGGGACGACCATTCATTCATTCTAAGTCAAAGTTAGTTCAAAACAATACTTTATTGTACATTTTTGAGACTAGAAGCACTAAAAAGCTTCTGAATTATATGTCTTGAGAAAAATAGCCGATAATTTCAACATTCTGTGTTTACGTCAAAATATCAACATTTTGGCAGCTCATGCCCCTTTAAGAAATCTCCATGTAGTACGTAACCATTTATGTACACCTATGTACATGATCGTACTACAAAGCAATTTACCACTGTTGGGGAAAGATATTCACAACTGAAGTCAACCAGTCTGCAAAAAAATACAATATCAGAAAGTACATCCCAATCAACAAACTGATAAACGTCACTCCACCCAAGAGGGCTGCTACGAGCTTTTGCCCAGTTTTATTTCTTTATGCATCGTATGTAGACATGTTCCATTACAAGTTTGGTTAGTTGTTTTACTTTCAGTTTAATGTTTCCTGTATATATTCAGAAACACAAATAACACAAAACTCTTGTCTCGAGACCAATAATTTAATTTAAAGTGTTCATTTGATAATTATCTGTCACTTATTAAGTATGCGTTTATAAGCCTACGGATGATTATACAGTATTGACCAAATAAAGATGTTGAAAAGGCAAGCCCAATAAATTTATAAAATGCTCCAAATGTCACACATTTAAAACGTGCAAAATGTGAAGACGTCATAAAACGACATTCGGGTTGTTTATGTAATTAATACATGGAGGACGGCTTTCTCAGTTTAACATTTATCCAACAACATCTCACCCCTATCAAGGACCCGTTACAGGGTATTTTATGAATATGCCTAACAGTATTACGTTTGGATGGAGGGGGTTTATCACAATCCCAAACAAAGATGTAGCATAAACAAAATATACATGTACATCAGCACCAATAATATCAACCACATGCAAAATTGACCTACATAATTCCACATGGGTAAATGCAATTTGATGCCTGTAAATAAAACAGTTTATTGAAATGTAGTACATTAAAGTTAAATTGTGGGATTGTCATTCCGGGCCTGTGGGCAAATGGACATTGGTTTGAATCCAATGCCTGCCATCAACCAAGGTGAATGTACATTTACCAACGAAGATGGGACTTACTCAGAGAATATGGCTTGCTTTCCTTTATTTACAGTAAGGTCGAACAGCGTCAGGCAAATGGCAGATCCTGCAGATCACATTTACGTGTTTATCATCTAGACACAGTCACAACCAGTTATTATATTTATGATCACTAAAACACACGAGCACAGGGAAAATCTTCTTGTCTAAAATAACCATGGAGACAAGTTTCTAATTTATTACATGTACGTTTGGAATTGGGTAGGTTTTATATGCATTCAATGTTAGGAAACATTGTTTCAGAAATAACTAAGATAACACCCAGCTTAACCAATCTGTGTATGATTTCAACACAGTAAATTTAACTTACTTCTAAAGGATTTTGTTAAAGTAAATAACCAAAGTATGAGAAATAATCCCTTATTCTATAGACAGATTGGAAATTGAGTATTTTGTTCGTTAAACACAATATTTTTAGTATACGTTCAAACACAATAGTTCTGTTAATATAATTAGTCCCACTATACATCTGCAGTATATTAATGTCTTTTCTTACAATCCGTTGTAAACCCCCCACAAACTCTGTTTTACAGGACACCTGTGAAGATTGAAAAAACAACATAACCATTTTTATTATATATCTGGCAATGAAATATAGAGAACTATCAACACGATATAAATCATATCAAAGGGGAAAATAGCAACTGATATCGTCACTACCAAGCCGTCCTTCCCGTTGATGTCTCTGCCTGACTTGACGCTCCACTGCCAGAGGCAGCGCAATCTTCCTCGACCGTGCTCCACTATTAAGCATTTTTTTTCCTACACTTTCTTTTTGCACTCAAGCACTTTCCGCCATCTAATACTCTTTATACATTTGAAAGTGCGATGCGAACTATTTCAGTTGAACTGTGATTGTATTTTTTTTTTTAAATCTTAAAATGGTTTTGCATTTTCATATTTTTCCTCGCTTCGATCAAATTTGACACTGTCACTCCACGTGATTGGCTATATGTAAATGCGCGCATCTTGAATAATGACTTTGCGAAAAATAACGAAAAAGCGACGAAAGAGTGCATATCTTTTTTTTTATTGATCCTAATAAACAGTAAGTAATTTGATTCGGGTGTTAAGAATAGTTTTCTTTAATAAGTTAACTGAATGAATTTCTTTGTCAAACTACTTTGTCATGCGCACCGTGTTAGTTCGGACCATTGACCTATATAGCTCGGTATATAGGTCAGTGGCTGAGAAATAAACCCTTGGCATAGTTTTGTTTTCGTTACGTAGTTGTTTTCGAATCAAAATTTAAAATATGTATCTTGTTAGATATATAATAAAAAGAAAATTAACTGGTCTCGATGTGTATACCATAAATATTTCATCTCGTGTGATGCGAAAATGTACATTTTCACTCGTGGCTTTGCCACTCGTGAAAATATCACTTTTCGCATCCCACTCGATGAAATATTTATGGTATACACATCGAGACCAGTTAATATCCTCTATATATTCGTCACCATTATCGGGATATTGGTTGCTAAAAGTTACCGAATGAAGCGGCGACAAACTAAAACACCAATTGTTTTTTGCTATTTTAACATGAATGATGTCATTTTTTCCAATCCATTGTGTCCATGCTACTGTTTTCTCTTCCAATGCCTGAATTAAGAAGAAAAAAATCAAAACTATGGCTACTCCAGTCACGTTTAAAACAATACGGTATATTTCAAAAGGACATTTCAGTTGCTATTTTTTTCGATTTTAACTGGGCATGTTATATGGATAAAGGCAGATGTACTCCCAATTCAAACACTAAGCGCATGCGTCAAATGATATGATATATTACTCTCATGGACGGATGGTGTTAGCCATGTTACACTAAGCATTGCTTGGTGCGTAATCCATACAGGGTTTACGTGTAATTTGACTAATTTTCAATCAATGCATCGTCTTTATTTCAGATGGCTCTGTGTATAGTTGGGGTTGTAATGATTACCGTGAACTTGGGAATGGAACAACTAATCGTGGCTTATCTCCAGCACAAATAACGAATATACAGCATAAGAAGATTGTACAAGTGGCTTGTGGCTACGAACATTCCCTGGCCCTCAGTGATGATGGGGAGGTATGGGCATTAAACATTTGTTTTCTTAAATAGTGAGGAGGAGGTCTCGGTGACTCAGTAGGTTAGAGTGATAGTCCCTCGGCACAGGCCTCCATTAGATGTGGCCTGGGTTTGAATCACAGTGAGATAAATACAAATAAAAACAAAATTCTGAGGGGATATTTCAGTCGATCGCCGGTTGTTGGAGGGTTGTAAGGTACTCGTCGGCGGTTTCCTCCCTCACCAAGTCTTGCAACGCTGCCATTTAAGTGAAATAATCTTGAGTGCAGCATAAAACACAAATCAATCAATTAAATAGCGGGGAAATAAGGAAATGTTTTGATATAAGCTAGCGGTTTGACTAAGTTGTAAGCGTCAGGGATTTTTATATAAATTGCTGTTCTATGTTCTTCAGTATTTGTCGAAAACATTCACCACGTTTTACGGGTTGCTCAATTGTTGTTAATACATTATTCCCAATCTATGAATCCGATGTCCCGTCTATAACATGAGAATACGTTGTCATTCACTTTGGTGCTTGAAGAATTTTATTATAGCTAAAACAAAACAAGATTGCATTTTAACTTAAAAGCTACTATTTGTAAATTGGGGAAGTATACCATTCTTTGGCGGCTCTTGCTTTGTTTACACTTATATAAGATATCCATAATAGGTGCCAATTAAAACATAACTTTTTTAAATTGGTAACTAAGTCTTCGTCTGTACTACAGTAAATACCAATATCGGTGTGCATGTATTAAGCAGAGATACCGCAAAGAAAACTACATGTATATTGGTATCTACATACCAGTGAATCAATATAAGACGAAGCCGCCGTGGATCACAAGGTTCCTTTGAGGGTACAGATGTGCGTAGGAAGAGAGCATGTGGTACGATTTGTATGATAATTGTAGAAGATTCATTATGTTAACAACTTACTGCCAACATTATTATGTGCAAATTTTCTTTATCTCTCCGCCAGTAAACGGGATAGCATAGCGATACTTTGTTTTTTTTTAAGTGGCATAAGCTGCCAAAATTCACACTTTTCTCAGAATTTCTGATCGTCACGACAGTAAGAGGCTTTGAAGGCCATTGAAAATCATCAAAAACGATTGGCGTTGGAATGAGGAAAATTTACACAGTATGCAGCTTGTACAAACCGAAAACGTGTTCGAAAAGTAAACAAAAATTAAATAACCGGGACGACCCTTCATTCATTCTAAGGCAAACTTAGTTCAAAACAATACTTTATCGCACATTTTCCACACTAGAAGCACTAAAAAGCTTCTGAATTATACGTCTTGAGAAAAATAGCCAATAATTTTAACATCTGTTTTAAGGTAAAATATCCAGGTGTAGTCAAACCAGTTTTTCGGGTCACAAACTCACTCACTTTGGCTTAGAATGAATGAATGGTGGTCCCGGTTATTTAAATTTTGTTTACTTATGGAACACTATTTTGGTTCGTATAGGCTAGGCCACATACTTTATAGATTTTCCTCATTCCAATGCCAATCATTTAGTTTTTCGATGTCCTTCAAAGCCTCTTACTATCGTGCCGATCAGAAATTATGAAAAAAGTGTGAATTTTGGCAGCTCATGCCAATTTAACGTATAGAACTAAATTAATTTTAAAACCTTCAATAATGAGATATGACCAAATTTATAGAATCACTGTAATTAACTGCTTACTTGAATCAGTAACTATTTAGATTACCCACTACTCTGCTATCTCTTCCAAACATTTTGTGTGGGTCAGCTCATCTTGTAGAAACTCCGGTCTTTGTTCAATCAATTAATTTGGACAACAATAAAGGTCTTTCCGCCATGTTTGAGACAGCCATATGGCCTCCCGATGTTACCCGTGTTCGTGCAGTGTACTTCTTCCTCACTGCTGTCATCAGTGTCTTTTGTTTCATCTGCACCGTCAGTTTCATGTATCATAAACGATACACAATAAAATGTAATACAAATTATGTGCATCACATCTGATTAGGTAGAATATATGGATTGTTTTATATTCAATGGAACATGAGCTGGGAATATACTGAGAACCAAAACAAACTCATAACAATAATACATACTTACGACCCAGTGTTAAGATGAGATCCAATGCGGAGAGTAATACGATAGTAATCTTCGCTGCTATGCAGCTGCCCTCCAGGTAAATCGTTGGCCGACAGTAAAGCAAACTCCTGTACATCTTCCTTTACATCATCCTCATCAGAATTATGTTCGTTATGTTCGGTGTATAGTTATGTATATATATCTGTTGAAATGGCATACCCTACATTATTTGACATCAAGTATAGCTTTACGCGCGTTAGTTTGTTTTGAATCTTGAAAATAAAATATATCACTCCCAGTGAATATTTTTTTTACTGTTTTACGTAGTATATGGGATAGTAATTAAATTATATGGATTGACTTCCAAATTTCTTCAGTTCATGGAGTTATGAACAAACTGGCCCCTGTGCAAACTTTTCATAAACCGCTTCGCGGATTTATTTAGTTTGAACAAGCTGTGCAGCTGTCCTCCAGGTAAATCGTTGGCCGACAATAAGGCAAACTGCTGTATATCTTCCTTTACATCATCCTCATCTGAATTATGTTCGTCTCATGGTGTCGTTATGTATATATATATCTGTTGAAATGACATACCCTCTTTTAACACAGCTATAAATTTGTCTCCATGGTTTGTTTAGTCAAGAATATTTGTTCCTGTGTCTTAGTGTTTATACATATTTATTTACGGATGCCATTGTACTATTATCATCAACTTCAAATTAGTCTTGATTAGTGTAAACATCTCCGACTTTTTGAAATATGAAAATATGTCGGTTTATTGCAGGTTTTATTCAACTGGTATTACATTCCATAATACAATCTATCAAAAACATAGCAAAGGATTTCATTTTACAACGTTTATATCTTTACGTGAACAGAGCAGACGACAATGTCAATTTGTACGTTATGTCCAGTGTCCAGTGGGAAAAATACTTGGTGCAAAAGTCAGTGTGTTTTAGGACACACATGTATAAAAATTGGGACGTTTAAAAAATGGAAATTAAATGAAGAAATATGTAACTGAAGCATTGCTCCAAAGCAATAGTTGACTTTTTACTTGAAATGTATTGGTATGTATATGATGTTTCCGTTTTAAATGAGTACTTGTTTCCACCATTTGAATTTTAGTAGTAGAAGTAAACATGTGGAAGCGGCTAACGAAAAGCGGATCGCTACTTGTCGAAAACTATCGAGAATTCTGATCATATCTTGTTAAGATATTTAATACAATATGAGAACTGTTTAGTTTATTATTGATAACTGTCCAATAAAAAAGGACACTGGGTACAAATGGGTTAATCAATGACTATTGCCCTTTATCATGCTGACAGTCCTCAAACCCTTACAGATTGCGCCTTGATTACATGTCTTTTCGATCTTGGCATTAAATGACTCGACTGATATGAATGGTTCATCTTTCTCTGGGCATTTCATCGTTATAGAGTCTGGTTCATTTAATTTGTTTACTTCTCCCACTATTGCAGTATACAGTGTCCAAGTTTTGAACGGAGCAATTGTTTGTCATTAATATATATATTCATGATCACTAAAACACATGGGCACAGGGAAATCTTCTTGTCTAAAATAACCATGGAGACAATTTTCTAATTGTGTTAAAAAGAGGTATATCATCAATGTATAGTTATGACAGTATTAACAGCTTAGATCCTCAGATAAGGCACATAAAACACTGGGTAAAACTTTTGGCAGGCTATGACCGCGTGTCACACAACACCTTTTGAAAGTGTACCATTTGTAAATGTTTTATTCTTAAGA